>CM019068.1:160020937-160125937 GCA_009667805.1 Leptobrachium leishanense
CTGCGTTCCCGCAGCTTTCCAGCGGGTCTCGAGCCATGGCTGCGCCCCTTCACAGCTGTGAAGCGCCAGCCCGAAATGATTGCCGGCAGCCGCTTGCTTCCTGCTTGAACGGCCGCTGACAGGAAGTGCGAGCGGCTGCACTTCCTGTCAGCGGCCGTTCAAGCAGGAAGCAAGCGTCCGCCGGCAAGGAGAGGTGAGCTGGGGGCAATATCCAGGAGACCTGGGGGGCGATATCCATGAGACCTGGGGGCAATATCCATGAGACATGGGGGCAATATCCATGAGACATGGGGGCACTCCATGAGAGCTGGCTGGGGCATTATCCATGAGAGCTGGGGCATATCCATGAGAGCTGGGGCATATCCATGAGAGCTGGGGCATATCCATGAGAGCTGGGGCATTATCCATGAGAGCTGGGGCAATATCCATGAGACCTGGGGGCATTATCCATGAGAGCTGGGACATTATCCATGAGAGCTGGGGCAATATCCATGAGAGCTGGGGCATATCCATGAGACCTAGGGGCATTATTCATGAGAGTTGGGGGCATTATTCATGAGAGCTGGGGGCATTATCCATGAGACCTGGGGGCATTATCCATGAGAGCTGGGGCAATATCCATGAGAGCTGGGGCATTATTCATGAGACCTGGGGGCATTGTACATGACAGCTGGGGCAATATCCATGAGAGCTGGGGCATATATCCATGAGAGCTGGGACATTATCCATGAGAGTTGGGACAATATCCATGAGCTGGGGCATTATCCATGAGAGCTGGGACAATATCCATGAGACCTGGGGCATTATCCATGAGAGCTGAGGGCATTATCCATGAGAGCTGGGGGCATTATCCATGAGAGCTGGGGCAATATCCGTGAGAGCTGGGGGCATTATCCATGAGAGCTGGGGCATTATCCATGAGAGCTGGGGCATTATCCATGAGACCTGGGGCATAGCCATGAGAGCAATATCCATGAGAGCTGGGGCATATATCCATGAGAGCTGGGGCATATATCCATGAGAGCTGGGGCATATCCATGAGAGCTGGGGCATATCCATGAGAGCTGGGGCATCATCCATGAGAGCTGGGGCAATATCCATGAGACCTGGGGGCATTATCCATGAGAGCTGGGACATTATCCATGAGAGCTGGGGGCAATATCCATGAGAGCTGGGGCATATCCATGAGACCTGGGGGCATTATTCATGAGAGCTGGGGGCATTATTCATGAGAGCTGGGGGCATTATCCACGAGACCTGGGGGCATTATTCATGAGAGCTGGGGCATTATCCATGAGAGCTGGGGCAATATCCATGAGAGCTGGGGCATTATTCATGAGACCTGGGGGCATTGTCCATGACAGCTGGGGCAATATCCATGAGAGCTGGGGCATATATCCATGAGAGCTGGGGCATTATCCATGAGAGCTGGGGAATATCCATGAGACCTGGGGGCATTATTCATGAGAGCTGGGGGCATTATCCATAAGAGCTGGGGCAATATCCATGAGAGCTGGGGCATTATTCATGAGAGCTGGGACAATATCCATGAGCTGGGGCATTATCCATGAGAGCTGGGACAATATCCATGAGACCTGGGGCATTATCCATGAGAGCTGAGGGCATTATCCATGAGAGCTGGGGGCATTATCCATGAGAGCTGGGGCATATCCATGAGAGCTGGGGCATTATCCATGAGAGCTGGGACAATATCCATGAGCTGGGGCATATTCATGTGAACTGGGGCAATATATACCCATATGAGCTGGGGTCAATAATATCCATGTGAACTGGGGAAAATAGTCTGGGGGCTCAGTGCTGTGTATATTATTCTGGGGGGTGTATATTATGCTATATGTTCTTTTGCTATACATGCATGTATTCTGTGTGTACTGTATTTGTACATGTACTAAGTGTGCACTATATATGTAGGGTACAAAGGGTGGTCCGATCCACTGCTTCTGGTCGCGGGGAGCATCCAGGGGCTTAGCACTGCGCCACTGGTCGGGGACTCTGATTTTTAAAATTATGTGGGGGGGCACAATTTTCTGTTTTTGCCTCGGGTGCAAACGGAGCTAGCTACGGCTCTGCATACATACATATATATATATATATATATATATATATAGGGTTGCACCGATACCGATACTAGTATCGATATCGTGCCGATACCGGGTACTGCAGGAGTACTTGGTACTCGTGCAGTACCCCCGATATTTTTTTCCGATACCGGAAGCCGGCATTGAGCCGGCTTGCCGGTATTCGAGGGGCTGCGGCGGCTGTCCGAATGCTCTATCGGCATTCGGACAGGCCCTGCAGCTGCTCACCTAACTTTGTTTAATACTTACCTTCCTTCAGTGCCGCCGGGAAAGTCTTCGCGCGCGCGCTCGCTCGCTCGCTCCTTGGAAGGACCCCAGCCGCGACCACGTGGGACCATGTGATCGAGGCTGGGGTCCTTCCAACGAGCGCGCGCGCGGAAACTTTCCCGGCGTCGCTGAAGGAAGGTAAGTATTAAACAAAGTGAGCAGCTGCAGTGCCTGTCTGAATGCAGATAGGCCCTGCAGCTGCTCTCCGCTCATACTTACCTTCCTTCAGCGACGCCGGGAAAGTTTCCGCGCGCGCGCTCGTTGGAAGGACCCCAGCCTCGATCACATGGTCCCACGTGGTCGCGGCTGGGGTCCTTCCAAGGAGCGCGCGCGCGAAGACTTTACCGGCGCGCTGAAGGAAGGTAAGTATGAACGGAGCAGGGGGGCATATCCATGAGCTGGGGGGCATATCCATGAGCTGGGGGGGCATATCCATGAGCATGGGGGGCATATCCATGAGCAGGGGGGCATATCCATGAGCTGGGGGGGCATATCCATGAGCAAGGGGGGCATATCCATGAGCAGGGGGGCATATCCATGAGCAGGGGGGCATATCCATGAGCTGGGGGGGCATATCCATGAGCAAGGGGGGCATATCCATGAGCAAGGGGGGCATATCCATGAGCTGGGGGGCATATCCATGAGCAGGGGGGCATATCCATGAGCAAGGGGGGCATATCCATGAGCAGGGGGGGCATATCCATGAGCAGGGGGGGGCAATTATCCATGAGCTGGGGGGCATATCCATGAGCAGGGGGGCATATCCATGAGCAGGGGGGGGCAATTATCCATGAGCTGGGGGGCAATTATCCATGAGCTGGGGGTCAGGATATCCATGAGCTGGGGCAAATCCATGAGACCTGGGGGCTTTATAGGAGGTTTGTTCTTTTTGGAAAGCGTCACATGACATAAAATAAAAGTATCGGTAATTGGTATCGGTGAGTACTTGAACAAAAGTATCTGTACTCATACTCGGTCTTAAAAAAGTGGTATCGGTGCATCCCTAATATATATATATATATATACACACACACACACACTTCAGGGCCACTTTATTAGATACACCTGTTCAATTGCTTGTTAACCCAAATTGTTAATCAGCCAATCACATCGCACAAATCAATGCATTTAAACATCTAGATGTGGTGAAGATGACTTGCTGAAGATCAAATCGAGCATCACGTGGCATGGTTGTTGGTGCCAGACGGGCTGGTCTGAGTATTTCACAAACTGCTGATCTACTGGGACTTTCACGAACAACCATCTCTAGGGTTTACAGAAAATGGTCCAAAAAAGAGAAAATTTCCAGTGAGCGGCAGTTGTGCGGACGAAAATGCCTTGTTGATGTCAGAGGTTAGAGTAGAATGGGCAGACTGGTTCGAGATGATAGAAAGGCAACAGTAACTCAAATAGCTACTCGATACAACCAAGGAATGCAGACTACGATCTCTGAACGAACAACATGTTGAACCTTGAAGCAGAGGGGCTACAGCAGCAGCAGGCCACACCGGGTGCCACTCCTGTCAGCTAAGAACAGGAAACTGAGGCTACAATTCGCACAGGCTCAACAAAATGTGACAATAGAAGACTGACAGGGTTATTCAAAGAGCTCCGAATTGCTGGCGAAAGGTAACCGAACGCTGAAATAGCCATTCGGCTATTCAGAAAGCAGGCAGTTTGCCAAATGTTGGCGAATTGCCTGCACATACGGTGCCTGTTCGAGGGCAGTGAAATCCCCATACAGAAGCAATGCTTTGTCTATTCAGAGAACGCAAACCAGCAGTGAAAAGTTGCCGAAATGCCTTGCCATTCGGTGGCTTCATTCGACAGGTTTATTCAGGCGAATCCCATAGGCTTCAATGTTAAAAATATTCCCGTTTTAATCCAATATCTAATAAACCGTTGATTATAATATTCTGCAGTAAAAAGTTTTATAGATTTTTTAGGATCTTAAGCATTTTTCTGGATTTTTTTCCAAAATATTTTTCAGATTATTTTTTAAACGTTTTCTTTTTTCTGTATCAGCCCTTTTTATTATCATTCATTGGATCTTATATGTAAATGTCAGACATTGTCGCTCAGTGGTTTGTTTGCAAACAGCGTTTCACTTTTCAAACATTCAAGCGGACTGTTTTTTTTTTCACTCCATTTGTCTGCGGTGTCGGGTTTTTCCGGCGACTGCTCTGCGCTGTGATCGGCTCCTGCTCGGGTTTCTCTGGCGTGTTCGGCGGGTTGTTGGGACCTTGTTGGGGACCATAGGACGAGGGCATTTCGCTCTGGCGCGGGACTCCTTGTCCAGGGGGCAGCAGAGCCAGAAACATAGAAATTCAGCTAAATGTGCAGGCGGGGTCCATGCTGTGGAGTGTGGGTGGACGGTGGTTCTGGCTCTCCCCCTTGCATCCAGTGTTGGATGTTTCTATACCACCCCCCTCTAATCCTCATTGTGCTTACCTTTTGCCCCTTAACTTCACCCGCTCCACTTTTACTAACTTCTTGCATGAAAGGTGTGTAATTCAGTGAGTGAAACAGATGTGAAAGGTGTGTGAATGGTCAGTAATCTGGTTGGGGCCTTGACGTGGCGTTACTGCTCACATGGATGCCCCATGTGCCAATCCAACTGATTTGAGTGAATGGAAAATGTGTGGCGTGCATGTTGTGTGTTTGGGCAGCATTTTTGAGTCACTATACTGTTACCGGAATCCATTTTTGTTCTGTCGGGAGAAAGGTCGGCACGGTGCGGTCAACATGAGTCAATGGCAGGAAAAACGTTCTTTATTATGATGTCAGACTCGAGCTGGAATGTATCGCAAAGCTCAAGTGAGTTCTCCAAGACAGAGATACAATTCTTATACATTGATTTGTAAAAAAGGTACATCCCAGGTGCCCTCCCCTGGGCAAACATACCCTCCCCTGGGCAAACGTGCCTTCCCCCCAATCTGGACACAAAGACATTCCGCAATTTGCCTTTTCTTATACAATTAAGACATTTAGTTGATTTAGAAGCTAGCTAGATCCTGTCACTATCATCCCCCAGAGAGCCCGTTCTTCCCAAAACTGATAAGATTCCAGCTGGGCTGAGGGAATCCTTTGTTCTAACTATACCCAGGCCTGAGACTTTTATGGCCTTGGCAGGGCTAAATCAGTTCTTTTGGCACCTCTGTTTATTCAGGCCGGATTCCTCTTTTAATTGCTACACCAGAAAGTCTCAGGAATTTTAGAATCTATAGAAAAGAAAAGATAGAGGTTCCTTGTCACACTATTAACCAAAAAATATATACAAAACCACTGGGAAGTTTCCTTAGCACTTCACAAGTCCACAGTACATAAAAAGAAAACTCCCTGTGGGTTAAAAAAGAGGAAATAATAGTGCACACTGTATGAAACGGGATAATCCTGCATTGGATGATTTAAAACTGCGCACCAGAGATAAAAACTTTAAAGCTTATCTGATCCGTGGTCTCCTGCTCAGTGTCATGTCAATTCTTTCTCCTTCTTGAAAGGCTTTTCAATGGATGGACACCCAATGATAAAATCAGGAACTGCAGCCCAGGCTTAAATTTCTTGCTTTCTTTATTGTATAAAAAGCATCAAATGGAAGTTGAATTAAAACGAATATCTTCCAATATTCAACGCGTTTCGTCCCTTAGATATGACATGGGACTTCATCAGGAATATGAAACATAAAATCCTCTATCAGTTTAAATACCTTCAGAGTTACAACACATCAATTAAACACACTTGAAAAAAATCACAAACACCAGAACTCAATTAACAGCCAATGTGTTAATCACTCTTCGTATGGACCTTTCTTCTATCCGCAGTTTTCCATCAGTTGTCGCATCATCCAACTGCGACTTCCAGTCTTTTACTCCCAGTTTGCAATGCATGCATGGAGTTGTAGTCTTTTTGCTCTTAATCGCCGCATCTTCTGAGAATGTAAACCAATTCTCTTCGTGGGGTATTTAGTGGAAAAACGTCCTTAACTCGGGAGTCCATATGAAATACAGAGAATCATAAACGAATCTGCAGTTTCCTCATTCGCTTTGGAAACAACAAAAAACAGTTTTAAAACCCAAAAAAGATAATAAGCTAATATATGGAGATGGTGTGCAAAAACTGCTCCTACAGCTATACTTTCAATAAACCAATGGTACAGGGAACTAAAATAGGCCACATTAAGTATATATCAGGAGAAACTAGACACCCAGATGAATCAAATGAAGGGTTACTTAAAAATCTATCATAAAAATGTTGCGTGCAACAACTTGTGGAATTTACAGTTTTGTTTTGTTTTTTTCAGCAAAATGTCAAATTGTGCACTCAGAAAATAAGTAGCCCCTCGTTTGATTCATCTGGGTGTCTACTTTATCCAGATATATATTTTATGTGGCCTGTTTTATTTCTTTGTTGAACTAGAGCCATTTAACCCCTTAAAGGGACATGCATGCTTTGCTAGTGTGCTTTTTAAAACATGCAATGCCTTTTGAATGAGTCAGTAGTGTCATTCAGCAGACATAAAAAGCAAGTAAATATAATATTTTTTCATATTTACCGCTTTTCTTTGTCGGCGTTTTCCACGCCCAGCTCAGGAGGCAGTTTGAGCTAACCAATCAGTGCCTCTACCTAGGGAGAGCTAAACAATGCACTGAGCGTGTGCGACTGATTTGCTCCTCTTCCCTCCTGCACTGTGAGCTGAGGGGAGGGCGGGGCTGAACGTTCACCCCCAGCTACTGCAGAGACAGGGAAGCAAAGAAATCCATACACAGTGTAATGTATTGTGTTTTGCCTATGTTTCTTTTTGAGCAATCCTGACCACCGTAGTTAGTCTTCCTGATCCCTCCCCCCCCCTCCATTTTGTGTTCAGTTATAGATTAAACATCTACAGGAGCACAGCTCTGTTTTGAAGCTCTGTGTCTGTCACATTACTTTACATGGTGTCAGAAGTCTGTCTGGAACAGATCTCACGCTTACTATGGCATTATCGCAGTTTGAACACCCCAAGATTGACTGGGAAGCTCCAGACTTGTACCAAGAGTTTGAAAGATTTCGCAGCCACGTCTCCTTTGTGTTTGATGGACCGCTCTCAGAACAAACACTGAAGCAGCGCACAGGTTGGTTGGGAACGTGGATTGGCGAGCAGGGCAGAGAGATACATAAAACGCTACCCTGGGGAGAAGGGGAGAAGGATGATCCATCTAAAGTACTGGATAAATTTGCCAGCTATATAAGGCCAAGAAAGAATAAGAGAATTGCCAGACACCGCTTTAAACAGAGAAAACAAGGAGTCACTGGGGGATTTGACCACTTTGTGAAGGATTTAAGACTCCTGCTAATGGATTGCGAGTATGCTGATCCAGATGATGATATGTTAATCGATACAATAATCGCTGGAATCAAAGAAAAGCACGTCCAGGAGAGACTCTTAGACAAAGGGGAAGATCTAACACTACCAAAAGCAATTGAAATTGCCCAACAGTTTGAACTGTCACAGAAGCAAATTACAATAATCAGAGAAGAAGAATCTCAAGTGCAAGCAATAAAGGTGAATACACAATTCCAAACTGCAAATAAAAAAGCCTATCTACAATATCAGCCAAAATCTGTGTGCAGAAAGACATGAATACTTACCGGACATACAACTGTTTAAATTGTGGAAAAGATCCCCAGCATAAGTGGACCCAGGGCAGATGTCCAGCGAAAGGTTCTGTCTGCTCGTACTGCCACAAACCAAACCACTGGGTGGCAGTGTGTCGCAAAAGGTCAGTAAACACAGTTAGTGTGCAGCAGCAATCAGAAACTGAGGATGAGGAGGTACTGGGCATAAATCTCACACGAACGGATGAGCACTATGATGACAAATGGACTGCGGACATTGAAATCCTGTCTCGGCAAGTGCCATTCAGAATTGATACTGGTGCAAAGTGCAACACATTGACTTTAAGTAATTATCAGACACTCCCGCATGTAGGTGAGCTTAAGCGCTCTAATCGAGTGCTAAAGTCCTACTCTAACCACAGGCTGAAGCCCATAGCTGCGGTGGACCTTCTAATCAAATTCAAGAATACAGAGATACCAGCAGAATTTGAGATTGTGGACATTTTGCAAGAAAATGTGCTTAGTGGCGCAACAGCAGAAGCCTTAGGTTTAGTGATGCGGCTCCATGCGCTGCAGCCTACTATGAAAAGCAACACACGACACTCTATCCAAGTGGCAACAACAGGACCTCTGCCAGTTGGGCTAGATGATTACCCAGAACTGACTCGCACTACTGGAACCTTGCCGGGCAAGTACACAATCAAAATTGATCCTGAAGCACAAGGTGTGGTTCATCCTGTCCGCCGTCAACCAGCTGCACTGAGAAATAAGATACTAGAGAAACTACAAGAGATGGTTAAAGATGGCTACATCACCAAAGTTAACCAACCAACCGAGTGGGTGAGTTCTATGGTGGCAGCTGTGCGTAATGGCAAAATAAGAATCTGTATTGACCCGAGCGACTTAAATAAAGTCATTAAGAGGGAACATTACCCAATGCGCACCATCGAGGAGGTAGTCTCTGCAATACCTGGTGCTAAAGTTTTCTCTGTTTTGGATGCAAAATCTGGGTTCCTACAAATAGAATTGGATGAAGCGTCATCATTCCTGACAACCTTCAACACGCCCATTGGCAGATTTAGGTGGCTTAGGCTTCCTTTTGGTCTAAAATGTGCACCTGAAATATTCCAGCGTATTATGGACGAAATGCTTGAGGGTATTAGCGGCGCAATCAGTGTGATGGATGACATTCTCATTGCGGCCCCTTCAGTACCGGAACATGATGAGATTCTCCGTAAGGTAATTCAGAGAGCCACAAGCTACAACCTGAGTCTCAACTTTGATAAATGCCACGTCAAGCAATCTTCTGTGCCCTATGTAGGACACCTGATAACAGCAGATGGCCTGAAGGCAGACCCTGCAAAAATAGAGGCTGTGAAATCCATGCCAACACCAAGAGACAAGGATGGTGTCCGTCGCTTCTTAGGGTTTGTCACCTACCTCTCGAAATTCCTGCCCAATCTCAGCGAAGTTGATGCACCTCTGAGACAACTTCTTAAAACTGATGTGGAATTTGCCTGGCAGCCAGCTCAACAACAAGCCTTTGACACACTCAAAGACATGTGCACTGAGTCTCCTGTGCTACAATTTTTTGATCCATCCAAGTCTGTCGAAATTTTCTGTGATGCCAGCAGCAACGGCCTCGGTGCAGTATTGTTGCAGGACAGCCACCCCATTGCCTTTTCGTCCAGGTCACTAACAGACACTGAAACTCGTTATGCGCAAATCGAGAAGGAGATGCTGTCAATTGTTCATGCATGTGTCAAGTTTCATAATTACATATTTGGAAACCACGTAACCATTTACAATGACCATAAGCCTCTGGAGGATATTTTTAGGAAGCCATTGCTCTCTACCCCCATGCGCATTCAGAGGATGCGCCTTCGCTTGCAGTGGTATGATCTCACTGTTAAGTACAGACGGGGCAAAGATATGGAATTGCCGGATACGCTGTCGAGAGCCCAGTTACCTGTGAACAAGCCTGAGATGGAAGGCTTAGAGTGCGTCTCCATGCTTCATTTTGTTTCAGTCAGTGAGCAGAAATACTCAGAGCTGCAGAACTGCACAAGAGAAGAGCTCAGCTGTCTTCAAAGGATAATCCGGCAAGGCTGGCCAGACCACAGGCATGATCTCCCTAATGAACTACAACCATACTGGGACTCGCGAAGCCAGCTTGTTGTCTCCGATGGCGTTGTGTACAAAGGCCTGCGTATAGTGGTTCCCCCTTCTATGCAAGCTCACATGTTGAAGCTCATACATCAGTCCCACTTGGGAATAGTGAAGAGCAAGCAGAGAGCCCGTGAGGTCCTATATACTGGCCAGGTATGAGCTCTGTAATTGAACAAATGGTAAAGAACTGTGGCAAGTGTGCAGACTTCCAGAATAAACTGCCAAGACAACCCCTACGTCCAACAGAAACCCCCAGTTTTCCCTTTGAAGAAGTAGCCTCGGACCTGTTTGAGTTCGAAGGGACCCATTACATTCTGCTGGTGGATTACTACTCAAAGTTCATCGAAGTGGACACGCTGAAGAATCTACATTGTCGCAGTATCATAGAAAAGCTGAAGGCTCAGTTTAGCAGGCATGGGATCCCTGTCATCCTTCGAACAGACAATGGCCCTCAATATGCAGCAGAGGAATTTAAGGTGTTCTGCCAAAGTTATGGAATTACTCACAGAACTTCGTCACCCCACACACCACATTCCAATGGTGAAGCCGAGCGTGCAGTCCAGACTGTTAAAAAACTTTGGGCCAAAGCGTCAGACAAACACCTTGCACTGCTTGATTACAGGACAACTCCACTGGATTCTGTAGGCTTTTCGCCTGCTCAACTGCTGATGGGCAGGCGGCCCCGAAATAGCCTGCCTACTGCTCGTCTGCTGCTCGCACCTGCAGCTTATGATCCCATCAAAGTCAAACAGCGCCTAGACAGAAGCAAATGCATTCAGAAATTCTACTATGACCATAAAAGAGCAAGTGGCCCCGTGCTGAATTGAAGCCTGGAGATGAAGTTCGGATGCAGCCGCACCCAGGCAGTAACAGGTGGTCGCCTGGAGTAGTAGTGAGGTCTCACGATGCCCCTCGATCCTATATTGTAGAAAGTGGAAATAAGGAATACCGTCGCAACGTCCAGCACCTTCGTAAGAGCACACCAGATGCCAATGACTCCCGTCACAGACTTATCAATGATCATTGGGCTGAGTTGATGGAGCCAGTGAGTGCCGAGGAGCCCGAGCCTGTGGAACATACTAACTCCCAGCAAGAATCTGCTCCGAGTACCACAGTCTGCTAAGGGAATGACGTCAACCGGGCAGTACATCACCAGGCTAGGCAGAGTTGTGTGAAACCTCCGGACCGGCTTTTCCTTGTAGCCAGAGACATGCGTAGCAAACGCGAATGGCGACAGCAGTGTGCCAATAACTGTTCCAGTTCCACTTGCTTATGTACAATGGTGCACTGTTCT
Organism: Leptobrachium leishanense; assembly: GCA_009667805.1. Lineage (NCBI taxonomy): Eukaryota > Metazoa > Chordata > Amphibia > Anura > Megophryidae > Leptobrachium > Leptobrachium leishanense. Next base: position 160,032,362 of record CM019068.1, read on the forward strand.
GGATGATATGTTATCGTTTGAGTCTCGTTTAAAATGTGCTAACCTTTCCTTTGTTCTTTTGAGGGATGCAAGTTTTCTGTTTATGTAAATTGAGAAGTTTAAAGAAATATCACCGATTTAATATTTGCGATATCTATACCTGTATCCCAAGTGACTATGCTAGTTAAGGGTTTGTTTTATACTTACGAAGGGAGATGTAATGTATTGTGTTTTGCCTATGTTTCTTTTTGAGCAATCCTGACCACCGTAGTTAGTCTTCCTGATCCCTCCCCCCCCTCCATTTTGTGTTCAGTTATAGATTAAACATCTACAGGAGCACAGCTCTGTTTTGAAGCTCTGTGTCTGTCACATTACTTTACACACAGGGAGAAAAAGAGACAGCAGAGAGAGGGACAACAAAGAAAAGCACAGACACAGCAAGAAACGGTAAAGAGCGAAAGACAGCAAGATAAAGCAGAGTGAGCACAAGAAAAGGTGCGGTGAGCGAGAGAGAGAGCGCAAACAAGAGACAGGCAGCACAAGAAAGAGAGAGGGAGTGACTTGTGTGTGAGGGAGTTTGAGTGAGACAGTGAGTATGTAAGGCTTAAGGTCAGACTAACGCAGTATTAACGTGTGTTTAGCCGCACTAAATCAACGGCCGTGCTAGCAGCAAATTATGTCCCAATGCCGGGCAGCATACGAAGAACGGCCGCACAAAAGTGGCGCCGGCAACGCAAGTGGCAACGAACACATTTTTTTCGAGAACGTCAAACCGCTAGTACTGACGTACAGAGTGCGCTGCGTCACTAGCGCGCGTTGTGTGTGATTAGGAGACGTCAGACGCTGCTAATGTCCGGCCAACATAACGTCCAGACTCAAAAAGTGTTGATATTGATGTGTATTGATAACCGTACAAAATCACGAGCGAAAATGCGCATCGTATGACCGCTATCGCGTATTCCGTGAAAAAATGCGTCCATTCGTTGGAACGCACTTTTTCATGGACAACGCAAAAAATGCGTTAGTCTGACCCTAGCCTTAATGTTGAAAGAGCGCAAGTGAGTCTGTGTGTGAGTCAGCGGGTGAGTGCGAGCGAGTCAGCGGGTGAGTGTGTTTTGCTTTCACAGTTGCAGAGATGCTAATATTCAGTCTGAGGTCCTGAGCTGCACACAGCTTGTGTTAGTTCATACAGTAACATGTATTTAAAATGCGCTAGCAAGTTCCGTAGCGCTGTACAATGGGCGAGACAGAATAACAAATGTCCATACAAGTTAAACACACAGAACAGTAGGAGAGAGGACCCTGCCCAAGAGCTTACAATCTAAGAGGAGATGGATGACACGCTAGGTGAAGGTAATAGCTGATTATGTGAAATAGTGGGGTGCATGGGGGGCTGTGGGCAAGATGGAGCACGAAATGTAGTTCATGTGAAACTTTGATGGGTGGAGGCAGGGAATATCCTAGAAGTATGAGCTGAAGAAACACCCCTAGGTGAGGGGCGTCACCGGAGAAGATGAAATGACAGAATTTAAAGCAAGAAAATAAACATTTTTTTTACACATTTTTAAAACTTTTATTGATTTATTCTAATTTGTCTATAGGTATAAAAATGTTTAAATGTCAATTTAAAAAACTTTATCTAGACATGCATATCCCTTTTAAGAACAGGGGCAATTTTACAAGTTCGGCACACTTCTAAACGTAGTGACCGTTTTTGCTCATTGTGGCAGATTAGACCTGTATTTCTATCTATAAAAGGGTCCGCCTGTATATATGTGTCTATCTGCCGGTTCATACATATCTCCTCTCCTCCATATAGAGATATATTCATATTTGTGTCTGCCCATTTGGTAAGTGTATCCCTGTGTCCACAGCTGAAATGTAATCAAAATGTTTAGCTTTCTCCCTTGGGGGGAGGATATAACACGTAGTTGTAAAAAGGGAATTTCTTTGTACACTAACATAGAAAATCACACCTTGGCAGCCAGGTCGGCCCCAAGAGATGGGGACACAATCTTCAAAGACAGGAAGCACATCCTTGATCTCTAAGGGGGGTCTGGAGGGAAGAGGGACGCCTTTAGGCAATTAAAGATTAATTGACAAGCTTACTGAGCATGAGCGAGAATTGGGAAATGGAGTCCAGGACACTGGGCCATTGGTGGGTGGGGGCTGGAAAAATCAGGAAGTGTATAAATTCGGAACACTGGCCATGTGCTTTTGCTGATCACTTGGGGTATCTTCTAAAGAGGACTGATCTGTCCATGTTCCTACCTCCAGGCCCCAGGAGGCACCGATGCTAGCTACTGATTATTCCATCGTAAGTAAGGCTCTGTGATTAACACCTTTTTCTTTCTATTTTGCTGTGTAGGGTGTAATTAATTGATTTATTCTAGTTATAATTTTTTATGTGACAAAGCACTGATTTTTCTATCATAAATAAACAAAAAGTATTTAAGTTTTGATTCTGGCTGATGAAATCCACGGTAACTAAGAGATTGGGAGAATTGCTATTTGCTTTAAGCTCGGTTATATATAAGAAATTGCGTTTTGCGGTCGTCAGGAAACGGCAGGGAATTGTGGGATCCGTAGTCACTGTCCGAGTCTAGGATAGTGCGGCTGCTAAGCCCTGCGTCTCCTGTTGCGACGCGCGTAGCATTCGTGAGGACTGGTGGCAGCGTTACTAATAGAATAAGAAAGTGAGCTCTGGGATTGTGAGAGACGTAGTTAGTACGCACTTCAGGAGAAGACTTGTACTGCGTTGCAATCCTGGGATCAGTTTATCGCGCTCTACGTGCCTGTTGTGAGAGAAATGTGGCCGGTACGGGTAGAGAAGTGCGCGTGATTATCTGGGTCTAGGATAGATAGATAGTGCGCGGCTTAACCCGGCGTCTTTGCGCAGCAACGCGCGTAGTGGGTCGTGACAACTGGTGGCAAGCGGTGGGATATCAGGTTAGTATTTGTATCTGTGAAGCAACATAGATCCAGATACTAAAGAAATTGGTTTTCCAATTTCCAGAGCAGAATTCAGTGCAGTTATTAGAATTTACACAATACACAGCAGTTCCCTTCCCCTTCTTTGTTTTTCTTTTCTATCTTTTATTTGGCTGGAGTGAGAATGTCGCAACAATCATCGAAAAAGACTTTGGAACAATTATGTTGAGACAAAAATATTTCGACGTAGGATAAAAAGAAAGATGAACTTTTGCAAGCCCTCGAGGATTATGAGGCGAGGCAAGCAGTCCAGGACGCAGCAGAGCAGGGTACCACGCTTGACCCAGCCGAAGGAAGCGCAATTCCAGTGGAAAGGACAGTGTCAAGTGCTTTGCCCAAGGGTGATACTGCCCTGGATGTTTACTTGCAGACTGTTTTAAAACATGTGGACTCTGCGGACTCGCAGACGCGGCTTCAGCTCATCCTGCAGTACCAAGAGCGAGAGGAGCGCAGAGCTGAGGCTGAACGCGAAACTGCGGAGCGCAGAGCTGACCGAGAAGCGGCAGCGCGCCAAGCTGAGCAAGAGGCGGCAATGCGCCAAGCAGACTGAGAAGCTGCGGAGCGCAGGGCTGTGGGTGAGCGAGAAGCGGCAGAGCGCCAAGCCGAACGAGCACATCAGCTCGCTCTGGCACAGGCAAGCAGAACGCCATTATCTCCCGCCCCTGTGGGCGCTGCAGAGCTCTCTACGCCCAGACCTCGTGCCGAGAACTTTCCCACTCTGGACAAAGATGGGGACCTGGATGTGTTCCTGCGAAGTTTTGAAAAGACTTGTCGACAGTACCAGCTGCCCAAGGAGCAATGGGCCAGGTACCTCACTCCTGGACTAAAAGGTCCAGCGCTTGAAGCCTTTGCAGAATTACCGGCTGAGAGCGACCAGGACTATGAGGCGATTAAAGCCGCGCTGCAGAGATGGTATAACCTCACGCCAGAGGTATATCGCAAAAAGTTCAGGTCCTTGCAGAAACGGGCCGGGGAGAGCTACTCTGCAGTTGTGAGTCACCTGACCACCCTATTTCGACAATGGGTCAGGGGGCTGAAGATTGATACCTTGGAATCACTGGAAGACCTGTTAATCAAGGAGCAGTTCGTGCAGCTGTGCCCACCTGAGATCCAGGAATGGCTTCTGGATCGCAAACCCGAGACGGCCCTGGATGCTGGTGAGCTGGCCGATTTCCATGCGGCCAACAGAGCGTCCGTGGACCAGAGCAGAGGTTCCCCCAAAGGATCATCAGGATGGAAGCCCAACTCAGCACGACCCCCCGACATCACAGCGGCAGCGCCCCCCTCTGTGCCAGTCTCTGCTGGGGAGGGGGGAGCGAATCCTTCTTCGCCTGGAAGAAGTGTGCGCCGTCGCTGTTTAATTTGTGACAGTGCCAACCATCTCCTGGCAGCGTGTCCGCAGAGGAAGAAACCTGCATCCACAGCTGGGGGAGGATACCCCTCAACATCACCCTCTGTCCTGTTTGTGACCAGATCGGAGGGCAGTGCCAACGTGAACCAGCAAGCAGTCATTGTCGGGACTCAGGTATCTGTGGGTTTACGAGATACAGCGGCTGAAGTAACTTTGGTGCGTCCAGGGTTAGTCAGCCCTGCAGACTTTATTCCTGGCAGGACTCTAGCAGTAAAGGGTTTTGGTGGGGTACGTCCTGCGGTGCCAATGGCACGGGTTTATTTGGACTGGGGAGCGGGGAGAGGTCTGCGGGAGGTGGGAGTGTCTGAAAATATTCCTACAGATGTGTTGCTGGGCACGGATTTGGGTAAATTGGTGTCACAGTATGTGCTGGAAAGGGATGCTGGGGATTTACCCAGGCCCACTAGTGGCTCTACAGTGGAGAGGGCTGTGTGTGGGGATGCACAACAGGATTCCTGGATGGGAGGGCAGGGGATGGCACTGAGTCAGTCTGCGCCTGCGCCAGGTGTGCCTGAGGTGTTGTAAGGTAGCATGAGGGGGCAGTGTGACTGGGAAGAAAGTCAGGGGGTGAGTGAATGCCCGCCTGCACTCAAGTCAGCTGGTTCCCCGGACCCCATGCGTGGGGAGGCCGCAGTGCCCATGGTGGAAGAGGATACCCGCTGGCGGTCGGCGGGGAGTAGGGCACAAGGCCCGTCTCTGCCGTGTGATGGTGTGGATCAGAATGCCTGGGAAGGGTGGCAGGATACTGTGGTGTGCCTGTCCAGACCAGACTCAGGTGCGTCTGTGACGCCATATGGTTGGGAGCAAGGGCAAGGGATGACTGCGGGTCTGCTTGCACCTAAACCAACCAGAACTCTAGTGCTCCGTGAGAATGGTGTGGATCAGAATGCCTGGGAGGGGTGGCAGGATACTGTGGTGTGCCTGCCTAGACCAGACTCAGGTGTGTCTGTGACACCACGCGGTTGGGAGGGAGAAGAAAGGACCAAGGCAGGTTCCTTTAGGGCTGAACCAACTGGGTCGGTGGTGCTGGAGGGAAGGTGTGTGCATCGGAAGGCCTGGGATGAGCAGGATACTGCAGTGTGCCAGCCTGTGTCGCAGGTGTCTGAGACTGTGCGTGGCGCAGAGGGCATACTGGGTGGTCGGGAGGAGAGGCCTAGGGTGGCAGAGGGTTATCCAGGGCCTGAACCATCCAGGGTGGCGGTGCCAGGTGAAAGGAAAGGAGTGGAGGGCAGAACATCCTGGATGGTATGCCAGTCTGTGTCACATGTGTCACATGTGTCTGAGGCTGCGGGTGGCACCGAGCGCATGCTGTGTGATCAGGAGGAAGGGCCTGGGGTGGACGTGTGTTGCCCTGGGGGAAAGCCAACCAGATTCCCAGTACCACAGGAAACTGGTACTGAGCAACCTCCCTGTAGAGGAGGGTGGCATACGGCTGTATGCTCATCGGTTACCAAGCAAGGCGTGCTTGATAAACTGTGTGATAACCTGGCGTCTTTGCGCAGCAGCGCTCGTAGTTTGAAGTCACATTTTATTATACGACCCAGACAACTTATATATCCTTTTCTTCAGCAGACTCGGCAGATTCATAAAATGTTTTTTTTCTTCTAACTAGGACTATACGTTAAATGTTAATATACAAGCTGAAAGGGAAGGGACAATAATATGTCATTATTATATGTATACGTCATGCCCTGACAGAACGTTATAACAAAAAATGTAAATTTCCATAAAAATTTAAATCATCTACACCATATAAAGTAATTTTTCATGTTTTATCATCTGAGCCCTTACGGTCATATATTCTATGGGGTACAAGTTTTAAAAAAATAGAAATGGGACCACGTTACAGTATTTTTCTTCTTAAATACGTGATTTTGGCTAAAAAAAACGAATTTTTCGTTCGTGCGGCACTATTCACATATATTTTTTTATTTATTTATTTTGTTTACATGTAACCTAGTTATGTTTGTTATTATCTAGCCTTTCCAATGATACCAAATGTGACCATCTAGCTGCCACCGATCGGGAGATACAGGGGTTCAAAGAACCCCCCTATCTCCATCATAGGAAATCCCTGGGCAGCTAGGGGTTACCCGGCTAAGTGATGTCATCACGCAACGCCTGATGAGACCCAGAGGCGGCGCTGACATCTAAGATGGCAGCCCCCACTGGAAATAGTCCTGCAATTTGATGCCTGTTCATGGCCTGGCATGTAAAGGGGTTAAAGAAAGACATTACTGGAAAGGTCAGGCTGTGAACTTTCCAGCAGTGCCTTTCTTAACTCGCTAGCCCTTGAAGGTGGGGAGATAGAGGGGTCCAAAGAGGACCCCCCTCCCCTTCAGCCACTCCCCCTGCTCTGGTGGGGGGGCCTGACACTGACGTCATCGAGCCCATCGCAATGACGTCAATGCGTCGGGAAGGGTATACCACGCAGATCTGACTTCACGAAAGTCAGTCTGCGTGGGATCCCGGAGAGAGATAGGGGAGTATCGGCAGGAGGGGGGTCAAAACCAAATATGCCTACTTTCAAAATCCGTCATAAAAAGCTTCTCTAACTTTATTTTTTGCAAGGTGCAAATTAGTGCCTTGTGCTCCATCTAGGGGGACCCAGCCCACTAAGCCTGGGTCTCATTTTTATCACAAGGGTTGCGGCTTTGCACTGAGCTAGAGAATGGTCTAGTTTTCAAAGATTTTAGCATGTCTGAAGGATGGAAATAAAAACAAACAGGGTAATTCAAAGAGATCTGAATGGCTGGAGAAGGGTAACTGAGTGCTGAAAATCAGCGTTCGGTTACCTTTCTCGCCATTCGGCTATACAGAGATCAGGCAATTCGCCAAATCCTGGAGAATTGCCTTCACATACAGTGCCTATTCGGTGCCTGTTCGAGGGCAGTGAAATCCCCATAAAAAAACCCTGCTTCGGCTATTCAGAGAGCACAAACCAGCAGTGAAAGGTTCCCCTAATCCCCTGCCATTCGGTGGTTTAATTCGGCAAGTTTATTCAGGGGAATCCCATAGGCCTCAATGTTTAAAAATATTCCTGTTTTAATTCAATATCTAATAAACCATTCATTATAAAATTCTGCAGTAAAAAGTCTCTTTTATTTTTAGATTTTTTAGGATATTTAAAGCATTTTTCTGGATTTTTTTTAAAAAAAAATCTGATTTTTTTTAAAAAAAATTTAAGTTTACTTATTTTTTCTGTAACAGCCCTTTTTATTATCATTCATTGGACCTCATATGTAAATTTCAGACATTTTCGCTCAGTAGTTTCTTTGCAAACAGCATTTCACTTTTCAATCATTCATGCTGTGGCGGAATGGAGTATCCGCCTGCAGTCCTGCTCTATCTGACCCCCTTCTTTGGTGTTGCCAAGCCCGACTACCGAGTGGCACGGCACCCGGCGTCTCGAGCGGCTTGGGTAGAAGACTACGTGGCGGTGGAGATCTGGAGAGTAGATGGGGCACCCACGGCAGAAATCCGCCCGACTACCGAGTGGCACGGCACTCGGCGTCTCGAACAGCGGATCTACTGACCATTGAAGGGTTGGAGACGGTCTGCGTGGCGAACCACGGTTCGGTAGAGTCTCCTTGCAGATGCAGGCACGGCGCTCAGCCGAGGTCCTGATTCGGGGTGGTTGCGGTATCCCAAGATACCGATTCAAGGTGGCGCAACGGCGCGGCGAATCGATGTTCTGCTGCGGAGTTAGAGTGACCCGTTTCTGGGTGGTGGTGATATGTAGCCGACGTGAAATGACAACACCAGGCAGAGCTGTATGTTTCAAACACTCAGATGAACTGACTCTTTTAATGAACAACGCCACTATTTATGCTGAAGTACAACAGTCACAATTTGCATACCCATACTAATTAGTAGCATACCCATACTAATTAGTTATGTCAGTTATTTACAATCAACATTCTTCACATTCTCTTAGCCTTCAGCTCACACAACGTTTGTATATCCATTGTTCCAGCACATCAGATTAAACACAAACTATCAGAGATCCCTTAAATTAAACATGTAGCTAGATAATGGGGAAAAGCCCTGACGCATAAATTACACAGCAGCAAAAACTTGTTTACTAGCTACAGAAAACACTATTTACCTACAGGAATATAAGTATGTTTTAAAACCAAAGCTATGTCATTTCACTAAACTAAATTAAACTAAAACCAACGATGTAAAGTATATTTAAAATCACACAGGGTACATCTTAATACAGCACATCAAGTAAAACCACATCTAGCAAGGAAATAAACTGTTCATACATTGAAACGCACACTGCAACGTTCAAAGGAAAACAAGGTCCTTTTAAAAATGTCTTGGGTTTGAGTCCTGGGTCTCGCTGCGCCGAGCCCCTATGTCCCTTCTGTGACACTCCTCCCCCTTTCCAAGGTCCGACGAGCCCGGTTTGGACCCACACGGGTCATACAGGGGGAGTCGGTGCAGTCTCTGCGGCCATAGTCCGTGGGCAAGAGGCGAGCCGCCAGGCTTCTCCAGTGGTGCTCGCGGCCGTGCCTGGCAGGTTGTAAGTCCTTCGGGTACTCCTCTCCGGAATAAGTGTCCCGTGGTTGGGGAGAGGTACCACCTGTGGCCATCTCCAGTGGTCTCGGGTACTCGCTGAAAAAGGGGGCTAAAGGCATGCGCCCCAAGTGCCTTGGACAGCCGTTGATAAAGCGGTGGCGGCCGAGGGCCTCCGGGCCAAAGGGTTGCAAGGAGGGGCAGGTTGGCAACCGGCTCTGCTCCGCCACCAGTGTGTCGGCTGGGTGGTGAATGCTGGAGAAGACTCACCCGGCAGGAGAAGACGTCCTCCATCTCGGGTGGAGTTGGTGGCTGCAAATCAACCCGCTCAGGGAATCCTCCTTCTGCTCCTCGGTGCCGATAAGGGGGAGTGGGCAGAGGCCAGATGCACTCTGCCCCGTTGCCAGCGCTTCTGCTGGACAGGCGGGTGCGGGAGCAACGTCCAGCGGGGAAGATGGGTCAAGGGCTGCACAACAATCAGCCCGGGGAAATCCTCCTTCTGCCCTTCGGGACAGACGTCGGAGGGTGGACAGAGGCCAGATGCACTCTGCCCCGTTGCCAGCTCTTCTGCTGGGAGGTGGGTACCGGAACAAAGTTCAGGGGGTCAAACGAGGTAAGCGGCTGTGGGGGGAGGCAGCCCCAGGGTATCCCCCTCCTGCTCCTCGGGACAGCTGGGAAAAGGTGGGCAGAGGCCAGCGGCACTCTGCCCTGTGGCCAGCTCTTCGGCTGGGTGGGGGTCTCCTTGCGGAGGATGGGGTCTTCCATCCCCAGGGCGATCAGTGGCTGCGAGCAACCCAGCCCGGGGGAACCATCTGTCTGCTCCTCCTGGCAGACTGTGGGAAGTGGGCAGAGGCCAGCGGCGCTCTGCCCCGTGGCCAGCTCTTCAGCTGGGTGAGGATCTCCTTGCGGAGGATGGTTTCTCTTCAACCCCCGGGGCAATCAATGCTGCGCAACAACCCAGCCCGGGGGAACCATCTGTCTGCTCCTCCTGGCAGACTGTGGGAAGTGGGCAGAGGCCAGCGGCGCTCTGCCCCGTGTCCAGCTCTTCTGCTGGCCCGCGGACTCGGCACCGTGTCTTCCTGCGGGTTTGAAGGAATCACTTCTTCTGCTGGGGCCCCAACGGGACCCATGGGAGCATCTCGGCCTCCCATACTTCCAGGTTCCTTGGACTGTCGGTTCCTTCCGCCGGACAGTCCCAGTACATGGGACCTTTGACCCCGACTGCGGAAACGCTGTCCAACAGTCTCCTATAGGCCTTCTCGAGCTCCCATTCTCCGCTCCTAGCTAGGACTCCAGTTCCTCAACTCAGAGTCCCTGCTATCGTACGGGAGCTTCCTTTTCCCGTCGCTCCAGTATCTCCTCCGACCGCTCTTCTGTCTCTTCTCCGAACCCAGGGTCCTGGGCCATGTTCTCGTAAAGCAGCCCTGTGCCGCCGTAGTGGGGGCCTGCGGTGGAGGCGCCGTCGATGGTGGCGGGGGTAGCAGAGGCCTGTTAGCCACCGGAGCGCGCGGTACGCGGCGTCCAGTGCAATCTCCTGCTGCACCAGGTATTGGAGCTCTGCCTCCCACTCCTCCGGGGGTCGATCTTGCAGGAACGCTGCTCGGGCATGCGTTATACTGCACCTGGAAAATGACAGCGGCTCGAAGGGACATCAACCCCGTGGCAGTCCCTTTCATGGCGTAGCGCCTCATACCCACAGCTCTTGGCGGATCTCGTCCGCCACTCAAGCCAGTGGGCTCCCACTGTGGACCCGTGGTACCGATCCAGGCCCTCCCGCAGCCTTCTCGGAAATTCAACCTCCATGTCGGCGAGGGTACCCGGCACAGGGGCACCACTCCTCGACTGGGAATGTGGCATCCTCAGATGCAGCTCCAGACGAGCTGTAAGTCTCCATCCAGGGGTCGCTGGGATGTGCAATTTCCCCAATACAGACTCCAGGCGAGCTGTAAGTCCCGAAAGGGGTATCACTGGGGGGTGCAGATTCCGGGTGAAGCTCAGTCGAGCTGTAAACGCTCGACCCAGGGTTCTACGGGTTTTGGGGACGGGGTTAGAAAGTTCACCACTCCTCATACAGAGCGCCGCCATCCGCAACTTCGTAGCTGACGGTCCCTCTCCTCAGCCGCTTGGAGGTCCACCATTAGCCGGCTCACCCATGTCCTCGGAGGGGGTGAGGCCGAATCCATGATCAATGACCGAGCGCTCTGCCGAAGGCGCTCGTTAGGTCCTGGGCCAGGGTTGGGCCCTCACTCTTTGCTGGTCCATCCGAGTCAGCTCCTTCACTAGGGTTTCTTCTTTTTGTTGCCGGGGGTCCCCTCCCGATTCTCCAACATGCCCCGCAGGACGTCCCGCTGGTAACGCTCGTACCCCGGCCATGGTATGGGGTCTTCTTGGGGGTTGCAGAGAGCTATCCCACCGCTGCCACCAGTGTGGCGAATGGCGTATTCGCCTGCGGTCCTGCTCTATCTGACCCCCTCTTTGGTGTTGCCAAGCCCGACTACCGAGTGGCACGGCACCCGGCGTCTCGAGCGGCTTGGGTAGAAGACCACGTGGCGGTGGAGATCGGAGAGTAGATGGGCTGGTGCACCGACTACCGAGTGGCACGGCACTCGGCGTCTCGAGCGCGGATCTACTGACCATTGAGGGCTGAGAACTCTGCGTGGCGAAGGTTCGGTCCTCCAGGCATCAGCCGAGGCGTGGCGCAGCCGGCGAATCCGATGTTCTGCTGGTTAGATCCTTGATATTGAACAACTGTTACAGATGTAAGCTACTCTTACAACCATGAATTATAGTAAGTATGTCACAATTTGCTCACACTAAAGTACATCACTAGTATTAACCCCTTTTAGATACAATGGAAAATTGTTCCAGCACAAGATTAACACACAAGTCAAGCAGAAACTTTTGTTGTTTCTAGCTACAGAAACCATATTTACCTACAGGAATAGTAAGTATTTTTAAAAACCAAAGCTATTCATTTCACTAAACTAAATTAAACTAAAAACCAAACGATGTAAAGTATATTTAAAATACACAGGGGTACTCTTAATACAGCACATCAAGTAAAACCACATCTAGCAAGAAAATAAACTGTTCATACATTGAAACGGCACACTGCAAACGTTCAAAGGAAAACAAGGTCCTTTTAAAAATGTCTTGGGTTTGAGTCCTGGGTCTCGCTGCACCGAGCCCCTATGTCCCTTCCGTGACACATGCAAACTGTTTTTCTAATTTATTCACTGCCTTAGTCTGCGCTGTCGGCTTTTTCCGGCAGCTTCGCTGCGTGTGATCGGCTCCTACTCGGGTTTTTGCATGGTTTTCGGCGGATTAATCCAGATGTTTTTGCGGGTTTTCGGCATGCATTCGCCGGGTTTTGCGGTTGGTTTTCGTCGGCCTTTCCCTGCAATTTGGAGACCCTGTGGTGCTTGCTAAATACACCGCAGGGTCGCCGAAATGGGATCACCAAATCGCCCCGAATTGAAGAGAACGAAAAGTCACAGTACGTGCGGTGACTTTTCGATTCTCTGTGAATAACCCTGTATGCAGGGGTCAAGTCCTGGGAAAAAAAGTGAGGGAACTCACCCACGAATTCCACAACCCCTATTACCTGAAGAAAAAATATATATATCACGAGTATAGCAGGACGTGGTGATACCATTTTTATTGGGTTAACATTACATTTAAAAGACAAGCTTTCAAGAGTGTAACCTCTCCTCTTCAGGTCTGGAAGCTATACTGATCAGTGAAAGGTATCACTACGTACAGGTATACTTGTGATTTTGGCAACTGGACTAACTCCTTTTATATATAATATATATATATCACATACATATATATATCTATCCAGGCACAGACCCCCCCCCAATATATACACAGCACAGACCCCCCAGAATTACATACACAGGCACTGGACCCCCAGAATAACATACACAACACTGAACCCCAAAAAATATACACAGCACTGAGCCCCAGAATAATATACCCAGCACTGGACCCCAAGAACAATATACACAGCACTGAGCCCCAGAATAATATACCCAGCACTGGACCCCAAGAATAATATACACAGCACTGAGCCCCATAATAATATACACAGCACTGGACCCCATGAATAATATACACAGCACTGAGCCCCAGAATTATATACACAGTACTGGTTATATGGATATATTTGCCCCCAGCTCACATGGATATATTTGCCCCAGCTCATATGGGTATATATTGCCCCAGCTCACATGGATATATTTTCTCCAGTTACATAGTTACATAGTTATATAGGCTGAAAAAAGACATGCGTTCCATCGGGTTCAGCCTCTCCCACATAACCTACTGCTGTTGATCCAAAAGAAGGCAAAAAACCCAGTCTGAAATGCTTGCCAATATGCAACATACTGGGAAAAAATTCTTCTTGACCCAGAATGGCAGTCAGATTTCTCCTTGGATCAAGAAGCTTTTACCCACATATAAATATTATAACCCTTAATATTCTGTGTCTGCAGGAAGTCATCTAGTCGTTTTTTAAAAGTCTGTACAGACTCTGACCCAACACCTCAACAGGCAGAGAATTCCACAGCTTTATTGTTCTCACCGTAAATAACCCTTCTATGCTTTAAGCTAAATTTTCTTTCTTCCAGTCTAAATGGATGACCCCTATGTATAGTCCTGTTTATGAATAGGTTATCAGACAATGGTTGATAATGGCCCCGTATATATTTATATAAGGTTATCAGCTCCCCTCTAAGGCGCCGTTTCTCTAAACTAAACAGGTTTAAGCTTGTTTAATCTTGCCTCATAACTTAACCCTTCCATCCCCTTATTAATTTAGTTGCCCGTCTCTGCGCTTTTTCTAACGCTATATATCTTTTTTAAGACCGGTGCCCAAAATTGCACGGGCATATTCAAGTGCGGCCTGACCATTGATTTATACAGAGGCAAAATTATGTTTCATCTCGTGAGTGAACTCCCCTTTTAATGCATGCCAATACTTTGCTTGCCTTGGCGGCTGCTGTTTGACTTGCACATTGTTACTTAGTTTGAAGTCTATGATATTCCCAAATCCTTTCTCCCTTGGATTTCCCTAACTCCGTACCATTTAGGGTATAAATTACTTGTGTGTTCTTCACTCCAAAGTGCATAACTTTGCATTTATCTAGATTAAATCTCATCTGCCATTTAAGTGCCCAGTCCCCCAATCTATCTAAATCCCTCTGCAGCGAAGTAACATCCTGCTCACATTGTATTACTTTTCCTAGTTTTGTGTCATCTGCAAACACTGATACATGACTTTCAATGCCTATCTCAAGGTCATTTATAAATAAATTGAATAGTATTGGTCCTATTACAGACCCCTGGGGACACCTCCTTTACCACTGGTGTCCATCTTGAAAATGTACCATTTATGACCACTCTTCTGTACCCTATCTTTTATCCAGTTTTCTATCCAAGAACAAGTATTTTCATCTAGACCATATTTTTCTTAATTTAAATAGTAAACCTTTTGTGTGGAACTGTGTCGAAAGCTTTGCAAAATCTAAGTAAATCACATCCACTGCGACCCCCTGATCTATACTTCTACTACTTCCTCATAGAACGTAATTAGGTTAGTCTGACATTGATCTGTGTTTCATAAACCATGCTGATTTTTGCCAAAACATTATACCTCCCAATAAATTCCTGAATATTATCCCTTAGTAACCCCTCAAATACTTTCCCAGCCACAGATGTTAAGCTCACAGGTCTATAATTCCCAGGCACAAATTTTAAACCTTTCTTAAATTATAGGGACCACGTCAGCTTTTCTCCAATCCTCTGGTACTATTCCTGAAAGAAAGAATCTTGAAAGATTAAGAACAGAGGTTTACATATTTCAACACATAGCTCTCTCAGTACTCACGGGTGAATTCCATCTGGCCCTGTGGCTTTATTCACATTCACATTGTTTAATTTCTGCAAAACCTTGTCCTGAGTCAACCAGTCACTTTGTATTAGTAAGTTTTTATTAATGAATTGCATGTCTCCTTTATAGTTTTCTCTTTGATAAATACTGAAGAAAAATAATCATTTAAAATTTCTGCCTTATCCTGATCTTCAGTTAACAATAACCCTGTCTCAGATTTTAGTGAACCTACATTTTCACTCTTAGGTTTTTTGAATTTATGTACCTAAAGAATCTTTTAGGGTTGGTCTTGCTCTCTTTGGCTATTTCTTTTTCATTTTCTAATTTAGCCCATCTAATCACATTTTTACATGCTTTATTGGCTGCCCTATATGCTTTATAGGATGCCTCAGATTTATCAGATTTAAAAGCTTTAAATGCCTTCTTTTTATTTTCATTTCCTTAGTTACCTTCCTACTAAGCCACATTGGTTTCAGTCTGTTTCTTTTAGATTTATTAACCAGTGGAATATATTGAGACGTGTACTTTTCTAGTGTTAGTTTAAAGATATTCCACTTATCCTCAGTGTTTTTCCCGTGAAAGAGTTTCTGCCAGTCAATGACATTGAGAGCTTCCTTTATTTTAATAAAGTTGGCCTTTTTAAAATTATATGTTTTAGCATGCCCCTTATGAATGTTTGTTTTTTGAGTTTATTTCAAAAGTCACCATATTATGGTTACTGTTTCCCAACTGTTCCTTTACATTAATATTTGAGAAAAGATCCACATTATTTGTTATAACCAGGTCCAGACAGTTATCCTCTCTAGTTGGTGTTTCTACCAGTTGTGACATGAAGGTATCATTAAAATGTTCAGAAACTGGATTCCCTTTGCTGAATTACTAGTCCCACTATCCCAATTAATGTCCGGGTAATTAAAATCTCCAATAATAAAGTGCTACCATGATCTGCAGCCTTCCTAATTTGCTCTAACAGTTGTTCTTCCTCATCATTATCTATATTAGGTGGTTTATAGCATATGCCAACCAATAGTTGACTTCCCTGTTTATTCCCCAACGAAATATTTACCCATAAGGATTCCACATTCCCTCATCGCTTTCCAGTTGTGTAATATTAGGCTTTAAATCCTGATTTACATATAAACACACCTCCACCCCCTTTCTTATGTTTCCTATCCTTTCTAAACAATGTATAACCGTTTAAGTTTACAGCCCAGTCATGCGTTTCGTCCCACCACGTTTCTGTTATTCCTATAATGTCGTATTGCTTAGTGTATGCTATTACCTCTAGTTCCCCCATCTTGTTATTGAGGCTCCTTGCATTAGCAAGCATACATTTAATGTTGTCTCTACCCACACATGCTGAATGCGACTTTACATTACATGCCTCCACTGTTCTGACATTACCCATCCCCCGGCTCCACCCCCCTTAGTCTGAGCTGAAACCCTTCCGCTATCTGCTCTGTCTCCATTTTGTAAGATACTGTATCCCTTCCCCCCTTCCACTAGTTTAAAGTCTCCTCCAACCTTTTAACCATCCTCTCCCCTAGCACAGCAGACCCTCTTCCATTCAGGTGCAATCTATCACAACTATACAGATTGTACCCCAGTGCAAAATGAGCCCAGTGCTCTAAAAACCCAAAGCCCTCCTTCCTGCACCAAGCTTTAACCCCTTAGTGACCGGGCGGTTTTACACAAATCCGTCCTTTAGTGACCGCTGCTGTTTTTACGTTTCTGCGCTGTTAGTGTTTACGTCAAATTTTCCTCTTACTCGTTTATGTAACCCACACATATTTTACACTGTTTTTCTCGTCATTAAATGGACTTTATAAAGATACCATTTTTTTCATCATTTCATATAATTTACTATAAAAAATATTGTGAAATATGACAAAAAAATTGAAAAAACACCACTTTTTCGAACTTTGACCCCCAAAATTTCTTATGTATCAACAACCGTCAAAAAAAATGTATTCCTTAGTAGTTTCTAAATTTAGTACTGAGTTTAGCAATACCCAATGTTTACATATTCCTCGCTTTTTTTCCTATTTTATGCAACAATAAGTGCAAGTAGCACTTTGCCATTTCCAAAGAGTTTATTTTCAAAACTAGTGATAGTGACATTGTAACACTGATATCTGTCACTAATTCCTGAATAACCCTCCACATATACATATTTTTTTAAAGCACACAAATCAAGGTATTAAACTTGGGGTATTTTGACTCTTTCCATGCAAACCATTTTACCACAAATCTATGCCAAAGTTTGAGAAAAAAAAAATTTTTGGTGATTTTTTTTTTTGAACGCAATTTAAGAATAACATGTACTGTGAACTTTAAGGTTTACTGCCAAAGAGCACCCCAAAATATGTTCAGCAACATCTTCTGAGTAAATTGATACCACCCATGTATAGGTATGTCGGGTCATTTGGGGGCTAATAGGCCTTATTTGGGGGTGCGCATTTCAGTTTTCCAACTTGGAATTTTCACATTTCGTCATCATGCACCCATGTCCTATTTGAGACATTTTTGAAGCCGGCCAAAGTAATTTACCCCCATCAAACCATATATTTTTAGAAAGGGCACACCCTAGGGTGCTTCAAAGAGTTGTATTTTAACACTTTCCATGCACTAGCTCTATGTCAAACTTTCAGGCAGTCACTTTTTGGTTATTTTTTCACACACATTGTACTTTTGGCATGAATTGTCAAATCCAGTTATGGGTTACTGCCAAAAAACACCTCAAAATATGTTCAGCAACATCTTCTGAGTAAATTGATACCACCCATGTATAGGTATGTCGGGTCATTTGGGGCTAATAGGCCTTATTTGGGGGTGCGCATTTCAGTTTTCCAACTTGGAATTTTCACATTTCGTCATCATGCACCCATGTCCTATTTGGGACATTTTTGAAGCCGGCCAAAGTAATTTACCCCCATCAAACCATATATTTTTAGAAAGGGCACACCCTAGGGTGCTTCAAAGAGTTGTATTTTAACACTTTCCATGCACTAGCTCTATGTCAAACTTTCAGGCAGTCACTTTTTGGGTTATTTTTTACACACATTGTACTTTAGGCATGAATGTCAAATCCAGTTATGGGTTACTGCCAAAAAAACACCCCAAAATATGTTCAGCAACATCTTCTGAGTAAATTGATACCACCCATGTATAGGTATGTCGGGTCATTTGGGGGCTAAAGGCCTTATTTGGGGGGTGCGCATTTCAGTTTTCCAACTTGGAATTTTCACATTTCGTCATCATGCACCATGTCCTATTTGGGACATTTTTGAAGCCGGCCAAAGTAATTTACCCCCATCAAACCATATATTTTTAGAAAGGGCACACCCTAGGGTGCTTCAAAGAGTTGTATTTTAACACTTTCCATGCACTAGCTCTATGTCAAACTTTCAGGCAGTCACTTTTTGGGTTATTTTTTCACACACATTGTACTTTAGGCATGAATTGTCAAATCCAGTTATGGGTTACTGCCAAAAAACACCCCAAAATATGTTCAGCAACATCTTCTGAGTAAATTGATACCACCCATGTATAGGTATGTCGGGTCATTTTGGGGCTAATAGGCCTTATTTGGGGGGTGCGCATTTCAGTTTTCCAACTTGGAATTTTCACATTTCGTCATCATGCACCCATGTCCTATTTGGGACATTTTTGAAGCCGGCCAAAGTAATTTACCCCCATCAAACCATATATTTTTAGAAAGGGCACACCCTAGGGTGCTTCAAAGAGTTGTATTTTAACACTTTCCATGCACTAGCTCTATGTCAAACTTTCAGGTAGTCACTTTTTGGGTTATTTTTTCACACACATTGTACTTTAGGCATGAATTGTCAAATCCAGTTATGGGTTACTGCCAAAAAAACACCACAAAATATGTTCAGCAACATCTTCTGAGTAAATTGATACCACCCATGTATAGGTATGTCGGGTCATTTGGGGGCTAATAGGCCTTATTTGGGGGTGCGCATTTCAGTTTTCCAACTTGGAATTTTCACATTTCGTCATCATGCACCCATGTCCTATTTGGGACATTTTTGAAGCCGGCCAAAGTAATTTACCCCCATCAAACCATATATTTTTAGAAAGGGCACACCCTAGGGGCTTCAAAGAGTTGTATTTTAACACTTTCCATGCACAGCTCTATGTCAAACTTTCAGGTAGTCACTTTTTGGGTTATTTTTTCACACACATTGTACTTTAGGCATGAATTGTCAAATCCAGTTATGGGTTACTGCCAAAAAACACCCCAAAATATGTTCAGCAACATCTTCTGAGTAAAGTGATACCACCCATATATAGATTTGTTCTGTTGTTTTTGGGGTGCTACGCCAATCTTTGACATGTGCTTGTCAATTTTTCTAATTTGACATACAGTATCTTCTTTGCTTATCTTCTTTTTAGGGGCTTTTAACATACCCCAGTTTTATGAACGTGCATATATTTGGTAAGCTAACACCCCAAAGTATTGTAAATGGAGTGTTTTTATGCTATGGATGCAACCGTTTGCTCCAAACAAATTGGATACTGTTTGGTGGTCATTTTTCATTTTCACACCCACATCAGTTTTGGACTGTGATTTAGGAGACACGGTTGTTTGTTACTGCATGAAAACTCTCCAGGTTGTTTTCTGCAAGGTCTCCTGAGTACACCCATGCATAGGTTTGCCAGGATTTTGGGAAGGTTCAAATACAATTTTTATGACTTTGTCATTGGAGTTGAAATTGAGATTATTTCTTCAGCTAGGCCTAGCTTTGGTTTTGGGTCTACCGCATACCCCAGTTTGAATTATTGCCAGAAAATTGTTATATTTGTTATGTTGACACCCCAAGGTATTGCATATGGAGTGCTTTGATGCCATGGATGCAACGGTTTTAGCGCCCAAAACATTTGAGAAGGTGTGTGGTGTAATTTTCAATTTTCAGATTTTTACGCCCACATTAGATTTGGACTGTGATTTAGGAGACACTGTTGTTTGTTACTGCATGAAAACTCTCAGGTTGTTTTCTGCAAGGTCTCCTGAGTACACCCATGCCCCCCATGCATAGGTTTGCCAGGATTTTGGGAAGGCTCAAATACAATTTTTATGACTTTGTCATTGGAGTTGAAATTGAGATTATTTCTTCAGCTAGGCCTAGCTTTGGTTTTGGGTCTACCGCATACCCCAGTTTGAATTATTGCCAGAAAATTGTTTATATTTGTTATGTTGACACCCCAAGGTATTGCATATGTAGTGCTTTGATGCCATGGATGCAACGGTTTTAGCCCAAAACATTTGAGAAGGTGTGTGGCGGTAATTTTTCAATTTTTTATTTTTACGCCCACATTAGATTTGGACTGTGATTTAGGAGACACTGTTGTTTGTTACTGCATGAAAACTCTCCAGGTTGTTTTCTGCAAGGTCTCCTGAGTACACCCATGCCCCCCATGCATAGGTGTGCAAAGATTTTGGCAAAATACAGCACCAATTGTAGAACATAAAAATGTACGAATAAAATGTAAAAGTCTGGTGCAGTAAAAGAAAAAAAAAACTAAACTGAACTAACTAACTGGAGTGTGAGAAAAAATAGAAAGGAAAAAAAAAAATCACAGATCACGCACAGTGTGATATAGCTTGAAACAGTCCCCCAGACACAGACCGGGTTGTCCAGGGCATTCTGGGCAGTAAAAGATTGTGTCTCTCCTCTGCCCCTCTTGAAACACACCCTGCACCTTTTTTGGGTTTCTGTTTGACCTCAGTAGGGGGGATTTTATAAATAAAATGCGTAGCCCCAACTCTGTCCCCCATCACCGCCCGGGAGCAGGTGCATCCTGGTACAAAAGCCCCGAAATGACCTGGAGCTGAAACTGTAAAAAGGACAGCGTCACTCCGGGGTTTGCCTTTTTGCAGAGCAAAAAGGCATTGTGGGTTGCAATTTGCCATCAGGTAAATTGCAACCTTTTTGTACCAGGCCCTTGACTTCCGCATAATCTGGTAGGGCTGGAGCAGCTGATCTGCCAGATCAACCCCACCCATATGCCGGTTATAGGCTTTGATGCACACTGGCTTCCTGATGCGCTCAGCTCTGCCACGTACAGAGACCTCCACAGACCTCTCAGTGTGTGGTGATGGATAGAAGGTATACATCCTTCTTGTCTCTGTACTTGACCGCCAACAGCTCCTCTTGCGCAGAGCTGAGGACTCCCCCCTTTTTAACCGGTGCGGACAAGCTGTGCTGGGAAACCTACGCGGTTCTTGCGAACAGTACCGCATGCTGCTGTATCAAAACAATACAGCAGCTTGAACAAAGGGACACTTGTATAAAATTATCAACATACAAGTGGTACCCTTTGTTCATCAGGGGAAAAAGTAGGTCCCACACAATCTTGCCACTGGTTCCCATGTGTTCTGGGCAACCTGGAGGTCAAGGCTACTATCCTTTCCCTCGTACACCCGGAAGGCCTGAGTATACCCACTCTCGCTGTCACAGAGCTTATACACCTTCACTCCATACCTGGAGCGTTTGGAAGGAATTATACTGCTTGAATCCCAGCCTTCCCTTGTATTTCATTAGGGATTCATCCACGCAGATATTCCTTCCAGGTGTATAAGCCTCTGCAAACCTGGCGGCGAAGTGGTAATCAGGGGGCAGATTTTATACAGCCTGTCAAACTGGGGATGCTCTCTAGGAGGGCACAGGCTGTTGTCACTGAAGTGCATGAAACGCAAAATGTTTTCATACCTTCTACGTGACATTGATGGGGGTAAATGGGGTAGAGCAGATGGGGCTACTGCTCCAGTAGGAGCGAATTGAGGCTTCTTTATGATGCCCATCAGCATAGTAAGTGCCCAGAATTTCAGAAATTCTGGCACATCTAGCGGGGTCCATTGCTGCCTTGCCAAGTAGGAGTCTGGCTTCGCAGCACAATGCTGATGGGCATACAGATTTGATTGGGCCACGATGTGGCCCAACAAATCATCCCCCATAAACACCTGCAAAAACTGTGTAGCGGGAAATCCTGCAACATCAATATTGATGCCAGGATTTGCCGTGAAAGGAAGGATATCTGGCCTCTGGCGATGAGGCACTACCCACTCCTCAGCTGGAGCTGTGCGTCTCCTGCTGGCAGGTGGTGACCCAGGATCTGCATCAGAAACATCACTAGATACATCAGCCAGCGTAGATGATGTATCTAGCGACGTCTCTGAGCAGTTGGCGGGGTCAAAATCAGGGTCGGAGTCTTGACGCAGATGCCTCAGATTCTGACGCCAGGATGGCATATGCCTCCTCGGCGCTGTACACCCTCTCAGACATTATATATAATAGATTATAAAATTTTATAATTATTATATATAATAAGCGGATTGTTGGTTCTTAGAAGAACCGTTGGGTTTCACAAGAAAATACAAATAAACACCTAAATCACTCTAAACCTGCCTCAATTCTTCTAAATCTCCCTAAAATCTCTCTAAATCTGCCTAAATTTTTCTAATCTCACTAAAATCTCTCTAAATCTGCCTCAATTTTCTAATCTCACTAAAATCTCTAACCTGTCAAATCTGATCTCTCTCTCTCGCTCACCAAAACACAAGTGAGGAGAGGGAGGAGAATCACAGAGGTCAGAGCCAATATTTACAAAATATTGACCTGACCTGACAAATTAGAAATTTTATTTAGATTTTTTTTACTTCTGATTGGATGTTGCTAGCCTGCCTCTCTGATGAGGCAGGCTAGGAACATCCACTCAGCCCCAAGATGACCCTGCCCTTAGAAGGGCAGCGCCATCTTGGCTGTCAGTTTATTTTCTTTTATAACTTTTTATTGATTTTTATTTTTATTTTTTTTACACTTTTTTTACTCTGCTGGGTGCCTTGATCCCTCGAGGCACCAGCAGAGCACCTGATCACTCATGTGATCTTTTTGTACTGAGTGCCACGATACCTCGTGGCACTCAGTACTTCCTGCCGCTACCGGAAGTGATCGCTCGGGGGAGCGATCACTTAGCGGACCGCGGCAGGTAAGCATATTGCAAGGATGCCTCGATGTCGAGGCATCCCTGCAATATACACAGAGCAGCTGGAAGCGATACCGATCGCTTCCAGCGCTCTCTAGAAGTGCCGGGCACCTCTCGGTGAAACCGGATGTTGATCGCTCCCGGGGAGCGATCACAAGGTGCCCCGGCACTTCTCACCGCCATTGCACGGATGCCTGGACTCCCAGGCATCCTGCAATGGCGTTTGAGCTGCTGGAAGCGATCCGATCGCTTCCAGCGCTCAAAAAACCACAGGACGTACCATGTACGTCAGCGGGTCTAAAAAGAGACCCGCTGCAATGACGTACATGGTACGTCCTGGGTCCTAAGGGGTTAAGCCACGCATTGACCTCCCTAATCTCCCGCTGCCTTTCCACTGTAGCACGTGGCACAGGTAGGATCTCAGAAAATACTACCTTGGAGGACCTCTTCTTCAGTTTACTTCCTAATTCCCTGAAATCATTCTTCAGGTCCTTCCATCTTCCTCTTACTTTGTCATTGGTACCAATATGGACCATGACAGCTGGGTCATCTCCAGCCCCTCCAATAATCTATCAACTCTGTCAACCACATGCCTAACACGGGACCCGGCAGACAGCAAAACTGTCCGGTTAAGGCGATCAGCGCGACAGATTACCCTATCTACTCTCTTAATAATAGAGTCCCTACCACCACAACCTGTCTAGGCTTACTTGCCCTCTTTATCCCTCCCTTACATGGTGGGCTGATCCCCCTGCTGTAGAGAGGAGCAGCCTCCTCCAGTACTGCTACACCTGAGCTGATGCCCAACATCTTCGCTCAAAGGGGCAAATCTGTTGGTGTGCGCAAGATCAGGACTAGCCAACCTTTTCCTCTTCCCTCCCCCCCTGCTACCACGTGTCACTGACACCCAGCTACCAACCTGTTCCCCGGTTAACTCCACTCCTCCCACACCCCTAGATTCCTCAACTATACTTTGCTCCGTGAGAAGCAGGCTCCTTTCAAGATTGTCATCTGCCTCAGCGTTACGATTTGCCCCTTCCAGATCTCCAATATGAGCTTCAGAAGAGCTACACATTCACACTTGCTACAGAGATATGGACCCTGGAAGGATTCCTCCAGACATGCATACATGCAGCAGGGATGTGCACTGGGTCAACCTTCAAAAGCTTTGCTAACACTCATACCCACAAACAAGAGAAATATCACAATTGATACCTGTTATTTGAATTCATGTTTTTAAACTCCACTTGAAAATAGCCCACTTAGGAGTAGACCACTACAAGCCCTTGTGAGCAAGCTCAGTGAGCTGCCATTGAGTTTATGTAGCCATACAAGTGAAATCACCTGACAGGCTAAACGCCCCCAATTCACATGGATATAATTTGCCCCCAGTTCACATGGATATTATTGACCCCAGCTCATATGGGTATATATTGCCCCAGTTCACATGGATATGCCCCAGCTCATGGATATGCCCCAGCTCATGGATATGCCCCCCAAGCTCTCATGGATATTGCCCCAGCTCTCATGGATATGTCCCCTGCTCTCATGGATAAAGCCCCAGCTCTCATGGATATGCCCCCCAGCTCTCATTGATATGCCCCAGGTCTCATGGATATGCCCCATGTCTCATGGATATAATGTCCCAGCTCTCATGGATATATATTGCCCCCAGCAGCTCAGTTCACCTCTTTGTGGCCCGAAACGATGAGCAGGCCGCCGCCGCACATTGCTTCCTGCTACAACGGCCGCTGACAGGAATGCAGCCGCTCGCCTGGGATCGACGAAACAGCCTGCCGCGATCTCGCGAGATCGTGGCTGGCTGTTAGATCCCGGCCGAGAGCGGCTGCACTTCCTGTCAGCGCCATTGTAGCAGGAAAGGCACCGGCCGCCAGCAATGTGCGGCGGTGCGGCGCTGCTCATCGTTTCCGGCTCAGGCCACAGCGGGAACCATTCCCGCACGTTCCCACAGGACTCGTTTCCTGCCTGTATGTGTTTTTTTTTTAAGCAAAATGCCTAATTTCACAAGTTGTTGCGCGCTCAGTTTGTATGATATAATTTTTAAACAACCCCTCATTTGATTCATCCGAGTGTCTAGTTTTGCCTGATATATACTTTATGTGGCCTATTTTAGTTCCCTGTTGAGCTAGAGCCTTTTAATGGCAGGGATTCCTACTTTCAAATACCGCCATAGAAAGCGTCTCTAGATCTATATTGCGCAAGGTGCATATTAGCGCCTCCAACGCCGCCTAAACTTGATCTACGCAATCAAATTAGATCTATTATTTTATAGGAGGGATATATTTATGTAGTTAACCTCCCTGGCGATCCGATTTTGACTCACGAGAAGGGAAGCAGGTCGCCTCGATAGGCCAGAGGTGACTGTGGGAGGACATCGAGGGAACGCAGGGACAGGTATGTATCAGCCCGAGTGTGGCTCGGGGTTACAGTTTTTCGGCATTGAAATTTAACCTCAAGCCACACTCGGCAATACCGCTAGGGAGGTTAAACAAAAGATAAATATGGTTTCTACCTTGGTAGTGGAGCGTAACCTTGATATTTGGAAGAACAAAAATAAATAGATATATATATATAAGTCACAGGAGATATAGGGTTTTCCCCTCACGGGTCATATAAACATACTATTCCCCCCCCCCCCAGCAACATCAGAAGAATACAAGTATCTACCTGTGCAGATAACTGGTGTCAAGCGGTGGGATATCAGGTTAGTATTTGTATCTGTGAAGCAACATAGATCCAGATACTAAAGAAATTGGTTTTCCAATTTCCAGAGCAGAATTTAGTGCATTTATTAGAATTTACACAATACACAGCAGTTCCCTTCCCCTTCTTTGTTTTTCTTTTCTATCTTTTATTTGGCTGGAGTGAGAATGTTGCAACAATCATCGAAAAAGACTTTGGAACAATTATGTCGAGACAAAAATATTTCGACATAGGATAAAAAGAAAGATGAACTTTTGCAAGCCCTCGAGGATTATGAGGCGAGGCAAGCAGTCCAGGACGCAGCAGAGCAGGGTACCGCGCTTGACCCAGCCGAAGGAAGCGCAAGTCCAGTGGAAAGGACAGTGTCAAGTGCTTTGCCCAAGGGTGATACTGCCCTGGATGTTTACTTGCAGACTGTTTTAAAACATGTGGACTCTGCGGACTCGCAGACGCGGCTTCAGCTCATCCTGCAGTACCAAGAGCGAGAGGAGCGCAGAGCTGAGGCTGAACGCGAAACTGCGGAGCGCAGAGCTGACCGAGAAGCGACAGCGCGCCAAGCTGAACAAGAGGCGGCAGCGCGCCAAGCAGACCGAGAAGCTGCGGAGCGCAGGGCTGTGGGTGAGCGAGAAGCGGCGGAGCGCCAAGCCGAACGGGCACATCAGCTCGCTCTGGCACAGGCAAGCAGAACGCCATTATCTCCTGCCCCTGTGGGCGCTGCAGAGCTCTCTACGACCAGACCTCGTGCCGAGAACTTTCCCACTCTGGACAAAGATGGGGATCTGGATGGGTTCCTGCGAAGTTTTGAAAAGACTTGTCGACAGTACCAGCTGCCCAAGGAGCAATGGGAAAGGTACCTCACTCCTGGACTAAAAGGTCCAGCGCTTGAAGCCTTTGCAGAATTACCGGCTGAGAGCGACCAGGACCATGAGGCGATTAAAGCCGCGCTGCAGAGACGGTATAACCTCACGCCAGAGGTATATCGCAAAATGTTCAGGTCCTTGCAGAAACGGACCGCGGAGAGCTACTCTGCAGTTGTGAGCCACCTGACCACCCTATTTTGACAATGGGTCAGGGGGCTGAAGATTGATACCTTGGAATCCCTGGAAGACCTGTTAATCAAGGAGCAGTTCGCCCAGCTGTGCCCACCTGAGATCCAGGAATGGCTTCTGGATCGCAAACCCGAGACGGCCCTGGAAGCTGGTGAGCTAGCCGATTTCCATGCGGCCAACAGAGCGTCCGTGGACCAGAGCAGAGGTTCCCCCAAAGGATCATCAAGATGGAAGCCCAACTCAGCGCGACCCCCCGACATCACGGCGGCAGCGCCCCCTTCTGTGCCAGTCTCTGCTGGGGAGCGAATCCTTCTTCGCCTGGAAGAAGTGTGCGCCATCGCTGTTTTATTTGTGACAGTGTCAACCATCTCCTGGCAGCGTGCCCGCAGAGGAAGAAACCTGCATCCACAGCTGGGGGAGGATACCCCTCAACATCTTGACAAACAATTGCCAAATCTTGACAAACAAAAACCGCATAAAGACTCGTTTCGCACAATTTAGTTCACAATGTCAGATAGTATATATGTTACATGTGAAGTGTGTTTAGCATAAAGAACAGTCTAATATAATTATTGGTTGAAGTAGACAATATGGCAATGTCTCAGGTGGAGAATTACTTTAGGGAGGTATATATTTGCTGAAAATTGTAGGTATGCTGTATATTCCACAGTTGATCTACGTATTAGTAATACAATGAGAGACTCCTGCTAGGACCAATTTCACTAGTATCTGGAGTTCAAGCTACCAGAATGATACTGATTCTCAATTCGCCTGCATATTAGCGTTGTAAGTGTATAATAATACAATACTTAGGAGGTTCCCTATATCAGGTTAATAGATATTCTAAGACACAGTGGGTATTACAACATTCCTTGTTTGCAGTTGCCACCATATATATACTGGTGGATATGGTTAATTCTCCACATTGATGGCATGCGTATTTGCAGTTACAGCGATTAACGGAAAAATAAGCCGTCAAAGACAGTGATTTAGGATCCTCTCAATTCGCGTATATATAAATACCGTAAGTATGAAGCAATTGATTCAGGATACAGAGATATCTTTGAATAAATGAACCAAAGTTCTAAAAGCTGTAGGTATTAATAACCCCCAATACGACTAACCCTCAAAGCGGGGATACATAGATATATAATTGAATCGTGGTGGTTACTGCAATATAGGTTCTATCATATCCCTAAATTGTCCAGCATGAACAGATTCTATGTCTTCCCTAGATAGACACACAATGTAAGCTTGCAAGGTTGTCTGCCAGGATCCAATTACCGGATCAAACTCATTGCCAGAAGTATTTGAAAAAGTGCACCCCGTGCAATCTGTTAAAAAACAATCATTTGGTCATCACCAAAAGATAAAATTCGCTGACGCGCGTTTCGCCGTATACACACGGCTTTGTCCAAAGCGTAAATGTGCTTGTACCTACGTTCCATATTTATGGAAGTTCGCCCTGTCGGTTTCATTCATTACCGGACTAAGACTGAATTTGCATGATTCGGTTTCCGCAGTAATCGTTGGTCATATGACCATCTCTCCACCAATGGGCTTGTGGTATTAGTTCAATACTATGTGAGGTCCTTTTGGTTGTATGCGGAGCTAATGCGTTCCAACTTAATTAGGAGTCAGATGACTCGTCAATTAATTACGCTGTCCAATGCAGTCTACACTTAGGGATCAACCTCAAACAGATGTCAAAACTGGAAGATTATATGGTGAAATTGGCGTATGGCAAATCCTGGCAATCCCAAAACTTTTTCCGTTGCTACCAAGATCCATATGCTATTCTAAGACGGATCCATTACCGAATCTATACACTGAACAATAATGTTCCGTCTAATGGAAAAGTCAAGGGATAGTTCATCAGCTTAGTACACTGTCTGACTGTCGCTCAACATCACCCCTCAACATCACCCTCTCTCCTGTTTGTGACCAGATCGGAGGGCAGTGCCAACGTGAACCAGCCAGCAGTCATTGTCGGGACTCAGGTATCTGTGGGTTTACGAGATACAGCGGCTGAAGTAACTTTGGTGCGTCCAGGGTTAGTCAGCCCTGCAGACTTTATTCCTGGCAGGACTCTAGCAGTAAAGGGTTTTGGTGGGGTACGTCCTGCGGTGCCAATGGCACGGGTTTATTTGGACTGGGGAGCGGGGAGAGGTCTGCGGGAGGTGGGAGTGTCTGAAAATATTCCTACAGATGTGTTGCTGGGCACGGATTTGGGTAAATTGGTGTCACAGTATGTGCTGGAAAGGGATGCTGGGGATTTACCCAGGCCCACTAGTGGCTCTACAGTGGAGAGGGCTGTGTGTGGGGATGCACAACAGGATTCCTGGACGGGAGGGCAGGGGATGGCAGTGAGTCAGTCTGCGCCTGCGCCAGGTGTGCCTGAGGTGTTGTGTGGTAGCATGAGGGGGCAGTGTGACTGGGAAGAAAGGCAGGGGGTGAGTGAATGCCCGCCTGCACCCGAGTCAGCTGGTTCCCCGGACCCCATGCGTGGGGAGGCCGCGGTGCCCATGGTGGAAGAGGGTACCCGCTGGCGGTCGGCGGGGAGTAGGGCACAAGGCCCGTCTCTGCCGTGTGATGGTGTGGATCAGAATGCCTGGGAAGGGTGGCAGGATACTGTGGTGTGCCTGCCCAGACCAGACTCTGGTGTGTCTGTGACGCCATATGGTTGGGAGCAAGGGCAAGGGATGACTGCGGGTCTGCTTGCGCCTAAATCAACCAGGACTCTAGTAGACATGTGCATTCGTTTTAGTACTAAAACGATTTAGTCCGAATTTTGGGATAATTTAGTTTTCGTATGACTCAAGAGAAACAAAACTGCTCAGTACAAAAAACGAAAGAAACTAAAATAAAATGCACTACATTTTAGTGTCAGTCCTTTTTGTGATATTACATTGATAAGTGAAGGAGACCAGCAATGAAGAGCGCAACATCCGAAGTTCTGCACCCTCCACATGCCAATGCAGTAGGATTTTCTATACAGAGAGGGGCATTAATTAATGCAGGAGGATGTTCTATACATTATACAGAGGGGTATTCATGCAGGAGGATGTTATATACATTTTTACAGAGGAAGGTATAAATTGAGGAGGATGTTCTATACAGAGAGGGACATTAATTAATTCAGGAGGATGTTCTATATAATATACTGAGAGGGGTATTAATTAATGCAGGAGGATGTTCTAAACATTATACAGAGAGGATCCTTTTTTTCTCAGCCCTTTAAATCCAGTGGCTGTGAGCGCGGAGATCAGCTGCTTGTTACCTTATCTCTCAGTACAATGTATCAGGCTCAGCTGTTACAGTAACTGACTAACAGCGCTCAGAGATTCAGTAAAACAAGGAAATAATATTGTTCTAACCGCTTATATATATATATAAAAATATTATTTACTAGTTTTACTGAAACTCTGAGCGCTGTGATGAGCAGCAGTCAGTTACTGTAACAGCTTTGCCTGATACGGGCAGTATTACAATGTTGGTGCTAACTTAACCAGAGCTGTTGTAAACTGAAAACCTCCATAGGCTATAATGGCTCTGGGAAGTTTACAACAGCTCTGGTTAAGTTAGCACCAACTATATAAAATGCCCACATTGTGCTGAGAGTGAGAGATACTGTAACAAGCAGCGATCTCAGCCCTCTGAGGAGCCACTACAATAGTAATTGTATCCACTGGTTTTCGGATGAATGAAATTTAGTTTTCATACTAAATAACTGAAAACGAATTTCTTTAGCAACTAAATAAATTGCATTTTAGGACTAATCCATTAGTTCAAAACGAAATTTTGTGCTGTGCACATGTCTAGACTCTAGTGCCCCGTGAGAATGGTGTGGATCAGAATGCCTGGGAGGGGTGGCAGGATACTGTGGTGTGCCTGCCTAGACCAGACTCAGGTGTGTCTGTGACACCACGCAGTTGGGAGGGAGAAGAAAGGTCCAAGGCAGGTTCCTTTAGGGCTGAACCAACTGGGTCGGTGGTGCTGGAGGGAAGGTGTGCGCATCGTAAGGCCTGGGATGAGCAGGATACTGCAGTGTGCCAGCCTGTGTCGCGGTTGTCTGAGACTGTACGTGGCGCAGAGGGCATACTGGGTGGTTGGGAGGAGAGGCCTAGGGTGGCAGAGGGTTATCCAGGGCCTAAACCATCCAGGTTGGCGGTGCCAGGTGAAAGGAGTGGAGGGCAGAACATCCTGGATGGGCAGGATACGGTGGTATGCCAGTCTGTGTCACATGTGTCTGAGGCTGCGGGTGGCACCGAGCGCATGCTGTGTGATCAGGAGGAAGGGCCTGGGGTGGACGAGTGTTGCCCTGGGGGAAAGCCAACCAGATTCCCAGTACCACAGGAAACTGGTACTGAGCAACCTCCCTGTAGAGGAGGGTGGCATACGGCTGTATGCTCATCGGTTACCAAGCAAGGCGTGCTTGATAAACTGTATGATAAAGTGGAGAAACGGTGTGCAATAGGGGGCGAGGTGAGCGTGGAGAATCTGTATGGTTCCCCAAATTCTGAATGTGCTAGGACAGTGAGAGACGGGGAGGCAGCGGGTCCTGGTGGGGCTCCTGGGACCTCCCAGTTATCTGCCCAGAGCCAGGTACGATACCTGACTCCGTTGGCAGATGCAGAGGGGACGTTTACTGGGGAGCGGGGCGCTTCACCCTGTTTCTCCATACCCCCTGCTGTAAGAAAGGCTCCAGATCAGGCTACGGGTTACGAGGATTCTGCTGCCTGTAAGACTGAGGTGCGAGCTGAGAGTGAGCCACACGTGCTGCACTCGGAGGGGCTGCACCATCGCTAATTTCTACTGTCCTAACACTGGTCAACTCACCTTCCTCCGTGCTGCAATGGTTAGGTTGCTTGGAGTCTCCTCGGGACGACTCGTGATCTGTGGAGACTTTAATCAATCCCTTGATTTGCCACCCCAATCTACCAGAGTGCAGCGGTCTGCAGCTCGCAACTTTGCTGCTCTTTTGGCGGAGTTCCAACTATTTGACATCTGGCGCATTTTGCACCCTGATGACTGTGACTATTCTTTCTACTCAGGAGCGCATAAAACTTACCCCAGAATAGACTACTTCTTTGTGACGGCGGATCTACTGAATTTGGTATCTGATTGCAAACTGGGCTCTATGTCTTGGTCAGACCACGCACATATCACTCTACAACTCCCTGACTCCCGTGCCCCTACGGGACGATCACCCTGGCGTTTAAACGAGTCCCTTTTGTCCCGCCCGGAGGTTGTAGAGGACGTTCAGCGCACCTTAGAGAATTACTTTAAAGAGAACACCACCCCAGACGTGAACCCCCTTACTGTATGGCAAGCCCATAAAACGGTAGTGAGAGGCGTACTAATTAAATGGGGCTCATATGTTAAAAAGCAGAACTCTTCCCATAGACAGACCTTACTGCACCAAATACACCAAGTCACGACACTACATAAGAAACAAACAGACCCGACTACACGATCCACCTTAGTTGGACTCCAACTGCAGTTGACGGAAATGGATAAACGGGATTACGTATGGGCGGCGCGCAGGTTGCGAACTAAGATGTATCTGTACAATAATAAGACGAGTAGGATAATGGCCAATAGATTAAGAAAAAAGGTGGCAAAGTCTAAAATTGATCATCTGACAGCTGCAGACGGATCAACGCGCTACCACCCTCAGCAGATTGCAGATTCTTTTGCCGAGTATTACTCCACTTTGTATAATTTAAAACACGAGACCACGCTGCCTCAACCCAATATATCGGAGATTTTTCCTTTCCTCCAGTGACTGCACCTACCTTTATTGCCAGACACATATCTTCCCAAACTACTCTCCTCTCCCTCTCTGACAGAACTCACCTTGGCCCTATCCTCCCTCAAATCTAATAAAGCGCCGGGCCCGGACGGTTTCACGGCAGCCTACTATAAATCCTTTTCTGCTCGCCTCAATGCCCCTCTCCTCTCTGCACTAACTCACGTATTTAAATCGGGGAACGCAACTACTGATTGGTTGTCCGCTACTATAGTTACTATCCCCAAAACGTCTCCACCTGCGGATCAATGTTCCAAATATAGACCTATCTCTCTTCTTAATGTAGATGCTAAACTTTATGCCAAGATACTAGCTACCAGACTGGTCGACGTCATGCCCCTACTAATAGCCAGTGGCGTAGCGTGGGTTGTCAGCGCCCGGGGCCAGCCAAGAATTGTGCGCCCCCCCCAACCTGTGGACACGTTATCGATATTGCCCCAGCTCTCACATGGATATTGCCCCAGCTCTCACATGGATATTGCTCCAGTTAACACATTAATATTGCCCCAGCTCTCACATGGATATTGCCCCAGCTCTCACATGGATATTGCCCCAGCTCTCACATGGATATTGCCCCAGCTCTCACATGGATATTGCTCCAGCTAACACATGAATATTGCCCCAGCTCTCACATGGATATTGCCCCAGCTCTCACATGGATATTGCCCCAGCTCACACATGAATATTGCCCCAGCTCTCACATGGATATTGCCCCAGCTCTCACATGGATATTGCCCCAGCTCACACATGGATATTGCCCCAGCTCACACATGGATATTGCCCGAGCTCATGGGATTTGCCCCAGCTCTCACATGGATACTGCCCCAGCTCACACATGGATATTTCCCCAGTTCTCACATGGATATTGCCCCAGCTCATGGGATTTGCCCCAGCTCTCACATGGATTTGCCCCAGCTCTCACATGGATTTGCCCCAGCTCTCACATGGATTTGCCCCAGCTCTCACATGGATTTGCCCCAGCTCTCTCATGGATTTGCCCCAGCTCATGGATTTGCCCCAGCTCTCACATGTATTTGCCCCAGCTCATGGATATGCCCCCCAGCTTACACATGGATTTGCCCCAGCTCATGGATTTGCCCCCCAGCTTACACATGTATTTGCTCCAGCTCATGGATATGCCCCCAGCTTACACATGTATTGCCCCAGCTCATGGATATGCCCCCAGCTTACACATGTATTTGCCCCAGCTCATGGATTTGCCCCCCAGCTTACACATGTATTTGCCCCAGCTCATGGATATGCCCCCCAGTTTACACATGTATTTGCCCCAGCTCATGGATATGCCCCCCAGTTTACACATGTATTTGCCCCAGCTCATGGATTTGCCCCCCAGCTTTCACATGTATTTGCCCCAGCTCATGGATTTGCCCCCCAGCTTACACATGGATTTGCCCCAGCTCATGGATTTGCCCCAGCTCTCACCTGGATATTGCTCCGGCAGGGGTTGAGGGGACCCAGATGCCGGGCAGCGGGAGTGCCTGCCCGCCGCCCGGTCCTGAACAGTCCGTCCTGTTCTTGAAGGGGAGGCGGCTGCGTGCGTGCGCAGGTCACGCGGTCCGGCCAGTCAGGTGGTACAGAGACTCAGTACCACCTGATTAGCCGGACCACGTGACAGGCTGCGCCTGCACGCAGCCGCATCCCCTTCAAGAACAGGACAGACTGTTCAGGACCGGGCGGCGGGCAGGCACTCCCGCTGCCCGGCATCTGGGTCCCCTCAACCCGCAGGCCAGTTTTAGGGGCGCAAATGCGCCCCTAACAAAACTGCGCCCGGGTCCACGGCCCCCCCAGCCCCCCCACGCTACGCCACTGCTAATAGCTGATGATCAGGTTGGGTTTATCACATCCAGACAGGGCCCTGATAATACTATCAAGGCTATGGCTTTGATGGACCATGCTATGCGATCCAACACACCGACTCTGATGCTTTCGCTTGATGCCGAAATGGCGTTCGACCGACTCCATTGGGTGTTCTTGGAACACACTCTACTGAAATTTAATTTTCCTCGAGAGTTTATTGGGGCTATTTTGGCGCTCTATTCCTTTCCAAATGCCCGTGTCTTAACAGCAGGTTTTCAGTCCTCCGTGATTTCCATAACGAATGGCACCAGGCAGGACTGCCCTCTCTCCCCCCTTCTATACGCACTAGCACTGGAACTGCTTGCACAAGCTATAAGACAAGCTGATGAGGTGGAGGGTCTTATGGTGGGCCCTTCTGCTTATAAATTAAGTCTTTTTGCTGATGACATCCTACTTGCGTTGACCAATCCCCTTACCTCCTTGCCTGCCCTTCACTCCATTTTAGAGGCATATGGGAAACTGTCTTACCATAAAATTAATGTTCATAAAACCCAAGCCCTACCATATAGTATCCCGGTCTCTGATCTAACCTCCCTCAAACGAACCTACCTATATTGACTGGCGTAATAGCTCCCTGACATATTTGGGAATCAAACTGACATTTACCAAATCCCAACTTTTGCGCTAACTATACACCTCTTATTGCCCTAACCTCTAAACCTGTGTCAACAATGGTCTACATGGCTTAGGAATATCATGGCAGAAGGATTAATGCGATAAAAATGAAGTTACTGGGGGGGCGTGGCTAACCGCCGATTGAGATGGCGGCTTAACTGAGGAGCTCCACATCCAGACCTCACATTAAGCGTCACAAAGCACACCTACAGCGTTCGTTTTTGGCTTAAAACGTCTGGACAGGGTGGGTGAGATGTCCCAGGGTAAAGCCAAAGCATCGGCAGCCAAAACCGAGTTCTTTACTCCACGCACCGGCCCGAAAAAATCGGCGGCCGGAATCCAAGATGGCGCCGGCCACTCGAGCCCGGAACCGCACGCAGCTCCACCGGCAGACAATCAGGCACTGGGAATTGAGATGAAGACCCTGACTCAAACGCTGGAAGGTATGATAACCACTATGTCCACTGACTTGAAATCACAACTCAAAGAAGTAGCGAGGGAAATCAGAGCCGATATCCAAAGTCTGGCTGACCGCACTTCCCACATTGAGGATAAAATGGGGGAATACGCAGATGCACAGAATAACTTAGCCGATAAGGTACAAGATCTTGAGGATTCACTGGAAAGCTGCTTGGCCAAACTTACTGATCTGGAAAACCGGTCTCGCAGACACAACGTGAAAATCCGCGGCATTCCTGAAAGCGTTAAACCCCAACAGTTAGCTGCTTATGTCACTGACTTTTTTTCTCACTTGGTTCCCGATCTGACCCCAGAGTCTTTGCTAATGGACCGCATACATCGCCTTCCTAGGCCTCCTGCCTTACCAGCGGACTCCACACGCGACGTCATCCTGCGCCTACATTATTTCAGACCCAGGGAACTTATCTTCCTGGCGCTGCGAAAATCCCAGGCCATATCTCCTGAATATGACCACCTACAGGTTTTCCCGGATCTAGCAAAACGCACTTTGGACTTTCGACGCTCCTTACATGAGGTGACTACCACACTCCGACAGCACGAAATATTGTATCGATGGGGCTTCCCACAGAGCTTGCTGATTACGCATGAAGGCTCGCAACGAGTGGTTACGACGCTGGAACAAGGCCGGAAATTCCTGTCAGAAAAAGATCTATCCCCAGCCTCTCCTAACCGTCAATCCTCTAATGCACCTCAAAAGCTGCCCAAAGAGTGGAAGAAAGTACGCAAGGGGAAACCGGGATGAACGTTGTCTCCATTGTTTTGTCCTGATTGAAGAATTCCAAAGGGCCTAGCTCGAAGGCCGCCGCGGCCATGTTGTGGTCTAGAATGCTTCTCCTGGGATGGAACACTTGCCAACTTAACGCAAGAAGTTTCAGCGATACTGTATGTCACTATGGTCTGGTGGCTCCGTCCAGTTGAGAGAAATTCTCTCCCACGTTCCCCTCTTTTCCTCCCTCTCACGATGAGAGTTGTGGCTCAACAGCGGGTTTGTTGCCACGAAGGAGATCCACAATCTTTTTTTTTTTTTTTATATATGTTTTTTCTTGCGTTTTTTTTTTTTTTTTTTTTCTCTCTCTTTTTTTTTCTTTCCTTTTTCTCCTTTTCCAGGAACCATATACCTTGATGTCGTACGTCACGGGACACTTGCCTCCATATCCACACCCTCGCGTCTGTGGCTCTGAGGGGCAATGCGCCACTCGAACTTTGGGACATTCTGATGCTTTTTTTTTTGGTGGTCACGATCATCTGTGGGATTGGGTAAATATTGGATGCAGTATTGTAATCATTTCACCTATGTTATGCCTCTTCTTAACCTCTTCCCATGGTAAAAATCACATCATATAATGTCCAGGGCCTAAACATTCCATACAAACGACGGACGCTCTATAAGGAGCTAGACTCTGCTGGGGCGGACGTCGTTTGCCTTCAGGAAACACATTTTAGGAGACTGTCCCATCCCCCGCTAAAATGGCCGAGCTTCACGACTCAATTCCATTCCACGGGCCCAACTAAATCCAAAGGAGTTTCCATTCTGATTAGGAACAGAGTTGTATTTGAATTGCATCGTAAACTCTCAGATCCGAATGGCAGATACCTGATTCTAGTTTGCTCACTGAATCACAAGGTTTACACTATTCTAAATCTCTACGCTCCCAATGAAAATCAAGTAGACTATGTGGCTTCGGTACTCGCTAAACTGTCTTTGGTAATGACTGGCACTCTGCTCGTTTGTGGGGATTTTAATTTTAGTCTAGACCCTCTGAAAGATACTTCGGGGTTTGGATCTCGTCCTCTTGTGGGGAAACGCAAAAAACAGGTAGACAAATTTCAATCCCTGATAGGCAACTACGGTCTGTATGATACATGGCGCCTTTTTCACCCTAACGAAGTGGATTACACATTTTTCTCCAAAGTACATAAGACACACACTCGGATTGATTACATAATGACCCAGAGCCAATTGCTCCCAGGGGTAGAAAGCTGCTTGATAGGCACGATTTCGTGCTCAGACCATGCCCCCGTTACCTTGACCCTTAGAGACGAATATAAAACATTCGGACAGTCGCCTTGGCGACTCAACGACATGGTACTGTCGGACGAGACAGCTAAAAGTGATCTAGCTTCCCAATTAGAATCTTATTTTGAATTAAATACCTGCGAAGACCTTTCGGCCACAACCATATGGCAGGCTCATAAGGCGGTACTGAGGGGACACTGCATTAAATGGGCATCCCGTTTTAAAAAATCCAAAGAGGCCGCTCGCCTTCTCCTCTTGCAAAAACTCGACTCCCTATATCGCTCTCACAAGACCTCCCCGTCAGATGCCACGTCTCGCCTCCTAAGTGAAGCACATGACGAACTGCACATTTTAGACAGGCAGTCCCATTTTTCTCACCTACAGCGCCTTAGGACGCGTTTTTATGCGTACGGCAATAAACCTAGTAGACTACTAGCACAAAGACTCCGCACACTTTTACCCAGACAACGAATAGATAAGCTTGCTTCCCCTGGCAAAACTGCGGTATACAAACCCTCCGAAATAGCAGAAGAGTTTGCATCCTACTACTCATCTCTCTATAATTTGTCGGACAATGATACCATGTCGCACCCCACCATCGCAGACATCGATGCGTATCTCCTACACCTTAACCTCCCTGCTATGTCACAATTACAGACGGAACAATTGTCCTCGCCTTTTACAATTATGGAAATAACGAAAATCATATCCTCCTTACCACATGGTAAAGCACCAGGACCAGATGGCTTCCCCTCCGCCTATTATAAAGCTTTTACACACCTTTTATCCCCACACTTACATAAGGTGTTTACACAGGCATCCTCTGAAGGCAGGTTTCCTAAAGAAATGTTAAAGGCAACAATTGTCACGTTGCCAAAGCCGGGCAAGCCCCCGACCTCCTGCCCTAATTTTCGACCCATCTCCTTATTAAACACAGATATAAAAATCTACGCTAAATTATTGGCCCTCCGGTTGAATGACATCCTCCCTACTTTAATCGGGCGAGATCAAGTTGGGTTTATCAAAGGCAGGCAAGGGACAGAAAACTCTAAGAAATTATTGGCCCTGATGGAATACCAATCTAATCATGGTATCCCCTGTTTATGGCTGTCGCTCGACGCAGAAAAAGCGTTCGATAGGGTTCACTGGAAATTCATGGATAGAGTTCTAAATAAATTTGGGTTCACTAAGGATCTCATTAAGTCCATTATGGCATTATATGCCTCTCCCTCCGCTAGGGTGTTAAATAGTGGCTTTCTCTCTAAAACTTTTAATATCACTAACGGCACGCGCCAAGGCTGCCCCCTATCCCCGCTGCTCTACGCTTTAGTTTTGGAACCACTGGCGCAGGCCATAAGACAAAACGACCTCATCCGCGGGGTCCAAATAGGCCCCCGGACGTTTAAATTAAATCTTTTCGCAGACGACATCCTTATAACGATCACTGAACCCCTGGACTCTCTGCCCTCTTTACACGCAGCACTAACAGAGTATGGCCTAGTCTCATACCACTCCCTTAACCTTCCGAAAACGCAAGCACTAGCGTTGGGACTTCATCCCACGGATCTGAGGTCTATAAAAGCTCGCTACTCTTTCGCGTGGAACGACCAAGGTATAAAATATCTAGGTATAACACTTCCAGGAAGGTTTGACGACATAATTACAGCAAATCACAAGAAGGTGTTTGCTGAAACTAGATCGTTGCTGTTGCGGTGGAGGTCGGTGAGATTATCCTGGCTGGGCAGAGCGGCAGCTGTTAAGATGACGATATTACCTAAACTGTTATACGTATTTCGCATGTTACCTATTCTCGTTCCAAAACCCCTACTTAGTGCAGTTCAACGTGACATTTCCTCTTTTATATGGAACGGTAAACGACCACGCACCCCGTTCAAGGTCTTATCGGCCTCATTGGTAGATGGAGGACTTAAATTCCCACAAATATTGGCATATCACAAGGCAGCAATTATAGCCTCCCTGAGCGAATCCCTCCTGCTACACCAGCCGTTATGGACCTATATTCAATCAATAGCAATACCAGGCCACTCTTTCTCCAGTTTGCTTTTTACTCCCTCTAAATCCAGGCCAGCTCTCCCAACAGCTTTACAGATCACTAGATGGTACTTCACGGTTTGGGACAGAAATGTTCGTGCTTACACTTCTCTCCACCCTTTATCCCTCGCCACCCCAGTAAATGCCCTGACTTATGTAATCCCCTTTTTCAATCCTAAAGCATGGACTCAACATGGAGTCAGATATGTGTTCCAATTCTTCAGGAACTCCTCCGTTCTCTCCTTTGCACATATGCAGACTACACATGGCGTACCCTCTCAAGCGTTTTTGTCTTACCTTCAAATATTATCATACATGAGAACATTGGGAACGCTATCTTCTGTTTTAACAAACGAACCTCTACTCACACCATTTGAGTCTTTTGTAACACACCCTACTCAGTCCATAAAACTCCTGTCCCTTTGTTATTCTCAATTGATGTCCGGTATGGGATTGTCTAAGCGCACTTTTCAAAAGGCTTGGGAAACTGAGTTAAACACGCACCTCACACTAGAACAGTGGACACATGTGTTTTTATTGGATAAGAGTGCATCTAGGTGTATTTCGATTTTTGAAACGCGTCGCAAGGTGCTATATAGATGGTATTTAGTTCCTGTCAGGGAATGTCACTTTAACAAAAATGTTCCTGACACATGCTGGCGTTGCCAAACAGCACGAGGGTCGATGTTACACGTATGGTGGTCCTGCCCATCACTGCAACCGTTTTGGATCCAAGTGGCGTTGTATGTCGAGGAGGTCCTGGGTGTCACAGTTCCTTTTTCTCCACTGCATTACCTTCTTGGACTCCTCCCAGATGATGTGAGGAAAATGTCGAGACAACGTAAAATGTTTTTATAATTATATCCTGCTGCTTCCTTCTTATCGCTAGACTCTGGAAAAAAACGATAACTCCTTCTCTACCCTCCTTGACTAAAATGATTTCTGACTTGGCATTTTCTGAGGACTTGGCTCGATCGCACTTTAATCTCGCCTCTCCGGCACAAGACCCTTGGTCGCTGTGGCAAGCTCACCTAATATACCAAACTACTAGAACCAGAGACACGTAAGTCTCATCTTGTCCTACTAACACTTACTCTCCCGGCCCTATACCTTCACGAATGGAGGCTCCTAATGTCCCATCCTAACTGGTTCCTCTCCCCCCCCTTTTAAATATTTCCTTTTTTTTTTTTTTTTTTTTTTTTTTTTCCTTTCTCTCTTTTTTTCATTTTCTCCTTCCTTACTGTCCCCTATAAATCTCTTTTTCTGGGACAGGTTCGGTTGGTTGTCATTTGACCTGATGTGATGCTTTCATATCTTTGCCACTCTGTAGAGCAATTGTACTTCCTTTCTTTTTTGTAACT
The DNA here is from genome assembly GCA_009667805.1 of Leptobrachium leishanense. Lineage (NCBI taxonomy): Eukaryota > Metazoa > Chordata > Amphibia > Anura > Megophryidae > Leptobrachium > Leptobrachium leishanense. Next base: position 160,073,158 of record CM019068.1, read on the forward strand.
AAATATCACGGTTTAATTTCGTCGCTATGGTAAAATGTACCGAATTTTCCCCTTTTATGTATGTTATTGGTTTTCCCTCTGTTTTCTTCTGTATCCCATTCTTTGATTGAAATAATAAAACATTTAAATATAAAAAAAAAAAATGAAGTTACTGCCTAAATTGTTGTATGTTTTAGGGCATTGCCGCTGACAGTTCCAATTTGTCCTTTTTTGCGACTATCGCTCAACCCTCTGCTAAACTTTATATGGCAGGCAGGAGACCTCGCATTAAATTGCTCTTTTACATAACAAGTGGCCAGAGGGGATGGTTTACCTAAGTTACTGTTGTACTAAGGGCAGCTGTAATGACGAACCTTGCCGCCTCTTACAGGGATTAATCTCCCCCAGTGGACTGCCCTCTCTTACCCTGCACGTTCCCACATGATTTTTTGGATTCTTATGGACGCCAAAAGCCTCCAGACCGCTACTAAACGTGCTACCTGACATGGCGACACTTCTCATACGTGTCTGGATGTGACGCGCTCCGCCCTGACGGCAATACACCCCCTATCTATGGCCTCCCCCATATCGATGTTTACTCACCTGATCCCTGATTTTGATCCCCGTCCGTGGAGCCGTGCTTTACTAGGCAAACTATTTTATTTCTATGCCTCACATGACCTTCTTCCCTTCCTGCAGCTCCAGGAGAAACACTCCCTACATGCTAGGCTCGGCGTTCATTTTTTGAGGCTACGCTCTTGTCTCTCGCAATATGGTCTAATACATCTCCCCCCCAGCTCGGACCTCCTCACTTTGTTTGAAAACTACTGTTTGCACCCCACTCCCGAAACGCGTCTCTTGTCTCTGATATATCAGCAGTTATTAACTAGACCTCAGATTAAACGGTGGCGATTCCAAGAGACATTGGAACGAGACCTGAATCAATCTTTTACCTCAGACCAATGGAGAGACAGTTTTTTATTGGACTGTAAAAAGTTTAGATGTATCTCGCTGACGGAAGCTAGGAAGAAGGTTCTGTACCGCTGGTATATTACCCCCGACAGGGAACACCATTTTAAACCTAACGTTTCTAAGACCTGTTGGAGGTGTGAGGATGAGGATGGGTTGTTTTTCCATGTATGGTGGTCATGCTCCCGTCTTACAAATTTTTAGGATCAGATCGCCTCACTGAGTTCGGAGGTCCTTGGATTGGACATTATTCCATCTCCTGCTATTTTTCTCCTTTAAACGTTCCCTTCATCCCTTACCCATTTCCAGAAACAACTCCTCGCCCATACCTTATCTGTCACCACTAATTTAATAGCCTTCAACTGGAAATCAGATAAGGTGCCCACAGTGGGTATGGTTAAAACTAGTGTAGGGAGGCGGAGCTAGCTGTGGAAGCGAGCAGCAGCATTTTGGAGGAGCTCTGTGTCTACCACGGATTTTATTGCTTTTTTCGCCGTTTGCACTGCCCTGTGAGCTTCCCGGTTGGCTAGAGGGATCCTGGAGAGTTGAGGTACCTGATTTAGCCCTGAGTTTCGTGCCCGGGGACAGATTGCTGCCGGCAGCGCGATTTGGGCCTAGTCACAGCGGCCATCTTGGAAGCCTACTCGAGGCGTATTGAGATTCCCTCACCGCCCTGCGACCTCGTGCCAGCCCAGCATCTCCGGAACCATGCCTACCGGTCGTTCCCAGCGACGGGCCCCCCGACAGAGGGACATTCGGGATGTTTTGCGAGGTGGGTCCGCTTTTACGGGACTGACTGCTTCTTCCTCCCTCCCCCCGGACTATGGCTCCTCGGAGGCTGACAGCGACTATGAACCTCAGGGGGGTATTACTGGGATGCCCTGGCTTGCCCCGCAGTCACCGGCGTCTGACTCCCGACCCCTCTCGGCGGCTGCTAGGAAACGGGCACAGAAGAAGAGAAAATCAGCAATGCGGACATCGTCCGGGGCAACGCCGGACACAGAGGATATTTTTGATGGGGACCCGACTGAGATTCCCCTTACCTCCGCCAGTAATAGTGTGACCTCGGATCATCGGTCTGCAGTGGGGACGGGACTTCGACAGCAACAGGTGCAGGAGGAGGACGACCATCTCCCCTCCACGAAGGGGGATCTCCGCAGGATCTTGGAGGAGCTTCGGGTGATACGTGAGGTGTGGCAGCCTGAGGTGGCGGCGGTCCGCACGGAGATAGCGGCGATGCGTGCTCAGGTGAAGGTGGTACAGGAGACGACTTCTGCTGTGACAACGGAACAAACTCACCTGTCTGGTCAGGTTGCTGGTTTGCGATACCAAGTCGAACTTCTGACACGCTCTGTGGAGATGCTTGAAACGAGACACAGACGCCGAAACATCAGGGTCAGGGGTGTCCCGGACTCTATTACCTCCGACGCTCTGCCGTCCTACGTGACTCGTCTTGTGCTTCAGGTCACGGGGCTTCCCCCTGACACACCTGACATGCTTGGGTCGGTGTTTCGGGTCAGGAGACCTGCGACGAACCCACCTGGGGCTCCTCGAGACGTCGTAGTGGCCTTCCGTGAAGTGGCTTTCAAGGTCAAGGTTATGTCTGCTCCGGGCGCGAGGGATCCCGTACGCTTTGAGGGCTCCACTCTGGCCCTGTATCATGATCTCTCATTCCAGACCCTGATGGCTCGCAGGCGTTTTCGTGAAGTGACATCAGTTCTTCGCCGACAGGGTGTCCGATATCGCTGGGGTCTGGCAGGAGCTTTGGTGGTGACCCACGCAAATGTCCCCTATACCATCACGGATCCCGCGGTGGCTTGGATTGACCTTGCGGCTGCGGGCCTCTCACCAGATCCTCCGGACCCTCGACCGGATTGAAGGCTGGTTTCTATGCCCTCTACCTCTCCAGGTCTGAGCTTTACTGAATTACACCCCCTCCCCTGCATTTCTCTTATATGCTTACGTGTCCCTGGTCTCTAGCTTGGCCTAGTGCCTGGACTTTCAGGACGGTTCGTAATTTGTTTTGATCAGTCCCAGCCTGCATTGCATAGGGCTTTTGCTTTTTTGCCTGCACATGGTACTTTCTGCCTTTTTACTTATTTTTACCGCCCTGTCCTTCTTTGCGACGCATGTTTTTTGACCAGCTGACCGTAGTTACCTTGGCCGGCCTTAAGTGGCTGCATTTATATATGTTTGATTTCCCACCTTGATGAGACCCCCCGTCTAGGGGATGTTTTCTGCTAACATATTGCTATCCTTAGATTTTTTCGATTCGCTGTTTTTACGATGACACTTTTTTGGCCATGTGTGGTTTCCGTTGCTTGTTATGTCTTCTTGTTTGGCCCTGCGAGGTCATCCATTATTTTACAGTATGATGTAATGCTGACTTATTTCAAAATAAAAAACTTTAAATTTAAAAAAAAAAACTAGTGTAGCGCTCACTCCCGGAGGAGCCGCTGAAAATGAACCACGGGTCAGTCTCCCCGCACTAGGGAATAAATATACTCCAACACAGTTGTGAGTTTTTATCATTTAAATAGTTTACTAAAATATTTGAGCAGATGTTGAAGCACGGTATTCACAAGTATTATTACAGTATTTTCGTATTACGACAAACGCGCAGCGGAAAAGAAACGAAACACGAGGCTTCGTATTTCGGAAAATAAAATATTCGCGACCGAACATAAAAGCAATGCAATTTCCCGATAGTTCAGAAAAAGGGACACGTAGCAAAACCCCCGATCATACAATCCCTTCGTATTACGGTAAACGCGCAACGGAAAAAGAGGAAAAATATATATTTGGAACGTATCTTTATTTTTAACCCCTTGTTCCGATTCATAAAAGAAAAATGAGTCCTGCACAAGTTAAGTCCCAGGAGGTGAAAGGTGTATATGTGTGTGTGGTACCCGGGTACTGTTCAACTGGCCAGTGAGTTTATTTAAGAAAAATCTTCGACTAGTCAGTTGGGGCCCTGTGGACTTTAAAGAGAAAACAGCAGCTTGACCTTTAATCACAAACAGTCTTGGAGGCCTCTCACCCATCCGACGCAGGCTTTAGGCTCCGCTGACCCAGGACGTCTCTCCTCCGGATTTTGACTGGGGATACTAGCGGCCGGATCCGTTGTCTCACTTTATGCAGCTTGTCCAGCTCACCGCCTGCTCTCCGTTCGATTCCGCCGGTCTGCAGCAGTGTCTGGGCTCTGGCGAGTCTCCTTCTCCTCAGACTAGGTGACCCAAACCGGAACAACAGGTCTCCCTCGGGCTTTGGAGTAGATTCTGCCGCGATCTACTCGGTGCGTCTGCTTTCTCTCCTTCCCTGGCGCGCTCTGGAACTTTCTCCACAAGGCAGAGGATGTTAGTCTCCGGTCCCCACCCACTTCCTGTCTTCTTGCAAAGCATGCCGGGCATTGTAGTCCCAATGTCCAGTATCTCTGATCGCGATAGTCTCCATCTTGTGGCCAAAAATAGGTACTGCCACAGCAAGATTTTTAACACAGCGCTACACTCTCCCCCTCCTAGAACTCTTGGGTCTCTTCAAGGAGGTACAACAGTTACATTACATTTCCACAATATTTGAATATAGTTTACATACAATATACAGGTTCAGCAGCAAACATACAGTGGGTTAGATACACTTCTTCAAGCTGACTCATGTTTTGGGCTACCTCAGTTAACATAGTAGACACTTCGGGCAACCTTTGCACTGTAGTGATGGCCTCTTCAGTGCTATGGCCTGGTGAGTCGTAGGTGAGTCGCTGGGGAGGTCGAATAGAGCGTTTTGGTTCTGGCTCAATCAGTTCCTTTTCAGGTGGAAGTACTATAGGTGCGGGCCCAATCAGTTCCTCTTCAGGTGGAAGTACTATAGGTGCTGGCTCAGTCCTTCTTTCTTCCACTGGATCAGACATCTCTTCAGAGTATGATCCCTCCAGTGAAGGCATAGAACTGTAATCACCTGAGTAAGCTTCCGGAGCTACCGGGATCCCCACAGCCTCAGGGACTTCCAACTGAAATTCAAGAGGCTCAGGGATATCAACAGTCTCAGGGACTTCCAACAAGAATTCAGGAGCTTCAGGCCTCAAATTACTCTCCCATCGTTCAGGAACTGCGATAATCTCTTCAGGCTCCGGTGAACGTATCCAGTCCAGACAGAAACTTTCTTACTCACTGTCCTTTTCGCTCTCTTCGACAGCCCGGGTCTGTTGAGACCGAGTAACAGGAGGCAAACATGGAACAGGCGGATTTGGCAGAGGCGGTTCGTTCCCAACTGGCATCCTTACAGCCTCTCTCAAAGGTAACAAATGATTTCGGTGCCAGTTCTTAAGAGGCCCAGCCTTTCCATCCGGCCGAATCTGATACACTGGTAAACCCGGCAGTTGTTTGCAGACAATGTAAACTTGGGAACTCCACCTATCCGCCAACTTGTGTCTCGCAGCAGCACCCAAGTTCTTCAATAGGACCCTATCACCGGGTTGTAGATCTTGTATTCGGACTTTCAAGTCATAGTTCTTTTTGTTTCTTTGCTCCCTGTTTCCCGAGGTCAACCGGGCCTGTTCAAATGCAGAAGCCAAATTCTTTCGAAGTCTATCCACGTAGTTTCTATGGGAAGCAACTGACGTCTGGTCTAGAGATAACCCAAATGCCAAATCGACCGGCAGTCGAGCCTCTCTTCCGAACATAAGACGGTACGGTGAGTATCCAGTCGCATCACTCTCCGTACTGTTATATGCATGCACCAGAATAGCTATGTGTCGACTCCAACTCTGCTTCTCCACATTCGACAAGGTCCCCAGCATGTTTAGCAGTGTGCGATTAAACCTTTCAGGCTGAGCATCACCTTGAGGGTGATATGGTGTAGTTCGGGTCTTCTGGATTCCCAACAACTCCAACAATTGCCCCACCAGTCTGCTTTCAAAGTCTCTACCCTGATCAGAGTGTATCCTTCTTGGCAGTCCGTAATGAACAAAGAATTTTTCCATCAACACCTTGGCCACTGTTGGAGCGCGTTGATCTCTCGTGGAAAATGCTTGGGCGTAACGAGTGAAATGATCAGTCATTATTAGAATGTTCCCTTGCCCACTAGCATCCGGCTCTAAGCACAAGAAGTCAATGCATACCAAATCCATGGGTCCCTGACTCTGCAGATGGCTCATTGGAGCAGCTCGGGTCGGTAGAGTCTTTCTCTGAATACACCTCAGACAGGAATGGCAATAACTTTCCACTTCAGCTCTCATGCAAGGCCAATAGAACCTATCTCGCACCAGCTTAAAAGTTCTTTCAGCACCCAAATGTCCATGCTCATCATGTAGTGATCGCAGCACACTCTCCCTATGTTTAGTAGGGAGGAATAACTGTTGAATCTCCTCAGAGTTGGTTGAGGGGCCCCTTCGGTAGACCACCCCATCCAACATCTTTAACCGCTCCCACTCTTTGTAGACCAATCTGGCTCCACTCGGGGAGTTGGTTAACAAAATCTCTCGCTGGTTTGCAGACAGGGCCTTTATGGTCAAGGCAATTAAAGGGTCTCTGGCCTGATCCGCTTTCAGGTCCTGTCTCGAAAAGGTAGGCAAACTTTCATCCCTTAACTGCGTAGGGTTACAGTAGAACTCAGGAACAGCCGCAGCCATAACTCCTATGGCCTCTGCTTCAATCCCTCCTTTGACCCGGCGCTCTGCCTTGACACAAAGCTTGCACCCCGTCTGGAGTCAACTGAGTCCACTCTGCAGTGTAGGGTCTTCTCGACAACGCATCAGCATCTCGATTATTCACCCCAGGGTGATACTTCAGGCTGAACCGAAACCCTGACAGAGCGGCCAACCACCGATGTCCCGTTGCGTCCAGTTTTGCAGTAGTAAGGATATAGGTAAGAGGATTATTATCCGTCTTGATCACGAACTCAGCTCCATACAGATAGTCTTTCAACTTGTCCACCACTGCCCACTTCAAGGCTAGGAACTCCAGCTTGTGAGTAGGATAGTTCTTCTCTGAAGGCGCAAGGCTCCGGCTCACGTACGCCACAGGCCTCAGCAATCCATCATACTCCTGATATAGGACTCCTCCCAGACCTTCTCGGCTGGCATCCACATGTAGTTCATACGGCTTGTGAGGGTCCGCATAGGCCAAAACAGGAGCTTGGGTTAGACTCTCTTTCAACTTTGCGAAAGCTCCTTCACATTGACTGGTCCATTCACCTTGTATAGACTCTCGAGCTTTCCTTGGCCCCGGAGCTGACGGGTTTTTGTCAGAGACCTTGCAGCCTTCTTCTGTGGTTTCTTTCTGCAGGAGTTTGTTCAGTGGTTGAGCTATTTTCGCGAATCCTCCCACAAATCTTCGATAGTAGGAACAGAATCCCAAGAAAGATCTAAGCTCAGTGACGTTTCGGGGTCTAGGCCAAGAAGCTACGGCCTCCAACTTCCGAGGGTCTGTTGAAACACCTTCTGCTGAGACCACATGTCCCAAATACGTAACAGACGGTAGACAGAATTGGCATTTCTCTAGAGACAGTTTCAGCCCCTCTTCATGGAGCCTCTTCAAGACCTTCTCCAAACGTTGCTCATGTTCTTCCAGAGTCTTCCCAAACACAATTATGTCATCCAGGTACACTAATACTTCGATTAGATTTATATCCCCGACTGTCTTCTCCATCAACCGTTGGAACGTGGCTGAAGCCCCCGTAAGGCCTTGAGGCATCCTGTTGAATTCAAAGAACCCCAGTGGACAGATGAACGCAGTTTTCTCCTTGTCTTCCGAATGCATTGGTATCTGGTGATACCCGCTTCGCAGGTCTAGTACACTAAACCACTTTGCTCCAGACAAACACTGTAGGGCATCTTCTATCCGAGGAGTGGCATATTGATCGGGGATGGTTCTCCGGTTCAATGTGCGGTAGTCTATGCATAAGCGGACAGAACCATTTTTCTTCCGGACCAACACTATGGGAGAGGCGTATGGACTCCTGGACTCTTGAATCACCTTGGTTCTTTGTAATTCGTTCAGCTGCTCTCGCAGATCATCTAAGTCTCCTAGCGGAACTCGCCTAGATCTTTCTCGAAACGGCTTGTCTTCTTGTAACCGAATGCGGTGCTCAGTACTCTTAGCTAGGCCCACATCGAACTCATCTTTTGAGAACAATTCCTTCCACTTTAAGACTTGAGACTGAAGACGTTTCTTCCACTCAGGTGAAATGGGAGCGTCCTTGGGGTAGAATCTTTCATCTGGAATCTCTTTACCTTCTCCCCCTCCTGAATCGGTAGAGAGGGGTGTAGCAGACTCTACTTGCCCGATAGGCATTCGTGCTTTAAGAACCACTGGAGAATCCGTCACATTGCACACACTGACCGAGACTCTTCCTCGTGTTCTCTTCAGAGCCTTGGTGGAGATTATTTCAGGAATTACTTCGACTCCGGTTTCACTCCCATGATCAAAATCGGTTCCCAGCACCACATAGGGACCGGGTTGCGATCCGTTCAACTTGACTGAAGCCCGGAAGCTCACTACTTCTCCTGCTTGCAGAACCTTCTCCGTTCCACCCAGTCTCCACAGTCTTCCCACTTCGGCAGGTGCCTTTCGTTCTTCGACCATCCTCTGATAGACCGGACGTAACATTGGGTGTACTCCTTGAGTTGAACCTTCTTCCAACACGATAGGCGTCAGGAGACGCCGCACTAGGTCAGTATTCGTCCCCACTATCAGGGAGCTTCTGTTCGCACCCGAGGGTCGAGGACACACAATGGCCAATGCATCACAACCCCAGACTGCCCGATGACTTCAGATCCGATCTCCAACTTTACTTGCAGGTACCCGTCATAAGGGAGTTTCTCAGTGCCGATACCCATATTTCCAAATCCTTCAATTCTTGCAGAGGGATGTGCTTTAAGTGTTTCTCGTAGAAGTCTCTGTAGATCAATGTCACTTGAGCCCCTGAATCTAACAGGGCTTTGGTGTAGACTCCTTCCACTTGGATTGGCACAATAGGAGAAGGACCTATCAGTTGGTCAGGAAATTTGTGGCGGTATGGACACTTAGACCCAGTTTGCTGTACCCTGGCCTTTTTCTTGGCCCGTGCAGGTTTTGGGTGTGCATTGCTTCCCCATGACGTAGACCCAGACGCTAAGGGAGTGACTCTTTCAGTCCTGGCAGGCTCCACCGTTGGCTCGGCTTTGGGCCTTCTCGCCCTCCTAGTCTTTGCTTGGTTTCTGGAGCGGGGTTCAACCTTCGGGCACTCAGGTTGCTCCTTCACTTGTGCCCTCTGACGTTTCCCGCCGGTGAGGTAGATAACAGTCCTTCCAGGGCTTCCAACAGTCCCTCGACTCTACCTTTCTCAGGCTTTCGGCCTTTGCACTGTGCGCGGAAATGGCCCATTTCTCCACACCCGAAACATCTCTTCTTAGAGAGCGGAGACGTAGTTGCTTGTTGAGATTTTGTTAAAGGACTTGGACCAGACGCCACAGCAACTCCCGTCGTCTGCATACCTGTGAGGAATTTTTGCATTTCTGCCTGCATCTCTGTCACCTTCATCAATACCCGACACAGTTCCGCGTGCGCTTGTTGCAATTCAACTTGAGCTTCCTGAACTTTCTTGACGGTTTTGGACAATTCACCCCGTTCAGAGAGGTTCGATTCTTTGGCAGCCCTCTCTGTAGATTTAAAGACAACTAGGTGTTCTTGTTCGTCCTCGTCAGATCCATAAGCATCTAGAGAGTCACTTTCAGGCTGCAGGCCATCGCTATGCCTCACAGGCTGTGCATAAGCCCTTTCCCCCCGCCTGAAAGACTTCTCTTCCAGTAAAGCCTCTTCCTCTCGTACAACTCGGATCAGTTCCAGGTACTTCAACTCTTGGTTACCTGCTCTGCTTCTCAGCTGCATCATTACTGGATCTAGAGGTTGAGAGCCCCTCAGGATCTGTTTTATTCGGATCTTATCTACTTCGGCCGGTTCGGCCCCCTTCTTCAGGAGTATCTGGTGTAGAATCTTATCTAGGCGCCTCATGTACTCGGTCATCCTTTCACCTCTCCTCTGATAGGTGTGTTCGTACTGATATACCAGTTCGGCCGCCTTTTCAGTTCGCCCAAAAACTTCTTCAAGAACGTTCAAATAATCCAAAGCAGTACAATCTTTTCTACTCAGTTTTAGGTTTCTCACCGCTTCCGACGCAGGTCCCTTTAAGCTCTCGGTGATCCTTTGCTTTTTCTGGGCCTCAGGGACATCCCACTCATCCAGAGCCTGCATCGCCTGTTCCACCCATTCTTCAAAGGTTTCTTCTCCGCCGGAGTTGGTACGTTTCCTGTAAAATTTCTTAGCCGTCGATAACCGAAGTTAGTGTGAGGAGGGCTTGTTTTCTGACATTTAGCCAGTAGATCTCCAATAGCCACGATAAATTCAGGCCCAATCATGGCCAACGGACTAGGTGCGGGAACACTTGCGGATTCACCACGTGGCGTACTTGGCTTAATTAGTTGGACTTCCACCTCTTCGGCCAGTTTCACGCTCGTGCCCTGAAAACATGGCGGAACACCTTTCTCCATTCGAGAAGAACATACATGTGAGAGGTATCTGGGTTTTTTTCAATGTCCAGAATTAACCCCCGATGATCTGGTGCTAGCGTGGCCACGGCCTGGCAAATCTGATCTTCAGCCCAAGTGTCTGCTGGAATATCCATGACTATACAACATTCTAACTGACTACTGTGCTCCCCACACCACTCGGCAACAGTGTCTGGATCCATATTTAACCCTTTAGATGCGGTTTTTCCAGAGACTGGATCCCGGACGAGCCCCCACGTGTAGCGCTCACTCCCGGAGGAGCCGCTGAAAATGAACCACGGGTCAGTCTCCCCGCACTAGGGAATAAATATACTCCAACACAGTTGTGAGTTTTTATCATTTAAATAGTTTACTAAAATATTTGAGCAGATGTTGAAGCACGGTATTCACAAGTATTATTACAGTATTTTCGTATTACGACAAACGCGCAGCGGAAAAGAAACGAAACACGAGGCTTCGTATTTCGGAAAATAAAATATTCGCGACCGAACATAAAAGCAATGCAATTTCCCGATAGTTCAGAAAAAGGGACACGTAGCAAAACCCCGATCATACAATCCCTTCGTATTACGGTAAACGCGCAACGGAAAAAGAGGAAAAATATATATTCGGAACGTATCTTTATTTTTAACCCCTTGTTCGATTCATAAAAGAAAAATGAGTCCTGCACAAGTTAAGTCCCAGGAGGTGAAAGGTGTATATGTGTGTGTGGTACCCGGGTACTGTTCAACTGGCCAGTGAGTTTATTTAAGAAAAATCTTCGACTAGTCAGTTGGGGCCCTGTGGACTTTAAAAGAGAAAACAGCAGCTTGACCTTTAATCACAAACAGTCTTGGAGGCCTCTCACCCATCCGACGCAGGCTTTAGGCTCCGCTGACCCAGGACGTCTCTCTCCTCCGGATTTTGACTGGGGATACTAGCGGCCGGATCCGTTGTCTCACTTTATGCAGCTTGTCCAGCTCACCGCCTGCTCTCCGTTCGATTCCGCCGGTCTGCAGCAGTGTCTGGGCTCTGGCGAGTCTCCTTCTCCTCAGACTAGGTGACCCAAACCGGAACAACAGGTCTCCCTCGGTCTTTGGCGTAGATTCTGCCGCGATCTCCTCGGTGCGTCTGCTTTCTCTCCTTCCCTGGCGCGCTCTGGAACTTTCTCCACGAGGCAGAGGATGTCAGTCTCCAGTCCCCACCCACTTCCTGTCTTCTTGCAAAGCATGCCGGGCATTGTAGTCCCAATGTCCAGTATCTCTGATCGCGATAGTCTCCATCTTGTGGCCAAAAATAGGTACTGCCACAGCAAGATTTTTAACACAGCGCTACACTAGGATGGGGGAATTAAGGTCCCTTGATGCCATGGCCAGGTCTTTGATTGGATTGAAAGGGGTCGCAAAGATAACTGGACTATTTGGGATACTTATACCGTCACACTTTAGGGTCTTGTTGGGGCTATTTCAGTGACTTATATATGTCGATGTCATACAGTTCGGTGAAACTGACGTGTCATGTTACAATGTGTTTTATATTGTGGTGCATATACTTATTTCCCTGTTTTTCCCCCTTTTTGATTTTTGTACCGCTTCCTTACTTTTCTTGAAAATTCAATAAACTTTATATTTCAAGATGGCGGCCCCCACCGGAGTTGGGCCGCTCTTCGGCGCCGCAAGGCATCTCTATACACAGCCCCATCAGCATCTCTATACACAGCATCTCTATACACAGCCTCACAGCATCTCCATACACAGCCTCACAGCATCTCTATACACAACCCCATCAGCATCTCTATACACAAACAGCATCTCTATACACAACCCCATCAGCATCTCTATACACAGCATCTCTATACGCAACCTCACAGCATCTCTATACACAGCCCCATCAGCATCTCTATACACAGCATCTCTATACACAGCCACACAGCATCTCTATACACAGCCACACAGCATCTCTATACACAGCCACACAGCATCTCTATACACAACCCCATCAACATCTCTATACACAAACAGCATCTCTATACACAACCCCTTCAGCATCTCTATACACAGCCTCACAGCATCTCTATATACAACCTCACAGCATCTCTATACGCAACCTCACAGCATCTCTATACGCAACCTCACAGCATCTCTATACGCAACCTCACAGCATCTCTATACACAGCCTCACAGCATCTCTATACACAACCCCATCAGCATCTCTATACACAACCTCACAGCATCTCTGTGAACCCTCAAATGAACCCACCAGGGGGGATTCTCCACCAGGGGATTCTCCACCAGGGGATTCTGGGCAGCTAGGGGTTCCCCGGCTATCTGACGTCATCACGCTATGCGTGAAAACATCAGGCAGAGAGGGGGGACCCGGGGGTGGAGCTAGGCCGCGACCCGGTGCCTAAGGGGTTAAAGCCAGGCACTGCTTAAAAGGGGAGACTCTCTCCTTTTAAGCGGTGCCTGGCTTTTTTTTGTGGGACCTCCCGATCGGGAGGGAGAGGGATCCGAATGGATCCCCCCCTCCCTTCCAGGCAATCTCCCGGCATTGCCGGGGGGTCGCCTGGAAATGACGTCATCGTGCATGGCGCAAAGACGTCATTTACGTCAGGAGGAGCTTGACTTCAGCGTCTGAGGACGCTGAAGTCAGAACGCCGCGGGACCCCGGACAGAGAGGTGAGCATCTCCGCCGGGGTCCCGCAAAGCTGATGACGTGTGGGACACGTCCTCCTCAGCATACAGCGGGAGTAACTGAGCCCACACGTCGTCAGCAGTGAAGGGGTTAAAAACGTCTTCTTTTTTAAAAATTTTTGTCCTTGTTTCCTGTCCCCCAGGGCACTACCCGGACATTGTTTTTAAATGTTTCTATACATCCTAGAAATCCGCCACTTCACGGGCAGGTTATGGGGACCTCCTAGGCACGATATTTGAAGGAATTTTTCGTTTTTATTTTTAACACTTATTTCATGGAAAACTCACTGTCCCTTTAAAAACGTTTTTTTTTTTACTTTTTGTTCTTGTTAGTAGTAGTAGTGCCCTGGGGAGAAGCTAGGCGCAGGTCACTGTTTGGCCCGCTCCCTAAGGTCAAACAGTGACCTGCGCCTAGCTTCTCCCCGCATCACCTCTTCCCATGATAGACTGCAGGATTTCTCACGCGCAGCCCCCACTCTCTGGAACGCTCTCCCTCGTATTGTCAGACTTTCCCCTAACTTCTCTTCCTTCAAATGCTCCCTGAAAACATTCCTATTTAGGGAAGCCTACCACCCAACTCACTGACGCAACCATCAATCTCATCTTACAGTCCTCTCCTCTTGTTTCCAACCCCAACCCTCCCAGATTGTGAGTTCCTACGGGAATAGGGCCCTCATCTCCTCCTGTACTGTTTGTCAAATGTTGTTCAATGTATTGTAACCCTGTCTATACTGTGCTTATTGTACAGCGCTGCGGAATATGCTGGCGCTTTATAAATAAAGAATAATAATAAATAATTGGACAGGTAATGTATGAGAGAGCAAATTAAGGTTAATATAAATTATATATATCTGGAATAATTTTTGCAACAGATAGATCTAGAGTCTTCAAGATATTTCTATATCTGCAGATAGAGATATGAAGAAGAATTGGATATAAGGATTTATCCTAAAGAAACTGTTGTAAGATTGATATACCGATATATATATATTGAATTTGGAAATTGTGATTGAAATTAATAAGCAAGGAATTATATAACTACAATATAAAAAAAGCAGAAGATTAGAAACTTAATTCTCGATATTAGGGGAGGATTCACTAAATAAGTTTTTATTACTTATCATTCTAACAATAGAATAAGTGATAGCTCATCTTTTGTTGATCCAAGTAGCATAGAGAGATACATATATCTCTACAAGATCTAGCTTGTTAATCATTGGTTTGCTGGGAAATACATGTTAATTGTTTTCATTAAGCAGAAATGTTTATTAACCATTTGTGTATAATTACTAACTGATAAGGTAAATGATATTAATCATATATGCAGTTACTAACAGGTGATACATATATTGTGAAGCTAGTTTCTATGTGCTAATGGATTTTGTGGTTTATAAAATTTTGTTTATGATATGAGATTTGAAACTTTTTTGTATACGTAATAAATATATATATTTTTATCCAATTATTGATTAGTGTTTTCTTCAAAGTAAAACACAGACAATTAAAAGAATTTAGGAGAATTTCTAGGAAATATAAACGATTGATATTTGTGTCTCGTATAAGTTTCTTGTTGAAGAATAATCCCTGGCACTACTGAGCAGCTCCAAGCCCCTCCTGCTGCTTTTCAGCTAAGGAGAGGCAGAGAAATGGTGGGTTTTATTTATACACGCATCAAACACTTCCCATTTGGGATTAAAAACAAAAACAGCTGTTCCTCTTTCCATGTTTTTGTTTTTAAGTGTTTGGTGCATGTATAAATAAAACCCACCATTTCTCTGCCTCTCCTTAGCTGAAAAGCAGCAGGAGGGGCTTGGAGCTGCTCAGTAGAGCGGCTTTTGGTTACATTGGTTAGGTATTCACTCTATAAAGAGGTGCCTTGAAGTGGCGAGTGAGTTTACGTTGCAATGGCCATTGAAACAAATGAAAACCTCATAGTGTTTTGTTGTACATGGAATACATAGAAACGAGCGCAGATGACACTTTTTTTCCTTGTTATATTTTATACATTAACTGGGCTATTACTCCTGGCTGTTGCAGCCGCTCCGGTGAGTATGGGCGCAACGCCATTTTTTCTATATGTATGTACATCACACACACTAACTGAAACTCTTCCTCGTGTCCGTTTCAAAGCTCTTACAGAGATTATCTCAGGGATTACTTCTACTCTGGCCTCACTCCCATGACTGAGATCAGTTTCCAGTACCACATAAAGACCCGGTTGTGAATCGTTCAACTTGACTGAAGCCCGGAAGCTCGCCACTTCTCCTGATTGCAGAACCTTCTCTGTTCCTCCCAATCTCCACAGACACCCCACTTCGGCAGGTGCCCTCTGTTCTTCGATCATTCGTTGATAAACCCGACGTAACATCGGATGTACTCCTTTGGTGGAACCTTCTTCCATTACTATGGGAGTCAGAAGACGTCTCACCAGATCAGTATTCGTCCCCACTATCATAGAACGTCTGTTGGCCCCTGAAGGGCGAGGACACACAATGGCCAACACATCACAACCTCCAGACTGTCCGATGACTTTGGATCCAATTTCTAACTTCACCTGTAGATATCCATCATAGGGAAGCTTCTCAGTTCCGATACCCCAGATCTCAAGGTCCTTTAATTTCTTTAAAGGTATGTGCTTCAAGTGCTTCTCGTAGAAGTCTCTATAGATCAACGTCACTTGAGCACCGTAGTCTAACAGAGCTTTAGTGTAGGCTCCCCCTACTTGGATTGGAACGATGGGAGAAGGACCTATCAGCTGGTCAGGAAACTTGCTCGTAGCAGCAGGAGATATAGACCCAGTTCGCTGTACTCTAGCCTTCTTCCTGACTCGTGGAGGTTTTGGGTGTGCATTGCTTTCCCGCTACTTCGGACCGGATACTCTTTCAGTCCTGGTAGGCCCAGGATACGGACCCTCTCGGCCTTTCAGTTCTGGTTTGAAATTTGGAGCGTTTTTCAACCGTTGGGCACCTAGTTTGCTCTCTCACTTGGGCCCTCTGGCGTTTCCCACCTGTGAGGTAGATAGCAGCCCTTCTAAGGCCTTTAAGAACTCTTCAACTCTTTTTCCTTCAGGCCTTTGGCTTTTACACTGTGCTCTGAAATGACCCATCTCTCCACAACTGAAGCATCTCTTCTTTGAAGACGGAGGCGCACTTGCTCGTGGTGATTCGTTTAAAGGACCCTGGCCAGACACCACAGCGACTCCTGTTGTCCGCATATCGGTGAGGAAGTTCTGCATATCGGTCTGTGTCTCTGCCACCTTCAAAATTACCCAGCACAGGTCCGTGTGCACCTGTTCCAGTTCAGCTTGAGCTTCTTGCACCTTCTTAACGGCTTTTTGTATCTCCCTATATGCCGGAATTGTTGACTCTTTTTCAGCACTCTCTGTTGATATAGGAACAACCAGCTGCTCTTGTCTGTCAACTTCGGACCCATAGGTGTCCAACGAATCATCTTCAGTCAGCGAGTATTCGTTATGTCTCACGGGTTGTGCGTAAGCTCTTTCTCCTCTTCTTAAGGATTTTTCTTCCAGCAGAGCCTCTTCCTCTCTAACAGCTCGAATCAGTTCCAGGTATTTCAATTCTCGGTTACCTTCTCTGGTTTTCAGCTGTAACATCACAGGATCTAGAGGTTGAGCGCCCCTCAATATCTGCTGCGTTCTGATTTTATCTACTGTGGCAGGTTCGGCCCCTTTCTTACGAAGTATCTGGTGCAGAATCTTATCCAGGCGCCTCATATATTCAGTCATTTTCTCACCTTTTCGCTGGTAGGTGTGTTCGTACTGGTACATGAGTTCAGCAGCCTTTTCCGTTCGCCCAAAAACGTCCTGTAATATATTTAGGTAATCTAAAGCAGTACAGTCTTTCTTACTCAACTTCAGGTTTCTGACAGCCTCTGATGCAGATCCCTTTAGGCTCTCAGTAATCCTTTGCTTCTTCTGCGCTTCAGGGACGTCCCACTCATCCAGAGCCTGCATCGCCTGTTCCACCCATTCTTCGAAGGTTTCTTCTCCCGCCGGAGTTGGCGCGTTTCCTGAAATATTTCTCAACCGTCGGTAACCAAAGTTAGTGTGAGGAGGGCTTGTTCTTTGACATTTAGCCAGCAAATCTTCGATAGCCACGATGAACTCAGGCCCGATCATGGCCAGCGGACTGGGCGCAGGAACGTTCGCGGGATCGCCACGTGGCGCACTTGGCTGAATCAGTTGAACTTCCACATCATCGGTCACCTTCACACTTGCGCCCTGAAAACACTGGAACACCCTTTCTCCACTCAAAAAGAACATATGTGTGAGAAGTATCTGGGTTCGTTTTTTTTTGTTTTTTTTTATAATTCTTTATTTTCAACAAGATGCTTGTACAATGATAAAACAACTCCCCATCGGGGATAGCTATCAGAAACAACTATCAGCATCCTTTTTCAGAGTTAATCAAAGAAAAAACAATATTCAAGTGAGGAAATAAAAATAAAGAGACTAGGAAAGACGAAGTTGGAAAGGACAAAGGAAGAGGGGAAAGAGAGAAAATAGAGAGAGGGGGGGGACCGACAACCCCAACCGCGAACACTTGAGGGGCAGCCCCCTGAAGTCCCTACTGGACGTTTCTATCCATCTTATCCTGGCTCATATTCCAGCCAGGGGGCCCAGACCCTGTCGAACAGGTGCATGGTGTCATGGACCATCGCCGTCAATCTATCCATCGTCATGGCTTCTCTTATGTTAATTCGTACCCTCTCCAAGGAGGGGAGGCTAGGTGCTGTCCACTGCTGCGCCACCGCTCTCCGAGCCGCCAGCGCGATTCTGTGAAGGAGCTTGTTCTCCGGCGGGAGCATGGCCTCCTGAGAGCGGTGGAGCAAGAATGACCAGGGATCCCTGTCGACAGGATGACCCAACACTTCTTGTGTCATGACATGAATCTGGGACCAGAAGGGCTGAATGGACGGGCATGTCCACCACATGTGATAGGAGCCTTTCAGACCGCAGTTTCTCCAGCAAAGGTCCGTGAGTCCCCGCCCCATATGTGACATCTGTGAGGGAGAGGTGTACCAGCGAAACAGCATTTTATAGGCTTGTTCTTGATGGGCTACATTGATGGAGCAGTGGGCCACATTGTCCCATATATCCTCCCAATCCCCTCCCGGGAGTTCCTCCCCCACATCTCTCTCCCAACGGTTCGTATATGTGAGTGGCCCCCATTCCGGGGAGCCCGAGATTAACGTGAGATAGAGAGAAGAGATCAAGGAGCGTGGGTGGACATACGTAAAACACATATTCTCAAAAAATGTAAGCGGGTTCGTAGCCGCTTTATTCACCTCTGGTGACCGGGCAAAGTCCGAAATTTGTAGGTATCGAAAGAAGTCCGAGGGCCGCACTCGGCCTCTGTTCTGTATGTCCTGAAAGGTGAGCGGCGAGCCCTTGTGGTATAGATGATGGAGTCTCTGAAGGCCGAGGCTCTCTAGGGTAGCAAATGGTTTTTGGTTGAGTCCCGGTTGAAAGCCACGATTTCGGAATATAGGGGATAAGGCTGACTCATCAGAGGAAAGTGAGTGTTTGATGCGGAGTAGATCCCATATACTCAGAGAATTAATAGTAGCGGAACATGTGGAGCGGAGGATAGGTCTGTGTGCCTTGGGAAGCCAAAAATATAGGTTCGGAGTATCCGGGGCGGCCAGGTGGGATTCCAGGTCAACCCAGCGGTGGGTGCCTGAAGGGGCATGAAACATCACAAATTGCGTTAGTTGCGCAGCATAGTAATAATATAATAAATTCGGTATGCCCAGCCCTCCCCTATCCCGGGGCCTGTGTAAAACTCGGCGTGCAACTCTCTGCCGTTTGTGCTGCCACACGAACTTGGCTATGTGCTGCTGAAGGTGCGCCAGGGAGGATACATCTACGCGGGTGGGCAGTGCCTGAAACAGGTACAACAAGCGAGGTAGCATATTCATCTTAACGCAGGCCACTCTGCCCACCCACGAGATAGAGAAATCATTCCATCTGTCCAGGTCCTTAAACAAGCTAGCAAACATGGTATCGTAGTTGGCCCCGTGGAGTCTCCCGGGGTCGCTCGTCAGAAAGACCCCCAAGTATTTTAACGAGTCAAAAGAGAATTGGAAGTCAGTTAAACCGCGCAGCTCGGCAATTTCTTCCCGAGACAGTCCCAGCGGCAGAGCCCTCGTCTTGTCATAGTTCACCTTGTACCCAGAGATATCTGAGAAAGAGTCAATAGCAGTCAAAAGGGAAGGGACCGAGTGCAGGGGATCCGCTATCGTCAGTAAGACATCGTCCGCATAAGCGGAGACCAAAAATTCCTCCCCCCGACCCCCAGTCCTCTGATTGTAGGTGAAGCTCGGAAGTTCGCTAGTAACGGTTCTAGGGAAAGGGCAAAAAGGAGGGGGGACAATGGGCAACCCTGTCTGGTTCCGTTTCCTATGGAGAAAGTCTCTGGGTTCGCTCCCGGGGTGAGGATCCTAGTTAGAGGAGCAGCGTACAGGGTCCCCAGGGCCGCTCGGAATCGGGGCGGGAAGCCCCACTGCTCTAAGAGTTCAAACATATAAGTCCATTCCACTCTGTCGAACGCCTTCTCCGCATCCAAGGAAAGGAGCAGAGAAGGCGTCCGGGAGGCCAGCGCCCATTCCATCAGGACCACAGCCCGCCGTGTATTCTCAAAAGCTTGTCTGGAGGGGATAAAGCCCACCTGGTCGGGGTGAACCAAGGAAGGGAGAAAGCCTCCCAGCCTATCAGCTAACAATTTCGTAAAAATTTTGTAATCCACATTTAGTAAGGAGATGGGTCGGTGGCTTTGGGGTAACGCCGGGTCCTTTCCCTCCTTCGGGATCAAGATCACGTCAGAGCGCAAGAAATCCGGCGCCACCGGGGATCCCCCCAGCAATGCATTATAAAGCTTAGTCAGATGGGGAAGCAATTTAGCGGAGAAGCTCTTATAATAAGAGGCCGAGAACCCATCCGGGCCTGGCGATTTATGTGGCTTCATACCTCGGATTATCGAGAGTACTTCAGCCTCCGTCACCTCCTCTTCCAGGCTGTCCAGGCAAGCCTGCGAGAGGGCCGGTCCCCTCCAGTTGGACAGGTAGTCTCTCACTCTCTGCATGTGAACCCGATTGGAGGGGATGTGAGTCGGGGAGTGGTTATACAGTTGCTTAAAATATTCCGTGAATATTCTGTTCACCTCCCCAGGCACTGTAGTGCACTCGCCCGAAGGAGTGCGGGCAGAAGTCACCGCGTGCGATCTATGTTGATTTCGTAATTTTCTCGCCAGAAAGGTGTGCGCCTTATTAGAGTATTCGTAAAACGACCGTTTCGACCAAGCCAGGGAACGGGCCGCATCCGAAGTTAACTCAGCCCTAAGATCCTGTTGTACCAACAGGAGGGCCTCATAATCCCCCTGGGATCGGGAGACCTTATGTGCAGCCTCTCTATCTGCCAACAGTGCTTGCAGATCCGAGAGCCTCTGAAGCTTCTCTCGCTTGAGCCTACTCCCTATTTGGATGAGGAGGCCCCTGATGACCGGTTTGTGAGCTAGCCACAAGACATCCGGACGGATGCCTTCTGTTGCATTTTCTAAAAAGTATCTATCGAGCGCGGCCGATATTTCCGCTTTAACTTCCGAATTCTGCAGCAGGGAGAAGTTTAAGCGCCACGACCAGGGAGCCCTCCCCCCAGGCAGCGAGATCCACAGTGAGATCGGGGCGTGGTCCGACCAGCTAATATTACCGATATCCGAGCGGGTTACCCATTGCAAAGAGGTAGGAGGGAGTAGGAAAAGATCTATTCTCGAGTGTGAGGAATGAGGGTGGGAGAAGAAAGTGAAGTCATGTTCCCCTGGGTGCTGTAGTCGCCATACATCCAACAGGTGTGTGTCCGTCAGAAAGCGGGCCAGTTGTTTATCCTGAGGTGTCCCTGTGTGCGTCGCCCCAGGTGTCGGACTTCCCCTGTCAATCACTGGAACCGGGGTTGCATTTAAGTCGCCCCCCACCACCACCAGGGAGTCAGTGGTGCCCTTCACCAAACTCTCCAGACGCTCCCAGAAGGCAGCGTCCGGGGCGTTCGGCGTGTACACATTAAGAAAGGTCACAGTATGCCCCGCCATCGTCCCCCGCAGCAGCACATATCGACCCTCCACATCACTTTCAGAGTGAAGCACATTAAAATCACATTTTTTATGTAACAATATCGCAACTCCACCATGTTTGGTATTGGCCGAGGCCAGGAAAGAGCGGTTGAATGAGCGGTCCGTGAGACTGAACTGGCGTATTCTGGTAAAGTGTGTCTCCTGCAAGAAAGCGACTTGACAGCCGGATCGTCGCAGGTCTCTTAAAACTAACCGGCGTTTCGTCGGGGAATTCAGGCCCTTGACATTTTGGGAGATTATTTTAAGGTCTGCCATCATGGCGGGCGCAGAAATGGCCATATCTCATACCCACGCCATGTCAGTGTCACCAGGAACGCCCATCCCCCCCAGATAAGGAGTAAAAGAAGAACAGACTGAGAAGAGCCAGAGAAAAAGAAAAAGGGGAGGAAAAACACAGATAACATATCAAAAAACATAGCAAAACAGGCCGGTCTTACGAATCGCCGGACCAATCGAGGGAGTGTTCCGGAGTCGTCGTCCGTTCTAACCAGCGTGGACGGACCAAAAAGCGACGTCCCCGGATCCTCCCCGTAACCTCCAAAAAGTGGGCACCCCCACCCTATCTCCCACCAAACCCCTGGCCGCCGGGTGACAGGGTCTCCACGAGTCATGTATAACCTGCCGTGACTCCAATTCTGCCATGTACGGGTGCATCATCTGTAGTCGAAACGGAGAAAGGGCCCTCCAGGGTCGTGGAGGTAGGAAATAATGGGCATGTGGGCAGCCACAGCCGCAACAAAGAGGTCTATGTAGCATCTGTTCAATCGGGGCCTCGGTTCTCCTCTTCCCGGTTGCGGTCAGGAACTTTCTCCCATCTAGAGACCACGCAATGAGCCTGGAAAGGTGGTTCAAAGAGGCTCCTGGCTCCCTCCAACGGCGGACAGGCAAGGCGAGAAAGGAATTTCTTCGGATCGGAGTGAGGGAGCAGGACCGCTGTCTTTCCACCTGCGAATGCCAATAATTTAAAAGGGAAGCCCCAGGCATATTTGATGTTAAGACTCATCAGGTGGGAAGTGATGGGGCGCCAGTGTCGTTGTCGTTGTAATGTTTCAGGTGCCAGGTCCTGGTAGAGGGCTAAGGTAGAGTTCTCATACGTCACATTCACCTCCCTGCTTTTCCTCATAAGGATCTCCTTCGTGGCATAATAATGAAGTCTCATAACGACGTCACGTGGCTGAGAATCAGCTCCTCTCGGGGCACGCAGTGCCCTATGCACTCTATCGATCAGGAGCCGCGCTGGGGGAATCTCCGGCGCCAGGCGTCCTAGAATGCCCAGAACTGTATCTTCCAGCTCCGGGACCAACACTGTCTCAGGGAGGCCCCTCAGTCTAATATTGTTCCTCCGGGATCTGTTTAAGAGATCCTCCAGTGCCAGCTCTAGCCTTTCTACCTTATCTTGTAGAGTAACAGTCTCTTGTGCCACCTCATTATGGGCCACCACCATCTCCTCCGCTGCCTCCTCGAGGGCTGTAGTGCGTGCTCCCAGGTCTCTGATCTCTGACCGCACTTCGGACGCCATTTTGGACATTTCCTCGGCTAAATAACGCTGCATGTCTCCCATGCGTTCCAGGAGGTGGGAGACATCTGCTTTAGACGCCGGCTGTGAGTCCCGTGTATCAGCCGTCGCCTCCGAGACCAGGCCCGACCGCCTCGTGGGGCCGCCATCTTGGGCCTCCGCACCCTCGCGGCGCAGGAAAATCGGAGCCACCTCTGTTCCCTGCGGTCTGGGTTTCTTTCCGCTCCGCACACTGCCCGGCATGGTCACTGATCCGGTGGGGGTGGAGGGGGTATGCTAAAGAAGCGGTGTGCTGTTAGGGGTCACGGGGGAACTCCGAATCCTCGGGAGCTCTCCTTACATGCGGCTGTTCCGGCGGACGTCCAGACTCCGCCCCCCTGGGTTCGTTTTAATGTCCAGAATTAACCCCCGATGTTCTGGTGTCAGCGCGGCCACGACCCGGCGAATCTGATCTTCGGCCCAAGTGTCTGCAGGAATGTCCATGACTATGCTTAACCCTATCTGGTTATTGTGCTCCTCACACCATTTGGCAGTAGTGTCTGGATCCATAATTAACACTTTAATTGCGGTATCCACAGAGACTGGAGTCCCAGACGAGCCCCCACGTGTAGCGCTCACTCCCGAAGGAGCCGCTGAATAAACCTCAGGATAGTCTCACCGTACTAGGAAATAACTATACACCAGCACTGTTGTAGATTTTTCTATATTATATTCTTTACTGATCCCAATAAAGCAGCATATAATACGCATATACGGTATTTGAGTAACAAGAATTCGTAATGCGGGAAAAACACGCAGTGGTAAAAGAAAAACGGTTAACCCCCTCAGTTCTGGAGTGTAAGTCCCGTGAATAATAGCTCAAAAATATATATATACGTGTGTTGCTTAGGGTACCCGGGTACTATGTTCAACTGGCCAGTGAACGAAAAGAGCAATCTTCGACTAGTCACCGTTGGGGCCCTGTGGATTTAAACAATATTGCAGCATGCGTTTCTGTTTTGGAACTGTGGCCTGGAGGCCTCTCACCCATCCGATGAACGAAACTGTCCAGTACTCGATCAAAAGATCTTCTCCGCTGTGTACTGGGACTCCGTGCCACTGAATCTGCTCCCTGCTTGCCCAAATCTCCGCAACTGGAACAACGATCCGCCGCCTGCACTCCCAATCGATCAGCGTGGTCTCCTAACTCGGGGTCCTGCCGGATCCAGCTTGTCCTCCAGACCTCTCAGCGCTGTGTAGGTAGGTCTCAACACGGTCACTGTCCCGATCTCCAGCACCAGTAAGACAGCGTCTGTACTCCGGCCTGGTTGCGATCCCTGACAGCTTCAACGTACGTCCTCCACCTTTTCCGCTCACTCTGCCCCTGCCTTGCACGAGGCTGCTGATCTATATCCTCTTCCTTGTACCACCTCCTTCCTGTCCTCACGCAAAGGGTGATGGTACACGTAGTTTGGTTTTTGTCCAGCATAGTCCACAATGTCTCTGTCTCCCTCTGGTGGCAGCAATAGTTCAATGCCCCAGAATACAGTGTTTTTAAAGCAGCGCTGCAAGATATAAAGACTTTTTGCTGCAAATTAAAAGATTAAACAGTTGAATAAAAAATGGTGAAACTGATATTTCCTCCCCCCCCAATGAATCCTATGGGATTCGCCTGTTCAAACAAGTCAAACTGAACCAGCAAAAATCTTGGCATTTTGCCAGCTCTTCGATGCAGTTCAGCGTACTCTGAATAGATTAACCATTACTTCTCTATTGGACAATTTCACTGCCGCCAAATTGTGGCAATCTGAGGCAAATTACACTGTATTTCGTGGCAATTTACCAATATTTGGCGAATTGATAGGTTTCTGAATCTACCACCCAGACAACTTATTTATCCTTTTTTGCCGCAGATTCATAATATATCATTAGTATATGTATATGTCATGGCCTGTCAGAGTGCTGTAACAATTTTTTTTTAAAATAGGGATTTCCAGTCATCTACAGTGTATAATATAATTTTTTTTCACATTTTATCATCCGAGCCTTTGAGGTTATATATTCTTGTTAAAAAAAATAGAACTGGGGGGGCGTGGCTTGGTGCCTGAAGAGAGCATTCGCATGCCTGAGCAGCTCCTGCTGAATTTCTTTGATATTTAATTTTTCACGCTGCCTTCTGACTACCCCTGCCTGCTTTTCATACTGCGACCTGCCCGGGACCGGGTGACACATAATTTTTGCTGTAGGACTTTCACACGTTCGCCCTGACCGAGCTGCTAGTTTTCGGGCCTAGTGTGGAGAGACGCAAATCGCCATTTTGCTACCTTGTGCTCCTTCATTCTCAACAATCCC
This sequence comes from Leptobrachium leishanense, assembly GCA_009667805.1. Taxonomy (NCBI): domain Eukaryota; kingdom Metazoa; phylum Chordata; class Amphibia; order Anura; family Megophryidae; genus Leptobrachium; species Leptobrachium leishanense. Next base: position 160,098,310 of record CM019068.1, read on the forward strand.
TGCGCACCCCCAGCAATGATCAAGCGGGATAAGAAGTCCGGAGCAGTGGAGTACCCACGTCTACTGGACATTCGGGTCGCGCTTACGGGCCCGAGGGACGTGAGTACTCTGCCCCGACCCCCGGTGGAGGTTGTGTCCTGCGAGGTGGGCCCTGATGTCTCCCCGCGAGCAGCACATCTTACCCTGCAGAACTGGGAGGACCTCCCGGCGACAAAGCTGGACATTCGAGCCCTTCTGGCTGACACCCGCGCCTTGTGGGCTACGGAGATTGCGGAGGTGCGTTCCGATCTCTCCTCCCTCCGCGAGGAGGTGGTGGAGCTTGACGCCCAGACCTGCACCTTGGCGGCGACGCAAGATGAGGCCTCTTCGCAAGTTAGTGCACTCCATACCCAAGTTGCCGGTCTGCAGTCTGCCCTGTTGGCCATGGAGGCCCGACATCGACGGCGGGACCTAAAGCTGAGGGGTATCCCGGATGCTTTCCCTGCCTCTGACCTACTGCTACTGACCAACCGGATGGTAAAGGCCGTCCTTTCCCTCCCTGATGGTGCCCCGGACCCAGTGCTATCTGCGATCAGGGTCCGCAAGGCGGCGGCGGCCCCTCAGACCGCCATGAAGGACGTTATCATGGTGTTGGGAGATGTCGTTGTGTGAGAACGCTTTCTGGGGGCGACGATCCGTGCTCCTCCGCTTCGATTTGAGGGACTGGACATTACTGTCTTCCGCGACCTACCATTTCTGGCCCTGGCAGCCCGGCGACAATATGGACAGATTACGGCCACTCTCCGGGCCCACGAAGTCCGTTATCGTTGGGGTGTGTCGGGATCCTTACTCATCCATCAGGGCGCTGAGGTTCTTGTGGCCTCGACGTTGGAGGAGGCCCGGACACACCTGTCGGCCTTGGGTCTACCGCGTCGTCTGGGCACTGTTGACAGGGAACAGTCGCGGTCACCATCGGTCGTGCAACCCTATGACCCAGACTAGCCTCTGAGACACAACTACCCTCCACTCCCACCCAGCCGAGATCGGCGCTGGTCGCTCTCCGTCCTTCGCTATAACCAGATCTGCTACTTGATGACTCCATGCTCCCCTTCCTTCCTTTCTTTCAACCCACTCTCTCCTATCCCCCCTCTCCTACCCACTTTTTCTCCCCCCCCCTTTTATTATTTATATTATATATATATATCTTTTTTTTTGGGGTTGGAGGTATGGTTTTACTGAGGGTGAGCCATAGGGCGGTCACCTAGGCTCTCACTGTCCTCTTGGCCCCTCAGTGACCTTTGCCCTGTGGTTCCCTCTGTGGCCCTCTGTTTCCCAGTGAGGTCTCAGAGGCGCGCTGCTGAGCACCACCTTTTGATATGGGCTGCCTTTCCCATCTTCTCTGTCTTGATGGAGAATTTTTTTTTTCTCCCTCCCCTCTCTATTCCATCTCTTCTCTCACCTTTACTTATCCTTTCTTGACTCCCTTCCCTTTTTTATGCCCTGCGATCGCTTACAACTTTTGTTACCATGTTTATGTTGGTTGTACTTGCCTGCCTACCCTGTACTTATTCAATGGCCTGTTTCCTCGCAAAATATAGTCTAGCTGTGGCCCTGTGTGGCTTTTGCCTTTATGCACATCACAAATAAATGCAGTATCTTAAATAAAGAATTTAAAAAAAAATAAAAAAATTAGAACTGGGAACTTGTTACTTTTATTTTTCTGAGAAAATATGGGATTTTAGCTAAAATTGAAAAACAATCGTTAGTACAGAATCATTGTTCACATTAAAATTGAAACGTGAACCATAGTGCTGCATTAATATATTTAAAAAAAAGAGAAAAACATTTTTTTTTTTTACATGTACCCTGGTCATGTTTTGTATCATTGGAAAGGCCATGCTGTGGCCTTTCCAATGATACCAAGCTTGAGTATCTACCTGCCACAAACAACCCTGCTATCTCCACCATAGGGAAACCCTTTGGCAGCTAGGGCTTAATTCCCTAACCGAAGTCATCGCGCCCATGCATGACGACATCAGTAGGCGGGGAGGCCCTAGAGGCTTGGCTGATGGTGCTGGATCGCAGACCAGTGACTTATCGGGTAAGGGACTAAAGAGAGCCATTTCTGGAAAGGTCACACTATCATCATTCTAGCGATGCTTCTCTTTTATCGCTGATGTCTCCTGATCTGAAATGAGAAGAGTCGAAAAAAAAAGGGGGAACTACTTCTATTGCAATAAGGCTTGCTGCATGCCGTGGGGAGGGGGTGGGTGGGGGGACAGGGGATACTACTACTCCTGTTACAGTGAAGTTTATTGCATTACGTGGGGGGGCGGGAGGGAAAGGGGAAACTACTACTTCTGTTACAGTCCGGTTTGTTGCTTACCATTGGGAAGGGGTGGGGGTGGGAGAGAATAGGGGACATTTTGGCCTTTATTGCTGTAGGGCACGTCGCATGTCAGGGGGTGGGGGGATTGAACTGTTGGGAATAGGGACACTGCATTTGTTGATGGGGTTATTATACGCCCTTGTTTCGGGGACCAGACGGGGGAGGGGTATATTTATTGCTTTGTATTGTTATGAGTCCCGGTTTCCTCCTAACACCTTAGCTGATGTTCTTGTTCGATACGACTGGGGACCCAACCTCTGGGGATACTGTTTGCGCCGTCGGGGGTTCCGCACGTGTTCCTCTCACGTGATCGTAGCGACCCATGCAGGAGTTTGCTCCGCCAGTACTTTATGCTGCACGGTGGGGTACTACTGATGGTTCTCACGCTCTACTTTCCCTTTTTTTCACATCTCTCTTCCCTTCTGATCTCCTTCTCTTGTTCGTTATTGACATTGCCGTCCAACGTTATCTGAGGGTATTCCCTTGATAGCACCACCCCCCATAGGTGGACGTCTATACCCCTGGGGCGTTGTGTTTGGTTTGGCCTGACACTCCCTCCAAGTGACGTTGAGTACCTACCACTCTTTTCTCTGTCCTTTGCTCTTCTCTCTTACTTTTCTCTGCTGTCTTTGGCCTCCTCTGCTCTTCTCTCTTGCTCTTCTCTGCTATCTTTGGCCTTCTTTTGCCCCTCTCCCCCCTTTTTTTTCTCTTCTTCTCTCTTTCTTTTCTTCCTCCACCTCCCCTTCTTCTCCCCCCCTCCTCCCCTTATCCCCCCCTCCTCCCCTTATCCCCCTGGAGTGTTTGGTCGCACTTGTGCATGTTTGGAAAGGACGGAACTGTTTGGCGGAATGCCCGGATTGACAGCAACGGGGGAGGGGCCCTCTGCCTGCTTCCGACCACGGGACCTTACTCTGGTCACATATAATGTGAAGGGCCTTAATGCACCGGAAAAGAGATCCCGGCTTTTACGGGACCTGTTTTTGATGCGCACCTCTATTGTTATGCTGCAGGAGATCCACTTCCGTGAGGGTTCGGCGCCGTCACTGCGAGATCGCAAATTCCCGGTGGGCTATTTTAGTAACTACGTGGGGGGCAAATCTAGGGGAGTTGCCATTTTGTTTGCTAATGATGTTCCGTTTGTCCTTCAGGACAGCTGTGTAGATGAACAGGGCAGGTACCTTTTTGTGAAGGGGACGATAGCTGAGGTCGTTTACACATTCGCCACGATTTATATTGTCAATGTCGTGCAATCGGTCTGCTTTGCACGTATCATGTCAAAACTGAGGCGATTTCAGGAGAGCGTTCTTATTTTGGCTGGTGACATGAATGCTGCTCTACACCCCTCTATGGATACCTCCAGTGGTACGTCGGCCTTACCACCTCACTCACTGCGTGCTTTGAGATGCTCCCTGCATGACATGCACCTTGTGGACAAATGGCGGGCCTTTCATCTGGGGAACATGATTTCACCTTTTACTCATGCCCCCCCGTGTCTTCTCTCGTCTGGACTATATCTTTTTTTGAACACTATCACTTAGACCTTGTGGTGGAGGCGACTATACACCCCACCACTTGGTCGGACCATGCCCCGGTCTCTGTGAGCATGACATTGCCGCTGTTTCGCCCTCGGGAGCGAACGTGGTGACTTAATGTTTCTCTGTTGTCGGATAGGGAGATAGTAGCTGGCACACGCAAAGTATTAACCAACTACTTTGTGGAAAACTCGTCCCCGGACGTGACGCTACCTGTGACATGGGAAGCCCACAAGGCGGTAATTCGGGGTTATTTTGTAAGTAAGGGCGCGGCATTAAAGAAGGCCAGGGAGGGGCAGAGACTTGACCTCTTGGCTGAAATTCGCACATTGGAATTACGCAGGGGCGGGGACTCCGATGCTGAGACTCAAAGCCGACTATTGTCGGCGAGCGGTGCGTTGAACGATCTGCTTTCTGAGGATCTTAAACAGGCGGCGGCCCGCACTAAATGTTTTTTCGCTCTAAATGAAAACCGACCGGGAAAACTACTCGCCCAAACTACTCGTCTTTGGCCCTTTCTTTTCCAGACGCTGAGGACTCTGGGCATGGGTCTGGGTTTCTTGACCTGGGTACGGCCGCTGTACACCTTCCCCACCTTCATAATTAAAGTTAATGGGGCACTTTCTGGCAGCTTTTCAATTGCAGGGCTGCCCCCTTTCCCCATTACTCTTCGCACTATCACTGGAGCCCTTCCTCAAAGCCGTACGCCGCAACCCCGTAATTCCGGGTCTGAAGGGGGTTGGCCGTTATCACAAAGTCACTGCATATTTTTATTTTTTTTGTGTGAAAGGATTTTACCAGGAAGGATACATTGAGATTTCTCTCGTTTTCAAGTATGTCCTGGGTGGCGAGTATGTACCGTTAGGTGTCTTGCCAAGGACACTTACTGGAGAGGTTGCTCGTTGGGATCGAACCCATGACTCCACAGGCTCTCTCCATGCAGAGAGGTGACATTACCTCTACTCCACGCAGATGACTTATTGTTTTTCCTAACGGACGCTCGTCGGTCTCTGCCGGTGGTGGTGCGAGAGTTTGAAGTTTATGGCGAATTGGCGGGCCTCAAAATCATTATGTCCAAATCGGAGATACTGAATGTATCTGTCCCAGATGTGGAGGCCACGGGGGTACGGGACTCATTCCCCTTCCATTGGTGCGACGCTAAGATGAGGTACCTCGGGATTTGGCTCACCCCGACTCTACAGGATCTTTATGTGCTTAACTTTCTTCCCCTACTGGGGACGATCCGTGACGACCTGATACTCTGGAATACTAAATATCTCTCGTGGATGGGAAGGGTGGCAGTGTTCAAAATGAATGTATTACCTTGCATGACTGATTAAGCCTGAGACCTTCCCAGCCCCTACCCCAATAACCTGAATAAACACAAACACGTATATGTCAGTTGGAATGTGCATGGGCCACAGCTTTATTAACCATATACAACCATCCCTTGCAGTGCTTACTCAATCTGCCCTATCGCTCCATGCAATAGGCATTCCAAAATGAGCTCGTCCCCCCGCAAGCGAGGTTCGTCTCCCCCCCAGCCTCACCCGATGGCGGCTCACACCTCCGTTTTAAGCACTGCTGTCCAGGGAAAACCGCCAATCTTCAGCTGTGACACGAAGTGATGAAATCCAAGGGTGGGGGGGCGGGTCTCACCTAGATGCACTTCTCACGTTGGCAGGAACAAGAGGAAGAACCCTGCACCCATCACCAGCATATATAGTCCAGGTAAGCAACACTGTTGCAACCACTCCACCAATAACACCATAGCTTTCCTTGACTGACAGGCCATGCACTCATCCAGCCCCCCCCCCTCCTGAGGGGCCCCAGGGATTCTATACCCTTCTAGATTCTCCATTAACCTACAGGCCCAGGCCATCAGTCATGTCCCCCTTCCTGAAGGTCCAGGGTTCTTGACTGATTAAGCCTGAGACCTTCCCAGCCCCTACCCCAATAACCTGAATAAACACAAACACGTATATGTCAGTTGGAATGTGCATGGCCACAGCTTTATTAACCATATACAACCATCCCTTGCAGTGCTTACTCAATCTGCCCTATCGCTCCATGCAATAGGCATTCCACAAATGAGCTCGTCCCCCCGCAAGCGAGGTTCTTCGTCTCCCCCCCAGCCTCACCCGATGGCGGCTCATACCTCCGTTTTAAGCACTGCTGTCCAGGGAAAACCGCCAACGCCAGGGGCCGCCTCAGCGTCCGCCCCTGCGCCCCCCCCCGCAGACAGCGCCTCCTCCACACCAGCCTGCAGCCCCACCAGGAAAATATCCAACCCAATATCCGTGAGATGGACCCCATCCCTTCTAATAACACTCCTATTGTCCCCCTCCAGCTCCGTATGCCTCGCCGACACTCCACCCAACTCACCCACAAATTTCGATATCTCCCTGATAACCCGCTTCCGCGCCTTGTCCAGAGCCCTGGGGGCCGCAAATTCTTCCCAACAGGGGCGAGAGACTATCTCCGATAATACCAATGCCAAACCCCGGAAGATGATGAAACAACTGGCTAAGTCACGTTTCATCTCCCTAACCAAGTCTATAGAGCGGACCAACCCCAGATCGTTCCCCCTGCATGCACCACTAACACCACCTCCTTAGCCGCTTGACCAGCCAATGCCTTGCATTTTCCAACCACCTGGGCCCAACGCAAACCCTTGCTGCCAATCCACCGAATCGTAGCCAAGTCCTTTGGAAAACTCAGGTTCCTGCCAAGCGGCCGTTGTGCAGCCCGCTTGGCCGCCCAGTGTATATACGAGTGTCCGATGATCCAAACAGTCGTCGGGATGAACCTGTAATTATAAGAGGTTAGGGCGCACATAGGAATGACAACAATCCGATCGCCAACTACCCAAACGCCTAATCATGTCGTCTGACGCACCCGCCTCCGCCGCCATTGTCGCTGCGCCTATACGAAAAGAATGCGGAGCGAACTGCTTCGGGACGTGACCCAAAGATGCAATACAATACAACGCTTAAAATTAGATCGATATACGCAAACAATACAACCCTGCGCTTCGGGAATCGCTCGCACCCGATAGCACAAGAAGCCAAGAAACCCTGTAGCCCATTCCCAAAAGTGGAAGGAAGCGTTTCCTTCAACTTCTCCTTCTTTTCCATGAACAGGTCAGGCCGTTTGGAACGGTCCACCGTCTCCCTATCCACAGAAAGTAGTGTAAGCACATCCACATATTCGTTCTCCAAATCTTCTCCCGTACCACCGCAGTGACCCGCAAACCCATTGGGGACAACTCGCCGGACCCATAAGAGATGCCCGCACCTCCCCAGCACCCACCGCTGAGACCCCAATTAACTTGCAGGCCCAGTCATTCCCCCTGACCCCGAAACCAAAACTGCGCCAGCCTCGGAAATCCCCTGCTGACCCGACCTGTGCCAAAACCGGCGCGGGCGCTGCCCCAGATGTGCACGCAGACGCGGGAACCCCAACAGCAGCAGGGCTAGGCGCAAGAACCGCCGCAGGTACCGCGCTCCCAGAAATGACGTGTCCCGCCACACTCAGCGAAGCCTTCCCCCTAGCCGCGTCCTCCGACCCATCCTGCCAGCGCCTAAGAGCAGCAACCAGGGTTTCTAGCAACCCCGTCGCTACACCACCAGCACCACCAGACGCATTAACCCCCGAAAGGCCGAGCGATACAAACGCTGCACCCCCAAAATCCGACTCACGTGCAGCCAGCAGGGGGATCCTCCCGGAGCCCCGGAATCACAGCCAAAGGTGATCCCAGCGATGGTCGCCCGGAATAGCACCTCCACTGGTAACCGGCACCCTTCACCGAGCTCCATCTCCTGCCTCCAAGACACTCCTCGGCTGAGAGCGTTGAAAACGTCCATTCCGAATTGAAATACGCCATCCGATATCCCCTGCACCAGTACCGGTACGTCCCTAGCCACCGGGTTCCCTGCAACTGCTGCCGACATGATCCTCCTCCGATGTCCAGCCGCACGATGGGCGCCTCCATGTTGCGGGCGGGCCGAACGCGCCGCTTGAGACGCTGCATGCCTGCAACGAGTGGGAGGGGGCCTGGAGGCAGCCGCTGCCACTCTCGTCACTCTCCCCTGGCGCCGGAAGTGAAGGACCTCCACGCGGGCTCCTCGAGAGCGACCTCCGTCGGCCATCTTGCCTGGTCCGCAGGGGGGGGGGGGTGGTTCCTTCCAAACCCCCCAAGTCCTTCCATCCCAGTCCCCTCGACCAACTCCTCCAGACTCCACACCTAAAGCCTCCGCGCACTCGAACGCAGGTCCCTGGGTGGCGTGTCCATGACGACCGCCCTTCACCCGATCGGAACCGGCTGCATCCCCTTCCTTCTATTGATATTAAACCGGGCTCCCCTATGCCCCGGGGGGGGGGCTCGGGAGGGGCATTCTACCAATTTTGGCTAGACAGGGCCCTGGGAATGGCAAATCCGCAAGGACCCCACCTGGACCCAAATAACCCTTAAGGACCAAGAGAAAGTGGCTCGAATCACATCCACCCACAGAGCACCGCCCCACGGAACAACCCTCCAAACACCACCAAACCCCCCAGTCCAAAGCCACTCAAGAGCCCCCACCAGCACACCCCAACACAGAATGCACCTGCCAACATGCAACCCAATGACCATATCCGAATGTACCTGCAAACATTATCCAATGACCATATACTGACTGCACCTGCAAACATGCAACACCGTGACCACACCGACTGGACCTGCGAACATGCAACACAGTGGCCCCACACAGAATGCGCCTGCAAACATGCAACACAGTGACCATACCCGGAATGCACATGCAAACATGCAACACAGTGACCCCACACAGAATGCACACGCAAACATGCAACACCGTGACCACACCCGGAATGCACCGCAAACCTGCAACACAGTGGCCACATACAGAATGAGCCTGCAAACATGCAACACAGTGACCATACACTGAATGCATCTGCAAACATGCAACACCGTGACCACGCACAGAACGCACGCGCAAAAAGTCAACACAGTGACCATACCCGGAATGCACCCGCAAGCCTGCAACACAGTGGCCACACACAGAATGAGCCTGCAAACATGCAACACCGAGACCATACCCGGAATGCACATGCAAACATGCAACACAGTGACCACACACAGAATGCACACGCAAACATGCAACACCGTGACCACACCCGGAATGCACACGCAAACCTGCAACACAGTGGCCACATACAGAATGAGCCTGCAAACATGCAACACAGTGACCATACACTGAATGCATCTGCAAACATGCAACGCCGTGACCACGCACAGAATGCACGCGCAAAAAGTCCACACAGTGACCATACCCGGAATGCACCCGCAAGCCTGCAACACAGTGGCCACACACAGAATGAGCCTGCAAACATGCAACACCGTGACCATACATGGAATGCACACGCAACCATGCAACCCAGTGACCACACACAGAATGCATCCGGAAACATGCAACACAGTAACTATACCACCCAACTTCCACCTGCCGTATTAATCTGTATATTTGTGTTCCGCTTCCACCTGCAAAAAACCTCCACACCCCGAACCCAGGATACACCCAAAAACCAGAGAAATCCCAATGCATCCCTCCCGGCAAAATCCCTTATAATGAAATAAATAAAAATTGACAAAACTGTGTCGGAAATGCATTGCCTTTTAAGACCCTCGGTTCCTAAGGGGTTAATGGGGTATTATGCTGCAGTAACCCTTATCGAAACCGCTAGTAAAATAAGCATTTTAGCAATCTAAACTGTTTACTACAATTATGTATTCAAACGTTTCCTGCACCTTATCTCCCTTGTTCACACGAAGGGATAAGAGCTTTTTCTCTGTCCAGTGCAGGACCTCGGTACCGGACCCCAGGGTGCAGGAGCTCAGGACCTCAGGTGCAGAACCCAGGGTGCAGGACCTCAGGGTACCGGACCCCAGGGTGCAGGAGCTCAGGACCTCAGGGTGCACTCGCTAAAGGACACTGAAATTTCATTCAATGCACTGAATTGTGAAGCATTTGTTTGCCGGCACCTGCTGGGTAAAGCACAGAACAGGAGATGCAGAGGAACAATTCCATTGTGATCCCATTGCAGCACGAATAATGAGCGGGAACATGGAGACACAGGCAGCAGCACTAGCAGCTATAAGGCTGGGGTCAGACCAGCGCATTTTTAACGTGCGTTCTGGCGCACATAATTACGGCCGCACTAGCAGCAGGTGACGGGCAATGACGGCCAATATACGATGTACGGTCGCACGAAAGTCCGGCCGCGCAACGCAAGTGGAAAACGAACGCATTTTTTCGAGAACGCCGAACGCTAGTACGGACGTACAGAGTGCGCAGCTGCGGCATAGCGGCGTGTGTGCGTGATTAGAGACGTCAGACACTGCTAATGTCCAGCCTACATAACGTCCAGACGCAAAAAGAGTTTTATTGACGATCTGAAAAAATCACGCACGAAAAATGCGCATCGTATGACCGTTTTCGCGCACTCCGTGAAAAAATACGTCAATTCGTTCGGACGCACTTTTTTACGTTCGCGTGTAAAAATGCTTTCGTTTGACCCTAGCCTTAGACGGGTCTGTATGGCAACAGCCAGCCGTAGGTACCAGCCGCATGTGTGCGCCTTGTATATTAGATTGTAAGCTCTTGAGCAGGTCCTCACTCCCCCCGCTCCGCTTATGGAAGGTGTACGTCGACCTGTCATTGCTTCACCCATTGTACAGCGCTACAGAACCTGTCGGCGCTCCATAGACCCAGTAATTGTATAGGTTACGCATATATACTTAACAATATATTGTGTTGAATAACCAAGGGATTTCTTTGTAAGAGCCACCACGTTATTTGATCATTTGTGCACCAGATCAAACCAAATTTTTTTTTTTTTTTTTGATTTCTACACCTTCAATGCTGCGCAACTACTTATCCCACAGCGCTGCTATCTGGCTGCCTGAGCATTGTGATCTGCAGCCACAATACATGCAGGTCCTTAGAACAAAAAACAGAAAATCAACAAAACCAAGGAAATAAAAACCATTTGCCTTTCTCTTTAACCAAATCTAGTCACACACAGACAGACACACACACACACTACGCCTGAAGAAAATGCCCCTTTCCTCCCTGCTGATATACTTGCTTCTTGCTGGGGAGTGGGAATCCAGCAGCTCTGTCCCCTATAACAGCAGCACATGGCACAGTCTGCACTTCCTGTCACCCTCTCCCCTTACACACAGAGGAAGCTCCCGGTCATGTGATCACACAGGCACTGCTAGTAACCTCATGGCTTCTCCCCACTCATCTTCCCCTGTCGTTTATCAGAAAGGAGGTGAGGATGGGAGGGAGCCCTCGCAAGATGGTGCCAGGGCCTCCACCATCAAATCCTGCAGCGAGCCGCAGAGTGCACCCTCAAGTGTTCCAGCAGACATATAGATGGCCCCCCAGCCACCAAGTCACTTTCCCTCTCCTTTCTCTTTCACCAGAAACACCTGAAAAAACATGATCTCACCTAGATGCACTTCTCACGTTGGCAGGAACAAGAGGAAGAACCCTGCACCCATCACCAGCATATATAGTCCAGGTAAGCAACACTGTTGCAACCACTCCACCAATAACACCATAGCTTTCCTTGACTGACAGGCCCATGCACTCATCCAGCCCCCCCCCCCCCCTGAGGGGCCCCAGGGATTCTATACCCTTCTAGATTCTCCATTAACCTACAGGCCCAGGCCATCAGTCATGTCCCCCTTCCTGAAGGTCCAGGGGGTTCTTTCTCTACCTTCTACAAACTGTCCCGGTAGCGCTACCGGGGTCTTTCTTTAAATCGTTTTGGTCAGAAATTATTAAATTTGTGTGGGCGGGGCGGAAACCTTGATTACGCCTTTCGGTATTATGTAGACCAAAAGGAAGCTGGCAGCCTGGCACTACCAGACCTACTTACGTACTATAGGGCAGCTTAATCGTTTGGTGGATTGGTCCTCCACAGATGGTGGGAGCGGGTGGATGGACCTAGATGGTGCGGATCTAACAGTACCGCTGTGGACGTTGCCATGGCTTCCACATAGAGCAGTGCCGAATACGGCACGTACCCACCCCTTAGTAGGGGCCACACTGCGCTTATGGGACCGCCTGAAATTCTCCCACGCACTCTCCTCTAGCCCCTCTCCTTTACTGCTGCTGACGTCGAATCCACTTTTTGCCCCGGGGTTCGGCCCATGCTCCGGCGACACCTTATGGAGGGAAACAGGCTTCTTGCCATACATTTATTTATTTATAAAGGATTTTACCAGGAAGGATACATTGAGATTTCTCTCGTTTTCAAGTATGTCCTGGGTTCAAAAACATTGAAGTGTTACAGTTACAGAAATACAAAGTAATACAATGCAAGATATTAAAAAACAACACAAATATACAGATTAACAGAAAAATATGTAGGAAATATAGTCACTAGGTTACATGTTTACAGGTGCATTCTGTATTGAGGTATGTTAGTAAGGAGCTTTTGAGTGACTTAAGACTGGGGGAAGATTTGACGGTGTCTGTGAGGTTATTCCATAATTGTGGTGCTCTGTAGGAAAATGAGGACCGAGCCACTGTCTTTTTGTATTGTGGTATAGCAAATAAGGTGCTGGTCCTGGATCGGAGGTTATAGGATGAGGGAGCTGCTGGGGGAAGCAGTCTATTCAGAAAGGGTGGCAGCTTCCCAGAGATGCTCTTAAACACCAGGCTGGAAAGGTGAAGGGTGCGTCTGGATTCCAGCGATGGCCAGTTTAGCTCTTTTAACATGTCACAATGGTGGGTCATGTAGTTACATTGTAGCGCAAAGCGGCACAATGAGTTATACAATGTAGTAAGTTTATGAAGGTGTGTTTGCGGGGCGGCTGCATACACTACATCTCCGTAATCAATAGCCGCATAAGCATTTGCTGTACAATCTGCTTTCTTACCGCGGGACTCAGGCAGGATTTGTTTCTGTACAGGGCACCTAGTTTGGGGTAAAGTTTAGATGAGAGTTTTTCGATGTGGGGGCCAAAGGATAGATTAGGTCCAACCACATACCTAGATATTTGAGAGAAGTGACTGTGGTCAGCGTGCCATTTGATTTTGTCCCAACACATAGATGGGGATTTTGCAATTTGTGTAGTTTAGGTGCGGTTCCAAAGAGCATCGTTAAAGTTTTGTCAGTATTTAAAAAAAGTTTGTTGTTTTTGATCCACTTTTCTACCTCTGTGAATTGTTCTTGCAGCACGGCCTCCAGCTGCGGGAGATTTGGTTTGCTGGTATAGATCACAGTGTCGTCTGCGTACATATGTACAGTTGAGGCTTTGCAGACGTTAGGCAGATCATTTATGAATATTGTGAACAGCAGGGGGCCTAGTATTGAGCCTTGGGGTACACCGCAAGTGACTGGGAGCGGGAGGGAGGAGCTGCCAGAAATTGACACATATTGTGATCGGTCGGATACATATGATTGAAACCAGGTTAGCGTGCGATCACCAATGCCAGAGTTTTTAAGTTTTTGTAACAAGATGCCATGGTCTACCGTGTCAAAGGCCTTGGCAAAATCAAGGAAGATGGCTCCAGTTAGGTTTCCTTGTTCCATCCCAGCCTGGATATCATTGCAGACTTTTAGAAGGGCGGTTGTAGTTGAATGATTTGGACGAAAGCCTGATTGATCCGGGGTTAAGTAGTTCCAATATTGATAATAATCACGTAATTGTGTGTAGACACATTTTTCCAAGACTTTTGACATTACAGGGAGCAACGATATCGGACGGTAGTTGGATACCAAAGTACTGTCACCACTTTTATGGATAGGTACCACTCTCGCAGTCTTCCAGAGCTTGGGTATGTATCCAGTCGCCAGTGACTCATTTATTAGGGTTGCAACAGGATTTGCAATTGCAGGCGCACTGATTTTCAGCAGCATTGCTGGTATTTGATCAGGTCCAGACTGGTATTTCATTTTTTGCTTACGGAGAAGTTTAGTAACGACACTGACAGGCACTGGTCTAAAACTGAATTCCTGTCTGATACAGGGACTTTGCACAGTTGGGGCGGCCTGACCTGCATGAGGCCTCTCTGATTGCATGTCATTTCCTAGCTTGGCAATCAAAGTGGTGGCACATCCAACAAAATAAACATTAAAGGCATTTGCTACATCTAGGGGTGTTCCAGGGTTTGGTTGTTTACTTTGACAGCAGCTGGCTGGGAGTGGACTGGGGGTGCTTGTATGTTACTTATGGTTCTCCAAAAGTTTCTAGGGTTTGATATGTTATGGTTTAGATTTTCATTGAAGTAATGGGCTTTGGCCATTTTTGTTTGTTTTTGTGCATTCATTCCGGCATTTTCGGTATTCGTAGTGATCGTTCATGGAACCAGTACTCTTGAAATTTGACCACCGTGAATCTCTAAGCTGGTACATTAGTGTAAGATCAGCTGTAACCCAGGGAGAGGAGTCCCTTTTACTCGCACTTTACGCAGCGGGGCATGGGAATTCCAGACTTGCAGGAGCTCAGACTGAAAGTATTCAACTGCACAGTCTAGGTCTGGGATTAGGTTTAGCCTGTACCAGGGGAGCTGTTTGAGATCACTTAGGAAGGATTCAAGAATAAATTTCTTGAAAGACCTGGTGGTTATTACCTTTGGGGGAGATTTCAAGGCCTTAATTTTGCACACGCAGTACACTAGACAATGGTCACTAAAGCTATTAGCAAGAACGCCTGCCTCCTGTATTCTATCAGGAGATGAGGAGAGAATCCAGTCCAACAAGGTATGGTTAGGGCTTTTCATATTAATGCGAGTGGGGGAGGAGATTAATTGAGTTAGCTGCAAAGTTTTAAACAGCGAGCAGTGTTTATTGTTTTTAGGATTTAGCCAATCTGTATTAAAATCGCCGAGGAGGGGGGCGGAGCTAGACTCGGACACGTATCAGCCTCATTTCTACAGAGCTCCACTACAGAGACTGCTATTTAGAGATTTATATCCCTTTTCCCTTGAGACTAACTGGATCCAGGCACTGGACATCTTGCTGACTAAGGACACACACCGAGAACCCTGTGTTGCGTTTGGAGGCGGAACTGAGAGGTCAGGAAGCCCCGGAAAGGAATCTGCGGCCTAGTACGATCCGCCATCTTGGAAACCTGCGGAGATATTTCGGCTTCCCTGCATTTTCTCACCTGCCGCGTGGTGCTCTCTCTGGGTCCGGTCTACTGCCTGGATGGGTAAGAAGTCAGCAAAGCGACAAGATCTGCTGCCGGATCCTGGACAGCAGGACATCCGTGAATCTCTGAGTGGCAGGAGGTTGCTTGCTGCGGGTCTCCCCTCCCCCACCCTGCCTCCGGGTTATGGCTCCTCGGATGAGGAGATACAGTTGTGTTCAAAATTATTCAACCCCCAATGCTGTAAAGGGTTTTAGGGAATATAGTGTACATTTGTAATTGTATTCAGAATGAAATCCTACAAGGACTTTTTAAAGAACCATATGCAACTAAAATGACATCAATTGGTTTTGTAATACAGTAGTAAATGTTTCTTTTGTGAATTCTTCATTGACACAATTATTCAACCCCTTAAAGACCACCACTCTGAAGAACAGAGGTTCATTCAAGTGTTTTCAATCAGGTATTGAAAACACCTGTGGATGTCACAGAGCAGCAATAAAGCATAATAAGCACCAATTAGGCCGCTTTAAATGACTGTGATACTCAGCTCCTTCTAGACATTTACTGGTGTGGTTACAAACATGGTGAAGTCAAGAGAATGGTCCAGGAAGACAAGAGAAGAGGTGATTACTCTTCACAGGAAGGGCAATGGCTATAAGAAGATTGCAAAGATGTTCAACATACCAAGAGAGACCATAGGAAGCATCATTTGCAAATTCAAGGCAAAGGCACTGTTGAAACGCTACCTGGTCGTGGCAGAAAGAAGATGCTGACTTTGACTGCTGTGCGCTACCTGAAGCGTAGAGTGGAGAAAAGTCCCCGTGTGACTGCTGAGGAACTGAGAAAAGATTTGTCAGATGTGGGTACTGAAGTTTCAGCTCAGACAATACGGCGCACACTGCGTAATGAAGGCCTCCATGCCAGAACTCCCAGGCGCACCCCCTTACTGTCTCCAAAGAATAAGAAGAGTCGACTGCAGTATGCCAAAAGTCATGTGGACAAACCACAGAAGTTTTGGGATAGTGTTCTGTGGACTGATGAAACAAAATTAGAACTGTTTGGGCCCATGGATCAACGCTATGTTTGGAGGAGGAAGAACAAGGCCTATGAAGAAAAGAACACCTTTCCTACTGTGAAGCATGGCGGGGGGTCAATCATGCTTTGGGGCTGTTTTGCTTCTGCAGGTACAGGGAAGCTTCAGCGTGTGCAAGGTACCATGAATTCTCTTCAGTACCAGGAGATATTGGATGACAATGTGATGCACTCCGTCACAAACCTGAGGCTTGGGAGACGTTGGACCTTTCAACAGGACAATGATCCCAAGCATACCTCCAAGTCCACTAGAGCATGGTTGCAGATTAAAGGCTGGAACATTTTGAAGTGGCCATCGCAGTCACCTGACTTAAATCCGATTGAGAACCTCTGGTGGGACTTAAAGAAAGCAGTTGCAGTGCGCAAGCCTAAGAATGTGACTGAACTGGAGGCTTTTGCCCATGACGAATGGGCGAAGATACCCGTAGATCGCTGCAAGACACTTGTGGCAAGCTATGCTTCACGTTTAAAAGCTGTTATAACTGTAAAAGGATGTTGTACTAAGTACTAAGATTGAATGTCACTTGGGGGTTGAATAAAACTGATAATGATGTGAGCACAGAAAAGACATTTGTGGTTATTTCATTTTAAATGTTATGTTATATTTGTCTGACCTACACGTGCCTCTTTGATTTAATTGTAAGCAAGATGACTGAATGATCAAAATCAATGTCAAACTGGCCAAAACACTCAATTTCAGTGGGGGTTGAATAATTTTGAACACAACTGTAGTTACCTGGTCAAGGGAGAGTGGAGATGAAACGGATCTGCTCTCCTCGGAGCCCCTGCTGCAGGACCAGAGGTCGAGGAAGGCCTCAGGGAAGAAGGCAGCTAAGGAAGCTCGTCGACGGGCCGCATTGACTGCGTCATACGACGCTGCTGCCGTCCAGACTGCCTCGTCCACCTTTCTGGCTGCTGCACCAGTAGAAGACGTCCAGCTTGCAACTAAAGACGATATTAAACGGATGATGACGAGATGCGGGCCATGTGGAGTGCTGACGTAGCGGGTGTTAAGGCTGAGGTGACCCGGGTGCAGGAGCACTTGGGGGAGATTCAGGACCGTACGACAACTGTGGAGGCAGCGCATACTCACCTCTCTTGCAGGGTGGACTCCCTCCAGCTGCAGGTCGAGACTTTGTCACGGACAGTGGAATCATTAGAGGCCCGACACCGTCGGCGTAACGTTCGCCTCCGGGGAGTGCCGGAATCGGTACAACCTGGTGAGATTCTGGAGTATGCCAACCGTCTGGCGGGTCACCTGCTGACACACCCCTCCGGTGCATTCGGCTATGTGACGTAGAAATGTAAGATCACCTTCAGTGAATATAGCCTCTAACCAAGATGCCCCATTGTGGAAAGTCCAGCTGGATGAGGGTAATGAGCTTCACTCTGCAAGGCCCTGGTGCAAACACTGACTGAGTATGGGGTGTGTGCTGGAAGAGAAATCAAGATTGCAAATAGCATCACATTGGGTTGAAATTGTCCAGGAACTTAGGGGGGAGTTTGTAGGGGGCAATAAAAGTTAAGGTTCGTTGAACAGGACATTTGGGCAGAATTGCAAATTTAGAGCAAATGGGTAGAAAAATGTAGAAGGGAGTGGAATGCAGAATTCAGATAGCATTGCAACAATTCAAATATATCTAAAGATACACTTGTGTGCCATACACATACGTGTGTATGTATATATATATATCACAAACACATATACAGTGATATTACAGAGTTAACAAATATACATCAAAAGAAAATGCATTCGGCTATGTGACGTAGAAATGTAAGATCACCTTCAGTGAATGTAGCCTCTAACCAAGATGCCCCATTGTGGAAAGTCCAGCTGGATGAGGGTAATGAGCTTCACTCTGCAAGGCCCTGGTGCAAACACTGACTGAGTATGGGGTGTGTGCTTCAATGAATGTAGCCTCTAACCAAGATGCCCCATTGTGGAAAGTCCAGCTGGATGAGGGTAATGAGCTTCACTCTGCAAGGCCCTGGTGCAAACACTGACTGAGTATGGGGTGTGTGCTTCAGTGAATGTAGCCTCTACCCAAGATGCCCCATTGTGGAAAGTCCAGCTGGATGAGGGTAATGAGCTTCACTCTGCAAGGCCCTGGTGCAAACACTGACTGAGTATGGGGTGTGTGCTTCAATGAATGTAGCCTCTAACCAAGATGCCCCATTGTGGAAAGTCCAGCTGGATGAGGGTAATGAGCTTCACTCTGCAAGGCCCTGGTGCAAACACTGACTGAGTATGGGGTGTGTGCTTCAGTGAATGTAGCCTCTACCCAAGATGCCCCATTGTGGAAAGTCCAGCTGGATGAGGGTAATGAGCTTCACTCTGCAAGGCCCTGGTGCAAACACTGACTGAGTATGGGGTGTGTGCTTCAGTGAATGTAGCCTCTAACCAAGATGCCCCATTGTGGAAAGTCCAGCTGGATGAGGGTAATGAGCTTCACTCTGCAAGGCCCTGGTGCAAACACTGACTGAGTATGGGGTGTGTGCTTCAGTGAATGTAGCCTCTAACCAAGATGCCCCATTGTGGAAAGTCCAGCTGGATGAGGGTAATGAGCTTCACTCTGCAAGGCCCTGGTGCAAACACTGACTGAGTATGGGGTGTGTGCTTCAATGAATGTAGCCTCTAACCAAGATGCCCCATTGTGGAAAGTCCAGCTGGATGAGGGTAATGAGCTTCACTCTGCAAGGCCCTGGTGCAAACACTGACTGAGTATGGGGTGTGTGCTTCAGTGAATGTAGCCTCTAACCAAGATGCCCCATTGTGGAAAGTCCAGCTGGATGAGGGTAATGAGCTTCACTCTGCAAGGCCCTGGTGCAAACACTGACTGAGTATGGGGTGTGTGCTTCAGTGAATGTAGCCTCTAACCAAGATGCCCCATTGTGGAAAGTCCAGCTGGATGAGGGTAATGAGCTTCACTCTGCAAGGCCCTGGTGCAAACACTGACTGAGTATGGGGTGTGTGCTTCAGTGAATGTAGCCTCTAACCAAGATGCCCCATTGTGGAAAGTCCAGCTGGATGAGGGTAATGAGCTTCACTCTGCAAGGCCCTGGTGCAAACACTTGTTGCTCACATCCCTACGTTAGAGGCCATTACATCGCGCACGGACCTCCCGCCATTGTCATTCATGGATAGGTTTAATTAAAGCCAAATCCGTCACTTCCTTGGCTCCATACCAGAGGGACATACACTATGTTGCCAAAAGTATTCACTCACCTGCCTTGACTCGCATATGAATTTAAGTGACATCCCATTCCTAATCCATAGGGTTCAATATGACGTCGGTCCACCCTTTGGAGCTATAACAGCTTCAACTCTTCTGGGTAGGCTGTCCACAAGGTTTAGGAGTGTGTATGGGAATTTTTGACCATTCTTCCAGAAGCTTATTTGTGAGGTCACACACTGATGTTGGATGAGAAGGCCTGGCTCTCAGTCTCCGCTCTAATTCATCCAAAAGGTGTTTTATCGGGATGAGGTCAGGACTCTGGTGTGGATGAACTTGACTGGCCTGCACAGACTCTGTCGTCCATGTCTTTATGGACCTTGCTTTGTGCACTGGTGCACAGTCATGTTGGAAGAGGAAGGTGCCAGCTCCAAACTGTTCCCACAAATTTGGGAGCATGGAATTGTCTAAAATGTCTTGGTATGCTGAAGCATTCAAAGTGCCTTTCACTGGAACTAAGAGGTCAAGCCCAGCTCCTGACAAACAATCCCACACCATAATCCCCCCTTCACCAAACTTTACACTTGGCACAATGCAGTCAGACAAGTACTGTTCCCCTGGCAACTGCCAAACCCAGACTCGTCCATCAGATTGCCAGATGGAAAAGCACGATTCGTCACTCCAGAGAACGCGTCTCCACTGCTCTAGAGTCCAGTGGTGGCGTGCTTTACACCACTGCATCCGACGCTTTGCATTGCACTTGGTGATGTATGGCTTGGATGCAGCTGCTCGGCCATGGAAACCCATTCCCTGAAGCTCTCTGCACACTGTTCTTGAGCTAATCTGAAGGCCACATGAAGTTTGGAGGTCTGTAGCGATTGACTGCGCAGAAAGTTGGCGACTTCTTCGCACTATGCGCCTCAGCATCCGCTGACCCCGCTCCATCAGTTTACGTGGCCTACCACTTCGTGGCCGAGTTGCTGACGTTCCCAAGTTGCTGACGTTCACTTCCACGTTCTTATAATACAGCTGACAGTTGACTGTGGAATGTTTAGAAGCGAGGAAATTTCACGACTGGATTTGTTGCACAGGTGGCACCCGATCACAGTTCCACGCTGGAATTCACTGAGCTCCTGAGAGCGACCCATTCTTTCACAAATGTTTGTAAAAACAGTCTGCATGCCTAGGTGCTTGATTTTATACACCTGTGGCCATGGAAGTGATTGGAACACCTGATTTTGATTATTTGGATGGGTGAGCGAATACGTTTGGCATTATAGTGTAGGTTGACAAGAGCGCTCTCTCCATTTGAACGATACTGCTCACTCGGACTCTCTATGAACCATGGTATTTCCACCCTCTATGCCCTCCTCCAATCGAGAGATTCGGAATCCCCCCTCTTTATGGGTGTATGGGAGGCTGAACTAAATCTGACAATTTCGGATACGGAATGGAAATCGATCCTGTCTCTGGCTCACAATGGCACGCAAGTGGTGAGATACCATGAAACATCTTATAAAATTCTGTCTCGTTGGTATTACACGCCACTCCGCTTGTTCAAATTTATGGGAACGTCGGACCCCACCTGCTGGCGTCGTGGCAAGGACCCTGGCTCTTACCTCCACATATGGTGGTCATGTTCACTACTGCAACCTTATGTCATGGTTCCCAGATCCCACCACGCAGCCCTTAAAGCCCAACACTCCACAGAGCCAAAAAGCTACCAACAGAGTAGCCGTAGAACAATCCCTAACTGTCTGGTCCTTAAAAATTGGCCAGGTATAAGTATTCTAGCTAGACAGAAAGGGTTAATCAAAGACAATGTCGTTATACAAAACCAGGTCAGCAACACGGGGGTAGTCAGACGAGCCAGAGTCAGGAATACAGAGAATAGAATAGTCAAATGGAATAGCCGGGTCGATATCAGTGCAGTAGCGTAGTACAAGGAAAATAGTCTAGGGCAACGGAAGGCAGAATGGTCAGAAAACAAGCAGAGGTCAATAACAGGTTAAATCACAAGAGAATACAGGTACAGGGAGCTCAGGTATGGATAACCACGATCTGGCACTGCTGAGAAGGAACTGTGGGTTTTTAAAGACCTTCACCAGACCGCGCCCCCCTCTCAAGCCGCGCCTCATGCAGCCACCTCCCTGCCTGTCTCTATTTAAACCGGGTGTTGGTCAGCGAGCAGCATCAGACATGCTGCCTTCAAGCACATTGGAGAGGCTGGAAGCCCCCAACGTTACACCTTACTGGACATGAGTGGGGGAGGTAATCAAAGAGGTAACCGATGTCTCGTTGGATCATACTCCTCGGACTTTCCTCTTATTGCTAACGGGCCAATCAACAGCCTCATTTAGGAAATCGGTGGCTTTCCACCTATTGTTGGCGGCGTGCCATCTGATACTGAGACACTGGAGACGCTAATCGGTCCCCTCCCTCCGGGAATGGATTTCTCAAGTGGACGAGATGTTCCGAGTGGAGGAACGGATAGCCGCGCGCGAAGACTCCATCCCGGAACTTTATCAAACCTGGTACTATTGGCGGGAATTTGTTTCCTCGGCCTCCCTATGTCGACGACTAGAACTTGAGCTGCCACCGATAACAGCACAGAATGGTGGACAGTAGATGCACCAAGAGCCGATGGCTAAGGTGTGGAATGCTCCTGGAGGCAGTGGCCTCTGACGGTAGCTGCCCTTGTGGAGGGGGGTCGCCTGTGGCCGAGATGGCACGGAGGGGAGGCATCCCGGTGGTCCTGGGACGTGCGGAGGTGCTCCATCTCCCAATGGTTAATGGAGATGAGGCGGTTCTGCGAATGGTGGGTCGGACCGGCTGGCACGGGCTGTGGCTATTCCCTCCGTCCTTCCCCCTTACCATTCCCCTCTCCTTCTTCCTCCCCCCCATCCTCCCTCTTTTTTTCCCTCTTCTTTCTCTCTCTCCCCTTTCTCCTTCACCACCCTCTCCCTACTTCTCTGTCTTTCCTTCGATCTATTATCTTCCCTAGTATCTCTGTTGACTCTGTTGTGCACATTGACCCTGGGTTATCTAGTATAGCACCATCTGATTGCCTTATATGGCTGACCTCCTGATTCAGTACGGCGGCTGCTGGAACATACTGACATATTGGCACGCCTGCTGTCCCCGTACTCAGATATAAATACTGGGTAATCATCATTGTTTTTCAGTCGCGTATTTCAGATGAGTCATTTAATCTGACGGTGTCATGTCTCAACTTTTCATTTTTCATGTGTTATATCTTACATTTTGTATGTTATATCTTACTCTTCAATAAAAATTTTGAATACAAAAAAAATTCCCGTTTTAATTCAATATCTAATAAACCGTTGATTATAATATTCTGAAGTAAAGAGTCTCTTTATTTATAGATTTTTTAGGATATTTTAAGCATTTTACGGGATTCCTTTTTTTCTAATTTTTTTAACTTTACTTATTTTTTCTGTAACAGCCCTTTTTATTATCATTCATTGGACCTCATATGTAAATTTCAGCCATTTTGGCTCAGTAGTTTATTTGCAAACTGCGTTTCACTTTTCAAACATTCAAGCAAACTGTTTTTCTAATTCACTTCACTCGTCTGCAATGTCGACTTTTTCCGGCGGCTGCGTTGCGTGTGATTGGCTCCTGCTAGGGTTTTTCTGGCGTTTAGAGCGGGTTAATCCAGATCTTTTTGCGGGTTTCGGTGTGCGTTCGCCCTCGTTTTGCGGTGAGTTTTCGGCGGGTTTGCGGCGACCTTTCCCTGCAATTCGGGGACCCTGTGGTGCTTGCTGAATACACCGCAGGGTTGCCGAAATGGGATCGCCAAATCGAACCGAATTGAAGAGAACGAAAAGTCACCGAACGTGCAGTGGCTTTTCGATTCTCTTTGAATAACCCTGTATGTTTTTATATATTATAGAGAGGCCTGAAGTTTGGGGGGAATAAATTAACCACTTGACTGTGAGGGACCCTTCCGACACAGCAGGCTGAAATACCACCCGAATTTAAGGAACACTATTAGAAAATAGTTTCTTTTTTTGTCTCTAAATAATTGGACAGATCCTGCTTATGCTCAATTATTATTTTTAAAAACTTTTTTTATTTTTGGTGATTTTTACTCCCCTTTTGCCCCTAACCACACATTGCTCATCTTCTTCAGCACAGAGACTTCTGCGATTTCAACTCTATTTGTGCTCCTATGCTACTTGCTTAGCATAAGAACCACATATTGCGCACTGCATATTGCGCACTTTACATATGCAATTTCTGTAGCACTGAGGGGCAACAGGAGGGCGACCTTTTTTTGAAAAAAAACAACAGAGAAATTACTGCATGTGCAGAGACAGGTAAGGAGAGTGAGCCTTAAAGGGTTCACACCATATGTAGGAAAGTGTAGAGTTGTTTTTTACCTGCCTGCTCAGAAAACAATTGTGCTGATGGGAACCTTTTGAGGATTTAGGGCTAAAAATTGCCAACAACTGGACAGATCCCATAAAGAGGCAGCTACCTAACTAGTAAAAAGGATAAATACAGAAATGTGAGCCTTCGATGGTTCACTGCAAGTAAATAGAGAAAGTGGGAAACAAACTCCTCGTAGCCTGCTCTCAATAGGTATTGTAGATACTCGAGTATACCGCTAGAGTTTGGTGACAAAAATGTACCTTAAAATTGGAGGGGTCGCGTTATATTAGAGACATCTGCATCGCGTGTAAAAAGAAAAAAAAACTTGCCTTGCTCTGCATCCCAAGTCTCCTGGAAGTTCCGGTAGTCTCGCTGAAGTGAATGCGGGCTCCCTGATGCTTGCAAACACTTCAGGAACTCCCGGAATCGGGAGAGGTGGGATCCATCTTGACCAGAGGGCAAGCCTTTGAGGGTTCACTGCAAGTAGAGAAAGTGGGAAACAAACTCCTCGTAGCTGCTCTCAATAGGTAATTGTTTCTGGTCAGCCTCTCGGAGTACCCCTGCATTACCAACTGTTATGAGTGTTATGTTTTGTTTATATGCAACTCTCTGATTCATCTCTATGGCACGTGTTTCCTGTGATGTGTTTCCTGTTCTGTTCTGTGGGTTCTCTTCTAAGAACATGACATCTGTAGACTAATGGCTTGCACTGTCATTATTATCCACATAAAACACCAACCTCTGTTTTCAGGCAGAACTGGTGAAAAGATTAAAATAGCATGAAAATAATGCTAAAAGATACAGCTCATCGCAGATGTGCTATGTTGGCTTGTATGGATCAATACGTTACGCCCGTGGGGTGTCAACAGGAGCTATTGACAAGAATGAATTAATGAGCAGAAACGATTTTACAGCAGAGCAGCTACGAGGAGTTTGTTTCCCACTTTCTCTACTTGCAGTGAACCCTTGAAGGCTCACTTTTCCATACTTTTATGCTCGCTAGCTGCCTCTCTATATGGTATCTCTCAAGTAGCTGGTAGATTCAGCTCCAAATCCTCAAAGGGTTTCTAATATCTTATCAGCATTTGTTTCCTGAGCAGGCAGGTAAAAATCAACTCTACACTTTCCTATACCCGGTGAACCCTTGTAGGCTCACTTTCCTTACATGTCTCTGCACATGCAGCAATCTCTCTAGGAATCTCTGTGTGCAAAAAACAGACTCCCTTCTGTTGCCCCTCTCAGTACAGCAATCCATGAAATACTACTCCATACCTCTTGTGAATAGGGGAATAAGGATACAGAGTATTGCAGGGGTACTCTGAGAGGCTGGCCAGAAACAATTACCTATTGAGAGCAGGCTACGTGGAGTTTGTTTCCCACTTTCTCTATTTACTTGCAGTGAACCCTCGAAGGTTCACATTTATATACTTATCTTTTTTGCTAGTTAGCTAGCTGCCTCTTTATGGTATCTCTCCAGTAATTGGCAATTTTTAGCCCTAAGGCTAATGTCAGACGAACGCAGTCTGAGCGCACTCTGCGTGCGTGCATAACTGACGGACGTACTGACGGAAGATACTGTAGACCCCACACGGTCCGTTTTTATGGACGGATGTAGAAAAAAAAGGGAATTATGGGAAACAAAATGAATTAAAAGATAGGTACAGTCAGCCACACCAAAAAAACTTCTGAGCGTCAACGTGATGGACGTCGCAAATGCGCTGCGTCTGACGTCACGTCATCACACACACAGGACGCTACGACGAACATGGTGCACTCTGGGCGTCTGTTATAGCGTTTTTTATGTGGAGGCCTAAATGGCGTCCGTTGCCACCTGCATGGTGCGTGCGCACTTCGGTGCGCACGTACTTTGTGTGTTGGTCTCTATTGATCACAAATCAATGCTATGACGGATGTTAAACTGTGCGGCAACACCCGCACCATTTGAGTGATACTTAGTTACACCCAGCAGGAGTTTAATTTGGCTGCTACCCATCTATTTTGTTAAATTTATCTTTGTGTTAGACTCGAGAATAACCAGGGGCACTTTGCAGTTTCTAGTGGTTTGGAAGGGGTATGGTCTGGAGGACTGCCAGTGAAGTCCATTCGATGCGACTGGTGCGTGCTTTCTTCCATCTCACCCACATGCTCCTGGTGGTTTTCCAGTGGCCGCCCAAGGGGGGGTACTGTCACGTCCTACATCGTCCAAATGCCTCGGCGGCCAGCAGCACCCTGCTTGCTGGACGGCCGCCGAGTGATATGCAGGCCACTCGTGGTCACGGGTCAAGGACACTTTCATGGCACAGTGTCGTCCGACATCCCGAGTTGGTGTTTAACCCCTGGTGTCTGTTTTTCTGTTTACGTAGGTCTCTGGTTTTGCATTCTGGTGTAGGCAGACGTACCGACCATTCGAAGGATCGTAAGTGTAGGATAATTGTGCTGCGTACAGGGATCAGACATTTATATCTAGGAGGAACGTGACACCATCATGCAAAAACAGTGCCGGCTGGGTGGAGAAGGGGTAACATCACTGCTCTATAAACGTGGAGAGAGACTGTGGAGACACAGGTTCGATCCCGGCAAGAGCACCTCTCCAGTAAGTGTGTACATACTCGCCACCCAGGACATACTTGAAAACGAGAGAAATCTCAATGTATCCTTCCTGGTAACATCCTTTCTCAAAAAAAAAAAAGCCATAAAAAGCATCTCTAAATTTATTTTGCACAAAGTGCAGTTTAGCACCTCCAACGCCGCCTATACTCGATCTGCACAAACAAATTGGGTCTATTATTTTATAGGAGGGATAGATTTATATAGTTAATAGGATAAAATAGTTTACTCCAAAAAATAATATGAAATTATGCAATATAAATCTTGTGTGAAAAGAATTTATTTTTATTGAATATCATTTTTTAACTAAAGTTATGAATAGCAAAATAAATGAAAATGTGTCATTAATGTCTCTTTTTTTGGGAGAATTTTGTGTAGTTTTAGAAAATATACAGCTTGTCCATGGTAATCGTTTCAGACATACTCATTTTATGGATTACATACAATGAGTCATGACATTGAGACATGCATATTTTCGTACCAAAACACCATGAAATAATCTCCATTACCACATTTTTAAAAAGGTACGTAGCGTATCAACATGTAATCACAGAAGTTCTGGTCATAAAGTTTAGATTAAACAAATGCAGTGCTATTTATTCGAATTTTAACAAAATTTACATTTATTTTCAAACTTTTTAAAGACATGAGTTATACACATAGGGCAGTATTACAATGTTGGTGCTAATTTAAAGGAACACTAACAAAAAAATCACCCCCCCCCCCCGTTTTTTTATCCTAACCTATCCCTACTCCCTTAATAAAACTTTCGTTTTTATTTTTTTTCTTGTAACTGTAATACTTACCCTAAAATCCTCTTCTTTCCAGCGGCGTTTTTTTTATTTTATATACTCACCTCCCTCCTCTTCCGCTCCCGTCCTTCTTCTTGCTTCTTGGCTTCTGGTTTACGTGAGAAGCGCGCATGCGCGTCTCTCACATAAGCCAGTCAATCGGCAGGCTTCCTCCCGGCTCCCTCTGAGGATTAGTGTTGCGCGCAAGAGGATGCGCGCAACACTAACCCTCAGAGGGAGCCGCCAGCTTCTGCGGTGAGTTGGAGACGTCATCGCGCTGAAAGCGCGATGACGTCTCCTACTCGGCAAAAGTCGGCAGAAGCGGGAAATATGATTCCCGCTCTGCTGACTGACAGCTGGGAGGGCGGAGTAAACTTCTCCGCCTCTCTCAGCTGTTTTCAGCATTTTCAGCTGATCGGCTGAGCGGAGGGAGGGGGGACAGAGGGCAGGATACTCCGGGCATCATGACCACCTAAAATAGTTTAGGTGGTCAT
>CM019068.1:160730937-160995937 GCA_009667805.1 Leptobrachium leishanense
CCTCAAATACTTGGGGAATGCATTGCCATCTAGCCCTGGGGATTTGTACGATAGCAATTTCCACCCATGCTCGCTCAGCTAAAACATGATTTGGAATGTTGGTCTAAGTACACAATTTTGTGGGTGGGTAGGGTGCACTGCATCAAAATGAAGGTTTTGCCTCGTTTACTTTATTTTTTTCAGGCTCTACCTAGCCCTCCCCTTAGAGGATATAAACCTCTTACAAAGAGCAATAGATCACTTCATATGGAAGGGTAAAAGACACCACATTGCAAGGGCAACCCTCTAACGACCAAAGGACGCTGGAGGCAGTGGCGTAGCGTGGGTTGTCAGCGCCCGGGCCAGCCAAGAATTGTGCGCCCCCACCTGTGGACACGTTATCGATATTGCCACAGCTCTCACATGGATTTGCCCCAGCTCATGGATTTGCCCCAGCTCATGGATTTGCCCCAGCTCACACATGGATTTGCCCCAGCTCACACATGGATTTGCCCCAGCTCACACATGGATTTGCCCAAGCTCATGGATTTGCCCCCAGCTCATGGATTTGCCCAGCTCATGGATTTGCCCCAGCTCATGGATTTGCCCCAGCTCACACATGGATTTGCACCCGGCTCACACAGGGATTTGCCCCCAGCTCACACATGGATTTGCCCAGCTCATGGATTTGCCCCAGCTCATGGATTTGCCCCAGCTCATGGATTTGCCCCCAGCTCATGGATTTGCCCCCAGCTCATGGATTTTCCCCCAGGTCATGGATTTGCGCCCAGCTCATGGATTTGCCCCCAGCTCATGGATTTGCCCCCAGCTCATGGATTTGCCCAGCTCATGGATTTGCCCAGCTTACACATGGATTTGCCCAGCTCTCACCTGGATATTGCTCCAGCTCCGGCAGGGGTAGAGGGGACCCAGATGCCGGGCAGCGCGGGAGTGCCTGCCCGGTCCTGAAGAGTCCGTCCTGTTGAAGGTGATGCGGCTGCGTGGCGTGCGTGCGCAGGTCACGCGGTCCGGCCAGTCAGGTGGTACAGAGACTCAGTACCACCTGATTAGCCGGACCACGTGACCGGCTGCACCTGCACGCAGCCGCTTCCCTTTAACAGGACGGACTCTTCAGGACCGGGCAGGCACTCCCGCGCTGCCCGGCATCTGGGTCCCCTCAACCCCCGGGCCAGTTTTAGGGGCGCAAATGCTACGCCACTGGCTGGAGGTCTTGGCCTCCCATGCATATTTTAATATTATTATGCTGCACAGTTGGCCCAAGTAGTGGCCTGGCATTCCCTGATGGGCCGCTGCCGCTGGGTAGACTTGGAACGTGCTCTTATGCACCCTGACCACCCTCATCTCTGGATTTGGCTCTCTAAACCTCACCGACCCCTCCTGCGAACCAGTTGTCCGGCTATTCTGAACTCTATTCGTCTCTGGGACAAATTAGCAACCAAATGTGACCTCACCTCCTTCCCATCTCCTCTCTCCCCAGTACTTCGCAACAAAGAAGTCCTACCTGGTTATAATGCCAAAACAGAGGACGGATGGATAGGCACCACCGTACGCCGTCTCTACCACCTATACCCCGGGGGCACCTTCCTCGACCAGGGTGACCCTCTCCTCTCTGGCTCGGGCTCCCTCTCCGGCCGTCTACCATATTTTCAACTGAGAGCCTTCGCAACTCGACAGCACATTAAGGAGGCAGCCTTATCTCCTCTCTGTCCCTTCGAACGTCTGTGTAAGACGGGTTCCTATCCGTAAGGAACGATATCCTCTTTATATCGCTCTCTTACGATCATTCTGGACTGGAAAGCGCTCAGATATGTGACGGCCTGGGAGTCGGAATTGGGGGAATCTCTGGAAGCTGAAGACTGGGCGGACATATGGGAGTCTATGAGGTCAATCTCCGTTTGTACCACCCATCAGGAGCAGCTCAACAAGACAATTTTCCAGTGGTATGTTACACCACTCCAGCTGTCCCGAATGTCTCCAGGGACCCCTGGCACCTGTTGGAGGGGATGTGGAGAGCGCGACACATACCTGCAGATGTGGTGGGCTTGCCCTCAATTGCAAAGCTTCTGGTCGCAGACTCACACCGCCGCAAATGCGTTTCTCTCCAGGGATATTCCCCTGAACCCCTGGGCCTTCCTACTATCCCGACCATCACCAAATCTAACCAGACAGGAAAACAAGCTCTTAGCTAAAATTACATTGGCGGCCCGCAGGGTACTGGAGGAGGGATGGAATTGCCGGCAGATCCCACCATTTACTCGTCTTTCCTCTAAATTACAGGACGTCCATTTAATGGATGAACTCACAGCATATCCTCTCACACTCTCCCGTCCTTCTACAAGTCTTGGGTTCCCTGGATTGCCCAAGTGGGCTGGGGAAACCCTGAAGGGTGATTATATGACTGGGATGGGTTGTCTTGTCTTTACTGTTGTTGTTTGCATATGAAATTGATGTGGTTCCCACGCTGACCTAATTCTCTTATAGTATAACATTGTATACATAACGAGAGCCTCCCCTACCCCACCCCCTCTCACTTTCTTTCCTTCTCTGTCCTTTCTGGGGCTTGGGCGCGCCCCTTCCTTTTATCTATCCCCCCCTTCCTTCTTCTCCTGGTACTCATTTATGTTGGTAAAATTTGGGAGATGCTGTGCCTCTATTCACTACGGTTTCATCTTAATTTTCGTTGAATGGTACTTTGCTTCCCAATAAAAATTAAATAAAAAAAAAAGAAAAGAAGGATAGACCAATATCACCTTTTAGGCGCGGATACCAATTATCGTCGGCCTTTCAGGCTGATAACCGATATCAAGTGCGGAAATGCTGTACATTTAATTTTTTAAAAATCACAATTTCTACACAAATCTGGCGTCAATTGAACAGGTTTAATAAAATTCTGAACATTACAACAACTGAGAAAAATAAACTGCTTGCAAAAAGACTTAAATAGCTTTCCAGAACACAGAAAAATAAAAAAGGCAAAAAAACCCTTATAAACATCACACACTAAACATCACTACTAGAAAGCTAAACAATCTTTTGGGTTAAGGAATCACAGTGCTGTGTATGAGCCTTTCACAGTCCACAGCAGTAAAACAGCGCACATCACTGAGTTTTATTGCTGTGGTGGACGTTGATACACTCATACACACCGCACTTTGCTGCGAATTTTATTGCTGTAGAGCTGTGATCTGCTCATACACACCGCACATTGCAGTGAGTTTTGTTGCTGTGGCTCTCTGATACAGTAATGTCCTCTGTGTATGAGCGAATCACAGAGCTCCACAGTGCAGCATCATTGTTCACGTTATAATTGTGAATACTAGTGCTGCGTAAGAATTTTTTTTATTTATGTTCACACAAAACTAGTCGTGCTTGGGATCACTGGAAAGGCCTTTCCAATGACACCACACACAACCCTTTGGCTTCTACTGTTTCAGAAATGCAGGGGTCCTAAGGATACAGATACAGTTGTGTGAAAAAGTGTTGGCCTCCTGAGTTTTTTTTTTTTTTGCATGTTCGTCACATTTTAAGGTTTCAGATCAAACTAATTTAAATATTAGTCAAAGATAAGACAAGTAAACACAACATGCAGTTTTTAAATGAAGGTTTTTATTATTATGGGAAAACAGAATTCAAACCCACATGGCCCTGTGTTTGCCCCCTAAACCTAATAACTGGTTGGGCCACCCTTAGCAGCAAGAATTGCAATCAAGCATTTGCGATAACTTGCAATGATTCTGTTACAGCGCAGTGGAGGAATTTTGGTCCACTCATCTTTGCAGAATTGTAGTAATTCAGCCACATTGGAAGATTTTCGAGCATGAACAGCCTTTTTAAGGAAATGCCACAGCATCGCAATAGGATTCAGGTCAGGACTTTGACTAGCCCACTCCAAAGTCTTCATTTTGGGTCTCTTCAGCAAGAGGTGGACTTGCTGGTGTGTTTTGGATCATTGTCCTGCTGCAGAACAAAATTTTGCTTCAGCTTGAGGTCACGAATAGATGGCCTTACATTATCCTTCTGGATTTTTTGGTAGACAGCAGAATTCATGGTCCCGTTTATCCCAGCAAGTCTTCTAGATTGAAGCAGCCAAACAGCCCCAGACCATCATACTACCACCACCATATTTTACTGTTGGTATGATGTTCTTTTTCTGAAATGCGGCGTTTATTTTACGCCAGATGTAATGGGACACACACCTTCCAAAAAGCTCAACTTTTGTCTCGTCAGTCCACAAAGTATTTTCCCAAACGCCTTGGGTATCATCAAGATGTTTTCTGGCAAAACTGAGATGAGCTTTTTTTAAAATTATTATTAATATGTGTAGCGCTGCTTTAAAAACACTGTATTCTGGTGCATTGAACTATTGCTGCCACCAGAGGGAGACAGAGACATTGTGGAATATGCTGGACAAAACCGAACTACAACTACCATCATCCTTTGCGTGAGGACAGGAAGGAGGTGGTACAGGAAGAGGAAAGAGATCAGCAGCCTCGTGCAAGGGAGAAGCAGAGTGAGTGGAGCAGTGAAAGGTGGAGGACGCACGTTGGAGCTGTCAGGGATCGCAACCAGGCCGGAGTACAGATGCTGTCTTACTGGTGCTGGAGATCAGGATAGTAATCGTGTTGAGACCTACCTGCGCAGTGCTGAGAGGTATGGAGGAAAAGCTAGATCCGGCAGGACCCCGAGTTAGGAGACCGCACTGATCGATTGGGAGTGCAGGCGGTGGATCGTTGTTCCAGTTGCAGAGATTTGGCAAGCAGGAAGCAGATTCAGGTGGCACGGAGTCCCAGTACATAGCGGAGAAGATCCTTTGGTCGAGGCATCAAGTGTTGGACAGTTTCGTTCATCGGATTGGTGAGAGGCCTCCAGGCCACAGTTCCAAAACAGAAACGCACGCTGCAATATTGTTAAAATTCACAGGGCCCCAACGGTGACTAGTCGAAGATTGTTTTGTTTCATTCACTGGCCAGTTGAATACAGTACCCGGGTACCCTAGACAACACACATATGTATTTTTGAGCTATTATTCACGGGACTTACACTCCAGAACTGAGGGGGTTAACCGTTTCTTTTACCGCCGTGTGTTTTTCCCGCATTACGAATTCTTGTCACTCAAATACGTAATATATGCTGCTTTATTGGGATCAGTAAAGAATATAATATATAAAAATCCACAACAGTGCTGGTTAGGGATGCACCGATACCGATACTAGTATCGGTATCGGGGCCGATACTGGGTACTGCAGGAGTACTTGGTACTCGTGCAGTACCCCCCGATATTTTTTCTGATACCGGAAGCCGGCATTGAGCCGGCTTGCCGGCATCCGAGGGGCTGCGGCGGCTGTCCGAATGCTCTATCGGCATTCGGACAGCTGCCCCTGGAGCTCTCCACGATACTTACCTTCCTGAGCGACGCCGGGAATGTCTCCGCGCGTGCGCTCATTGGAAGGACCCCAGCCGCGACCACTTGGGACCATGTGATCACGGCTGGGGTCCTTCCAACGAGCGCGCGAGCGGAAGCTTTCCCGGCGGCGCCCAGGAAGGTAAGTATGAACACAGTGAGCAGCTGCAGGGCCTGTCCGAATGCTGATAGAGCATTCGGACAGGCCCTGCAGCTGCTCTCCGCGACGATACTTACCTTCCTGGGCGAAGCCGGGAAAGTTTCCCCACGCGCGCTCGTTGGAAGGACCCCAGCCGTGATCACATGGTCCCACGTGGTCGCGGCTGGGGTCCTTCCAAAGAGCGCACGCGCGGAGACATTCCCGGCGGCGCCCAGGAAGGTAAGTATCATCGCGGGGGGAGGGAGATCCGGTCCACGAGCTGGGGGGCATACCCATGTGTGAGCTGTGGGGGCATATCTATGAGCTGGCGGGCATATCTATGAGCTGGGGGGCATACCCATGAGCTGGGGGGCATATCCATGAGCTGGGGGGGCATACCCATGAGCTGGGGGTGCATACCCATGAGCTGGGGGGGCATATCCATGAGCTGGGGGGGCATACCCATGAGCTGGGGGTGCATACCCATGAGCTGGGGGGCATACCTATGAGCTGGGGGGCATACCTATGAGCTGGGGGGCATATCCATGAGCTGGGGGGGCATATCCATGAGCTGGGGGGGCATACCCATGAGCTGGGGGGGCATACCCATGAGCTGGGGGGGCATACCCATGAGCTGGGGGTGCATACCCATAAGCTGGGGGGGCATACCCATAAGCTGGGGGGCATATCCATGAGCTGGGGGGCATACCCATGAGCTGGGGGGCATACCCATGTGTGAGCTGGGGGGCATACCCATGTGTGAGCTGGGGGGGCAAATCCATAAGCTGGGGGGCAATATCCATGTGTGAGCTGGGGCAAATACATGTGTGAGCTGGGGCAAATCCATGAGCTGGGGCAAATCCATGTGTGAGCTGGGGCAAATCCATGTGTGAGCTGGGGCAAATCCATGTGTGAGCTGGGGCAAATCCATGTGTGAGCTGGGGCATTATCCATGTGTGAGCTGGGGCATTATCCATGTGTGAGCTGGGGCATTATCCATGTGTGAGCTGGGGCAAATCCATGTGTGAGCTGGGGCATTATCCATGTGTGAGCTGGGGCATTATCCATGTGTGAGCTGGGGCAAATCCATGTGTGACCTGGGGCAAATCCATGTGTGAGCTGGGGCAAATCCATGTGAGTTGGGGCAAATCCATGTGTGAGCTGGGGCATATCCATGTGAGAGCTGGGGCAAATCCATGAGCTGGTGCAGTATGAATATATATATATTCGGGGGGGGATATACATGTGAGCTGGGGGCATTTTTATATGGTCTGTTCTTATTGGAAAGCATCACATGACATTAAAGAAAAGTATCGGTACTCGGTATCGGTGAGTACTTTAAAAAAGTATCGGTACTCGTACTCGGTCTTAAAAAAGTGGTATCGGTGCATCCCTAGTGCTGGTGTATAGTTACTTCCTAGTGCGGTGAGACTAACTCGAGGTTTATTCAGCGGCTCCTCCGGGAGTGAGCGCTACATAGGTTTTTATTGAGGAAAAAGTCAGCAGAAACAAACAGAGGAATGGTGGCCTCGCAGGGCCACAATAAGTCATCAATATCACAAGCGATTGGCTGCGCAGGGCCGCAATTTGTCATCTGCGAAAACACACAAACAAGATATTTAACAGCAGTGCCGTTTCGATAACAGCATCGTCATCTAAAAATGTCTAATACAATTAAATAAAAAGGGAGAACCAAAAACGGGGGTAGGGCAAGTGAAAGACGGCTATCATTACTCAACATAAATAAAGAAAAAAAAAAAGAAAAGGAGGGGGGAGGTCGGCCAAAATTGTGCCGTCCCCGGCACAATCCCTTTAAGTCCAAGGACCCGCGGGAGGCCGTGGAAGACAAATGGCACCTGGCCCGGGAACTCGGGGGGCCATCAGAACACCAGGTCACCGTGGCGATCACCGAGTAAAACCTGCAAAAGTAAAAATAAAAAAAAGGGGGGGGATTGTCCCGTAAAATGCTGTTAAGACAAAATGTTACTGCAGGGATGTCCCCAGCCGGGGAACATCAACAAGGGTGACTACGACATCAGCCAGAGGAAGACAAGCAGACCGCACAAATTCGGTTAAAAGGGGGGTGTCATCAGCAATGCGGAATGTCTCTCTAAACAAAGCAATAGGGTACTCTGGTGCTATAAGGAAGAACATCAGCAGCTGGGGCAACGAAACTGTCCTCAGGAAGGTGTTCCAAAAAGCAAGGGAAAGTCTCTTAAAAGAAAAAAAATTAAAATGAATAAAAAGTCATCGTGGAAGTCCCATCAGCCCGTATCTTGGAGTGGGGGTCCTCTCAAGGCGGGCAGGGCACAGCAAGGGAGGCAAGAGCACGCTGACCATGTCAGCCTTTCTTCAAAAAATAAAGCACGCAGCTCCGATAGATGCCAGGCCGCCCAGCGATACACCTCGTTAGCCTCTGGAAGTGGAGCTGTGGGAATCTGCGGGGTAAGAGCCGGGGCAGTAGGACCAACTCGCACCGTCATCCCGGTCGACAAGGAGGAGGCCCCCTCCACCTCCCAACCTTGACCAGGATCCTCAGGCTGCACCAGCGCTCTGTCCAGCTCCGCTTGATCTGTCGGTCCATGTGTAGTAAGCACCATGGGACTGCCCTGCAGCATCTTCCCAGCCGCCATTAAGGTGACCGGTAACATCGTGGGCCTCAGGTCGTCACTCACCGCTGCTAGTTGACCCCCTAATTAAAATGTGTCTAATAAAAAAGGTCCTCTAGAAAATAATAAAGGTCTGGTACCCCCCCCCCACAGACTTTAAACGCATGTGAGCGTCTAGTCTGTAGGAGCTCTGACACTGTAGGAGTCATACCGCACATTTATACCCACCTGCCGATAGCCGCTCTCCCTATCAAGGGATGTGGGTCGCCCTATTTCCCCTGAGTAGTGGGACTATCTGGGAGGCCTCTATAAAAGTGACTACTTGTGTACTCCTACGGGAAAACGGCTATAAACCACTGGCCTGCTGTAATTTAGACCCGATTCGGACTTCACGGGATATTCCCAGGGGTCTCGGGATTCTGCCCTCGATGGTGTAATATGACCGAATTATTATCACATGTGGTGGGACTGTGCTAGGGTGCAGGAGCTGTGGGTTGAGGTATTTAATCTCTTATCAGTCATACTCTGAGTTCATGTTGCCCCAGACCCTGTATTGACACTCCTCAATAGTCCCTCCAGAAGGTATGTACTCTACCGCTCTTCTATTAGTCTAATTCACAGGGTTTGTACGGCTACTAGAATCTACCAGTTTTGCAGGTGATTATTGCTCAAGTATGCTAGGTGTATAAAATTGAATTTTTGACCACCAACTGCATGATACTTTCCCTAAGTGTCACAAAATATGGGAGTCATGACTCTCCTCCCAGCCCCCCCTCCCTGGACCCCATGATTTTTGTTCGCCGCTTGCCCAGGTGGCACGTTACCCCTCCCCGCCCCATTACCAGACCCTCACTGATAGCGTACATGTTTGTCTGGGCCACTGGTCCCTCGGCGCTGGGTGCAACCGCATCTCTGTCTTCCCAGCGTTTCCGCTCGGGTTGCGGCGAGGCGGCTGGCCCGATTTCCGGGTAGAACCTTGTGTCGTGGGGCCGCCGGCTTACCTCCTCGGCCAGTCCTTGGGCCCCGGAGCGGTCAGGCTCTTCCGCCGCCGACTGGCGGCCTG
This sequence comes from Leptobrachium leishanense, assembly GCA_009667805.1. NCBI lineage: Eukaryota > Metazoa > Chordata > Amphibia > Anura > Megophryidae > Leptobrachium > Leptobrachium leishanense. The sequence goes on from CM019068.1 coordinate 160,740,150, forward strand.
CGGCACAGTCCCAGGCTTTGGGCCCTGCTTAGGCCTCTGGTGGGATGCGCGCGCGCGCCTGGTCTTAGCCAAAATGGCGTCCAGGGTGCGGCGCACTCCAATGATGTCACGGGGATTCGATTGGCTGAGAGAGAGCCACAGAGTATAAAAGGCCAGATAGCCCATTCGCACATCGATTCTGTATTGCAACAGTCAGATTGATTCTAGCTCCTGTTTCCTTCCTTTTCTATTACATTGGGAGACTGGATTGTTACCTTATCCTCATATTTGCAGCCTGCAGTCCTGTATTCATTGCACTCATAGACGTCCCTTGAGTTTGACATCACCACTACAGGGGAAACCCTGACAATGTTCTTGGTCCAGTCTATAGTTTTCATTCTCCGTGTTTGCCTTTTTTTGTTTTTGTTTCTTTAATGAAATAGAATTATACATTTCAAATATATTGAAGAGAAAGAAAAAAGGATGAAAATGAGAAGAAAGAGGGATGGAGAGTAAGAGGGGGGGGGAGAAAATGGGCCTACGATATTATCAAACTTTGGTACAATCATTTCTGCATTTCTGGGGTATGAAAAACTAATAACCATGATTAACCAGAGGTAGTCGGGTGACCATTATTACATGTCTCGTAGATTTTTTGAATATCCCATAGCTGCCAAGGATCTTTTTTGGCCGGCCGAAAGCCCATTACCGTATTAACTTTGGAGTCAAAGAGGCGGTGTTGGTTCAGTAAGTCTACCAATTGTTTCCGGGTGGGCAAGTTTACAGTTCTCCAATTCCTGGCTATCAACAAGGCAGTAGTAGAAACCAAGATAAACAGCATCTGTATATGTGGACGCGGGAGGTCCACCATTCCTAACAAAAGTGTTTTGGGGACACAGGATACAGTCACCCCTAGAACCTCTGTGGCCAATGTCGAAAGGTCTTTCCAGAGTGTGGCTACTCTGGGGCAGTACCACCATATATGTCCCATTGTGCCGACTGCGGAAGCACATCTCCAGCACAGATCAGAGGTTTGGGGCGAGTATCGTTTCACCTTGTCCGGTGTGGAATACCATTGATACAAGACTTTTCTGTGTGTCTCTATCAAAGTTGCACATTTGGTTGCTCCCGTTGCAAACTTGTACGCCTTATTCCATTGAGAGGTTGAAAAGGACTGTGAAAAATCTTTCTCCCATCCCTTCTGGAAAGCCCATCTCTCCTTGGTAGTCGGGGTATTTAATATACGGTAAAATATTGATATCGGTTTACTGGAGGACAGTGGATCCAGGCAAAATAATTCTACTTCCAACAAAAGCGGTTTGTGCGTCTCGAGCCCAGACAGAACCTTATTAGCTTTTAGATAGGAATGTATTTGCAGATATGACAGAAACATCGAGCCAGTAACCGAAAATTTGCATTGTACAGCATCAAAGGAGAGCATGGCAGTCGGCGTAAAGAGATGATGTAGGTTGTAAACACCACATCTGAGCCAAGGGTCAAAATGTGTCTGGGGCAGGAGATATGACAGAGAAGGTAGCGGGGTAGCCATGGATAACGGGTGGTGGCTTGTGAGCAAGGCAAAATGGTGATCCCATACGTTAAGATGAAGGGCCGTGGATGCCAAAAGGGTCTGTAATTTAGGTCTAAAAGACGAAGGTACCCATAGCAGACAGGCTAAATTATGACCCTCCAAATAAGAGGCTTCAACCATAAGCCATTGAGGCCACTGTTGTTTATGAAAAATTTCGGACATTGACGCCAAACAGGAGGCTCTATAGCATTTATGGATGTTTATCATGTGTAGGCCGCCCTCTGTTTGCCTGTATTATAAGAGGCATCTGGGTACTCTTGGACATTTACGGTTCCAAACAAAGGTCATCAGGGCAGATTGTAACGTGTCCAAATAAATTCTCGGTAACTTAAGTGGTAGAGTGCGAAAAATGTCCAAAATTTTTGGAAGAATGCTCATTTTTACAGCCGCCATTCTGCCTAGCCACGACACCTCCAGGGAACTCCATTGATACAACTGGGATTTTGCTTCTGTCACTATTCTGAATTTAAATTCGCACTAAAAAAATTCCATGGCGAATATTACAATCAAAAATACCACCAAACCGTGAATGTAAAAAATTTATTAAACTGTTACTCAAAGAATGTTCTATATTTGTTGGAGTGCCCTTGTGGCCTCCAATATGTGGGTCGCACTAAGAGAGCCCTGAACGTAAGAATCTCGGAACACGGGAGAAATGGGAAGAATCTATACGAGAAACACTCTGTGTCCTCACATTTTAAATTGAAACATAATGGTTCTCCTGTGGGTCTGAAATTTATGGCTATAAAACAAATCTTTAAAAAGGATATAGAAGAGGATATAATAAAAAGATTGGGGCAGGAGGAGATGCGGTTAATTTTCGAACTAGGCACTATGTCACCGGGTGGCTTGAATAATGATTTCGAAATCACACATTTTCTGTAGGGTTATCTCAGCTATGCCATTTGTGAGCATGATTATCAAATTACCATCGAAAAATTTGTCTATACAGAATATTATAATATATGTATATTTAATAAAAAATAAAAAAAACATATATAAATATCCCCATGTTAATTCATTTTAAGGGATCTATGATAAAAATTGGTTATCTGGATACATCTATTTATAATTTTATGATTTTGCCCTCACTCGATATAGTCACCAAAGCACTGTATAGGATCCAATTTTATCTATAATAAAAGCACTCTGCTCAGTTAATATGAGCAATATGCAAATGACACTTTAGTACACACTAAGCACTTTAATGACTACTTTAGCACTTTATATATTAGTGCAATGTATTACAGAATCAGGGATTCAGTCCATGATCAAGAGTCCTATCCCTTTTTTATATAATAATACATAACAGTTTACAGAAGATCATTCCAATCATTCTTTAGTACATCAATACACACCCCCAACATTTAGGAGGGACTAAAAAGAAAGTTAGGAGAGCAATATATATATACATTAATTTGTTTCACGGCATTTTCCTTTGATAGAAATTAAGGAGTAAAAAATAATTCCACTGCATATAGAGAAAACACTTGAGCACAATTAGCACTTTATATAAACAGCTTACACTCTAAGGATATAAGCTAGTTGTCACTTAGAAGTTAAACACCCATTTGCTTATTTTTGGCATTATTTTATATTTTTTATATAATTATAACACAATTCATGCACCATTTCTGGTCTAGTGATCCAGGTGACTTACGTTACTATACACATATATTAATAGGCTATAGCCCATAATTGGACACAATCCCCATAGATATATCATAAATTAAAGATATATGCTTCATTTATATCCTCTCTTAGACAGAGAGGTTCATACAGTGGGGTACAGTAGCCACTTTAGATAATTAACAAGGAAGTCACAATCCCGCTCCTATGGATGGCATAGGGGAGTGATCCCTAATTAATATAGAATTCTTATATGTGGGTTTATAACATACTATTCCCCTGTTTTGTTTTATTCCATGCCATATGTGTATTTTGAGCCAAAGATCGCCAAGCTCCGTCCCAGCATTGAAAATCTACTTGATTGTTGCGGAGAGGAGCGATTGGGGACGGTTATTGCCTTCAGAGCGCACATTTGGGACCACGCATCTGCAAAATGGCCACGCTTTGAAGAAACGCACTCAACCAGCGTGGAACGCGGAAAATGGTGCGGCGCAAGATGGCGGCGCACACCGGCAAAACATTTCTGGAACCGATTAAAGCCATGTGGGGACAATTTGTTCATTAAATAAGGGTATATATATCCCTATATTTTGGTTATGTGTTAAGACCAGCTGAGGAAGCTGCTTTACAGCAGCGAAACGCGTCCTGGGGCCATATACTATGGTTTGTTTTTATATATCTTTTTATTAAACCTTTTAAAAGTCTACAATCCAGTTCCAGACTGGTTTTTCTTTTGGATTTTTCTTCCACAAAAAATCCATGGGCACTTCAACCTGAGCTTTGGAAGCTCCAACTCATGTATGTTTCCAATTAGCAGAAAAGAGATTTGCATCCATTTACCTGAAATACTCACACTAGGAAAGCATGCATGTCTTTGTCTTCCCCCCATGATCTCACCCACAACAGGGTCTTGAATAGGGATGAGCCGAACACTCCCTGAGTTCGGTTCGGGGCCGAACCCGAACTTTCCAAATGTTCGTATCCGAACCTGAACTGAAGTCAATGGGGCTGAAAATTCGGTTTTTAGAGTGCCCTCTAAGAGGGCATATATGCTAGATATTTACCATAAAAGGTGTATGGGGGTCCGGGTAGTGCCCTGGGGGACAGGAAACAAGGACAAAAAGTTAAAAAAAAAAAGTCTTTAAAGGGACAGTGAGTTTTCCATGAAATAAGGGTTAAAAATAAAAACAAAAAATTCCTTCAAATATCGTGTCTAGGAGGTCCCCATAACCTGCCCGTGAAGTGGCGGATTTCTAGGATGTATAGAAATATGTAAAAACCAAAAAATGACATTTCAAATGACGGTAAATGCTTTTCCTTTAATCTATCCATAAAAAACTGCTTGGGGCGGCAGTCTGTATGAAAAGAGGAGACATTTTCGGACACGCAGAAAAAGTTTACTGCTTTTTGGCGGTGAAAATCAGGAGAATGACTGGAGAATGGAAAATTCTAGACCAAATAGCGGATTTGGAAAGTGAGATAAATGGGAGAATTTTTCTGGTTTGGCTATTTTGACGTAGAATTTTCCATTCTCCAGTCATTCTCCTGCTCTTCACCGCTCTCTGAATAACCCTGACAGGGTTATTCAGAGAAAGGTGAAACTCAAGAGAATGACTGAAGAGAAAATTCTAGGTCAAAATAGCCGATTTGGAAAGCGAGATAAATGGGAGAATTTTTCTGGTTTGGCTATTTTGACCTAGAATTTTCTCTTCAGTCGTTCTCTTGAGTTTCACCTTTCTCTGAATAACCCTGTCAGGGTTATTCAGAGAGCGGTGAAGAGCAGGAGAATGACTGGAGAATGGAAAATTCTACGTCAAAATAGCCAAACCAGAAAAATTCTCCCATTTAGGCTAGGGTCAGACTAGCGAATTTTTAACGGCAGCACTAGCAGCAAATGACGGGCAATGACGGCCAATATACGAAGTACGGTCGCACGAACGTCCGGCTGTGCAACGCAAGTGGAAAATGAACGCATTTTTTCGAGAACGCAGAACCGCTAGTATGGACGTACAGAGTGCGCTGCGTCCACTAGCGGCGTGTGTGCGTGATTTGGAGACGTCAGACCCTGCTCGTGTCCGGCCAACATAACGTCCAGACACCCAAAGTTTCCTGGTTTGGATCCGTAAAAAATCACGCACAAAAATGCGCATCGTATGACCGTTTTCTCGCATTCCGTGAAAAAATACGGTAATGCGTTCAGACGCACTTTTTGACGGTCGCTGTGAAAAATGCATTAGTCTGACACTATCCTTATCTCACTTTCCAAATCGGCTATTTGGTCCAGATTGTTCTCTTTTCCTGCCATTCTCCTGGTTTTCACCTTTCTCTGAACAACCCGGAGAGAGAGGTGAAAGCCAGGAGAACTGGCAGGAGAAGAGAACAATCTAGACCAAATAGCCAATTTGGAAAGTGAGATAAATGGGAGAATTTTTCTGGTTTGGCTATTTTGACCTAGAATTTTCACTTCTCCAGTTATTCTCCTGCTTTTCACCGCTCTCTGAATAACCCTGTGAATGTTTAATCCCGAGGTGAAAAATAACATTGCTTTAGATGTTATTTAGAATTTTTTTCAAACACCAGTTAAATGCAGCATATTAGGAAGTTTTAGGAGGGAAATTAATTCTCAAATCTCAATCAAAAGCAGACACCACCCCACCCCCTCAGTATAGTGTGCAATGTATCAAATTGATTACCAGACTAAAAACACCTGGTGTTATGCCCGTTTGTGAACAGAGGTCATTTAGAGTTGAGAATCTTTCCACGTATACATTAGTTTTTAATTCAATATCTAATAAACCGTTGCTTATAATATTCTGCAGTAAAGAGTCTCTTTATTTCTAGACTTTTTAGTATTTTTTTAAGCATTTTCTATACTTTTTTCAAAATTTCTTTTTTTTTCGAACTCGAACCGAACACACCCAAAAAGTTCGAAGTTCGCGAACTTTCGAACTGCCAAAGTTCGGGCCGAACTCTGAACTGTCTGAACCCGAACAGCTCATCCCTAGTCTTGAAGAATACTACATATGTAAGGTGGGGGTCACCTGCAAACAAGGAGGAAGAAAAATCACCCAAAGGCAAAGTTCCACTCTGAGCCGGTGATAGGGCTCTACCCTTGTGAGTGGAATTTATATAGAATATATTGCCAATCATATATATTGCAATATTGCACTATGATATTTGTATTTGTTTCTTTTCTATATCACATGATGAGCCATGGACTTGTATGAGACATCCAAACTCCATAGAAAATTTATTTGCGCCTACCAGATACGTTATTATTACTTCATTATATGGTGCGGGGGAAACCACTATCTACTGGTGTAGCATTGGAGTTGGGGTGGTTATGGCGTGTTGTGTGGCGCTTACCATTTGTTTCGCACTAGGAGGTTTAAGCCTACGAGCTAATAGGCGTCCAGGCATGTTTTGGAATGCATAAACCTTTGCTTTCAGCTTGGCCATAGAACCAAAATATCTATCAGCTTCCAGGGTTCGTAGAGAGCATATAGCCGCATCAAGCTCTTCAGCCAACACAGGTGAGGGCGATAGTTTATTTTGCGTATCTAGGACCTGAATAGAAGTTAGAAGCTCTAAGCGCGCGGAGACATAGCCGTTTCGCAATTTGGCAGCCCATTTTATGCATTCCCCGCGAAAAACCGCCTTATGCACTTGCCATAAAGTGATAGGATCTATTTCTGGGGTATCGTTTTCATTGAAGTAGTCAATGTTTTCATCAATGCTGGGGCTGTTTGGTCGTGTTTAAGCACATGGTCTGGAAGTCGCCACGGTGGTCTTGTGTAATATTTATAGTCATCTGACAGAGTTAGAAGCACAGGAGAATGATCTGACCATGTAAAGGGAAGAATACCACAGTCAATCACTCTAGAGAGTAGCGTATTTGGTAGGGCTGTCAAAAATAATCATTTTGCCGATGCATCGCGATGCAGCCTTCCACGATGCTGCATTGATGCAATGAAGCTCAAAAATCGATTCACTGACCAGCCTGAAATGCCTGCCATCATCCGGTTTCCGGCGCTACCCCCACTGTGTGTTTAGGCTGCAGCGTGTGTTAGCTAGGAGCGGCGGGGGAATCTAAGCCACGGAGTCACTCCCCGCACTCCCGCGTGGCTCCGCCCCCTTCCATTGCATCACTAAACCTTCTGTCTGCCTACTGTGTTGATGTCAGTACACTGAAGGCAGGCAGAAGGAAGGTAGCTCCTCCCTAACCCCCAACACTAGTCACATAACATGCCCCGCCCCGCCCCTTTTTAACAGTCTATGGGGCCAGCACCATTAGAAAAAGTGTGTACTTCCAGCGCTGCCTGTCAGTGCCTGCTGCTGTGTGACGCCTAGGGGATTTTTCAATGCATCCACACAGCAACAGCAGAAGGAGGAAAGGAGGGTCATCCTTGGTCTTCAAATACATTCCAGAAGTCTTATATTCCAGCCATGGGATGATAATTGCAAGTCACAGGAGGGCCCTGCTCAGATCCCAGCCATGTGATATCTGCACAGTGTAATCACACGCATGTAAAATAAAACTACATAACCGGGTCATTCAGTAAATAATGGCCATACACTGGGCACATCTTATTCAGCTCCATAGAGTCACTCCCTGCCCGCACTGCCCCTATACATTATATATTAAACCCCCTGCCTGCTCTGCCCCTATACATTGTATATTAAACCCCCCGCCTGCTCTGCCCCTATACATTATAAATTAAACCCCCTGCCTGCTCTGCCCCTATACATTATATATTAAACCCCCTGCCTGCTCTGCCCCTATACATTATATATTAAACCCCCTGCCTGCTCTGCCCCTATACATTATATATTAAACCCCCGCCTGCTCTGCCCCTATACATTATATATTAAACCCCGCCTGCTCTGCCCCTATACATTATACAGTATATTAAACCGCCTGCTTTGGTGAGGTCATTGAAGCCGGTCACAAAGATTGCAACTCTTCTCTGTTATTATAGATATAATAATAAACTCTTAACAGCTAAAAAATACTCTGGGGCGTGGTCAAGCTGTCGAAGGAGATGGCCGCTTGAAGCTTGAGCTCCTGCCACTCGCAGCACTGAACGCCTTTCTAACAGCTTGCCTGGATATGGGTAAGGGCAAGAAGCCGACCCCCAACACTCCGGCAGCCAAGGCACCCGTTGGCGTGTCTGTGGGCACGCTGGATGCCTTCCTTCTGCCCCCAGAACCAGTGGACGGTGTCCGGGCCTGCTCTGACATGGCGGCGGCGGCTGCCATTAACCAGTCATCGCCTTCTAAAGACCCGGAGCAGGGGACCCTGCGGAGATTAGAAGCCCTGTTAAACACCCTCCCGCCCCGTGAAGATATCAACCGGCTGATCGCATCCGTACAAGAGGCATTTAAAATGGACATTGCGGAGGAAAGGGGCTCGATTGGTAGCCTGGAATCACGGCTCACTAAGATGGAGGCTGGGGCCTGCGCTCACGTGGCAAACACTGATAACTCTATCTCCACCATGAGGCGTCGCGTTGATGATCTGGAAAATCGTTCCAGACGCCATAACATCAGGGTGAGGGGGATCCGAGAGTCCGTAATCAATGTGAAAGCCTGCCTGGTGTCGCTCTTTAATATGCTCTTGGGGGAGGACGCGGTGTCAGCGGCGGACATAGGGCGCTGAGAGCACCACAGAACCCTCTGGCCCCACCGAGGGACATAATCTGTCACATGCCTAACTACCAACTCAAGGCGGCTATTATGGATAAAGCACGCACTCGCGGGTATGGCGTTATAAGGATGACGAACTGGAATTATACCACGATCTATCGCCTTACACACTACTAGCCAGGAGATCGCTACGCCCCATCACCGCACTTTTACGTGAGGCTAATATGCCGTACCGCTGGGGCCACCCATTCTCGCTGCAAGTCCGCATGGACAACCGCCTCTATAGCATTCTGTCTCCACGTGATGTCCCGCAGTTCTTGGAGGCCCTTGTATTTCCACCGACGGAGGTGCTGAATTGGGAGGTCGACCACCCCTACACGCCACCTCCACTAGACCGTGGTTGCCCGCAACGACATCCACGTGTGGCACATGGCCCTAGAGATGCTCCACCAGATCGCTTCCCCGTGGGGACAGCGCTCGTCCCCGGACCGGACGAGGCGGAACTGGAGACATGCCGCTACCAAGAACCTACACAAACTTAGGGCTATGGGCGCTGCAACGTCCTTTATTTCTGTTGTCCTCACCCACCCCACCTCCTCCCCAACATAGACCCCATCCACATGTGTTCGTGAGATCTCCCACCCTCACTCAAGCACCTGGAATGAGAAAGCAGGGGTAGCAAGCAAACACAACGCGCCTACTCTGGACTGAAGGACAGCTCATCCATTTGTATGTATAATAGGATGGAACGGGACGGTCAGTAACGTTAAGTAACGGACGTCAAGACACGATTTAAGGGGGGGGAGAAGAGAAAGGAGAGAAACTTATTTTATTTTGCTTCAATTTTTTACTCCTAAGTGGGTTAGGGGTGATGGGTGAGGGGTGGGAAATGTTTTATCCGCACTCAGATGGCTGGGGTCGTATTCGGAACGTATCATAATGTGTTCTGTCTGATGCCTCTTTTCTTCCGCTGCCCCCCCTCCCAACTCGCCTCCTTTTCCGTGGCAGTTGCTTTTGCTACTGCCCACAATCCACGACAGCCCCCTCTGGTTTTGTTTTTTGTTTTAGAAGAGATATTGTGGGTTGGTTGATGTGGGTGGGTTGGTGTGGGTGGGTTGGTGTGGGTGGGATTTCATTTTTTTTTCTCTCTTCTCTCTCTCTGTCTCCCCTTCCTTTCTCCGGATGGGGGAAAGACCGTTGTGGGAGGAGGTCCTAATATATATTGCTGCACATGTTCCTGCATCTACAGGGTTTTTGGGGGGCAGGGGGAGGGACACGTTCATACCTCATATGGGTATTGTTTTCGCCTTTTGCCGGAGACCCTGTTATCCCGTACAAATATTATATGCTCTACTATATCCTTAAGGCTACTTCAGCTATGTGGTGCAGTGGCAGTGGCCACTGCAGCTGCCGTTATGTGTTCTGTTTTACTTATTCTTGTTATATTGTATTATTCATTGCATACACGACTCTACTTTTTCAATTCGTGTGTTGGCAGCTTGACCAGATTTTTCCCCCACCGAGGTTTTGCGCATTTCGACTTCTGAGGGAGTCTGCCGACCCCCCCCCCATACGGGGACTGGTTACTCGTTCCTTGGAACGCGCGTCGCCTCTCCAGTTACCCGTTCTCCACCTCACCCTCTTTCCTATTGTATCATTCTACCCCTTACCCGCTTTTAATCCATCTCTCACTCTTTTCTCTTTTGTCTCCAGCTTTTTCCTCTTCTCCCTCACTGCCCCTCTCCCAATTTTCCTACACTTCCCCACCCCCTTTTTTTTTTTTCTCTCCCTCTTTCTCCACTCCCGACACCCAGTCTGATCTGGCTCCGATTTATATTGCTTCTGTCATGGTCCCGCCTGGCGGGGGGTTGCACTCCGGGAGCTACGCCTCACGTCGTACAACGTGAGGCCTAAATACCCCTGAAAAAAGGTCTAAACTGGCTAGGGAGCTGCGGTCGATGCGGACGTCGGTCGCCCTGCTACAAGAGACCCACTTCCGCAAAGGGTCGACCCATACGTTCCAACACCCGGATTTCCCTCTGGGATATTTCGGCAGCTACTCTGAGGGCAAGTCCAGGGGAGTTGCTATTTTAATATCCCGCCATATTCCATTCGAGGTAGAGGATACGATGACAGATCTAAGTGGAAGGTTTATCTTTGTGAAAGGACAGATTGCGGGAGCGTATTATACATTTGCCTCAATTTACCTCTCTAATACCGCGCAACATCGTTCTTTACAATGCATATTTAACTCCCTCCGAGTTTTTCAGAAGGGGTGCCTCTACGTGGGGGTGACCTGAATGTACCCCTGGATCCGCGAGTGGATACATCCACTAGTGTCTCTAGCGTACCTCAAAGTTCCGTACGACATATGAGACGCACTCTTGATTCCTTGCGTTTGGTAGACAGTTGGAGAAGCCTCCATCCTTTACAGCGAGAATACACATTTTTCTGCCCGGTGCACCGCACCTATTCCAGACTCGATTACCTCTTTGTTTCGCACCATTGCTTCTCGGAGGTGGTGGACTCGCGCATTGGGGTTCGCACATGGTCGGACCATGCGCCGGTGACCTTGACCGTGAAGTCCACACTTTTTCGCCCCCGCAACGGGTCATGGCGTTTTAACACCTCACTTCTATCAGACCCCCAATTCTGTCGGGAGGTTTCCACGGCGATCCAGAACTACTTTACAGAGAACCTTACTCCCGGGATTTCCAGAACAATGGTGTGGGAAGCTCACAAGGCGGTCCTGCGGGGGGTTGTCATTGCTAAGGCGACGGCCCTTAAAAAGTCACGCCAAAGCAACATTTCCGAACTACTCTCCCAGCTTCGCCACTTGGAACTAGACCACGCTACGACTGCCTCGACGACCGTTTACGATCAGATACTTGCCCTACGGCGAGAGCTACAAACGACGCTGAACGAAGAGACAAAACATATGGCGCTCAAGGCGAAAAGTTTCTTTGCTTTACGGGAAAATAAACCGGGACGTCTCTTGGCACGCATTCTTCGGAAACTGAGAACCCTCGCATATATACCCCGGGTTGCAACCTCCCAGACCACTACGACGGCCCACCCGGAGGAAATCCTACAGGTCTTTGGGGACTTTTACCAGGCGCTATATAGTGTTCCAGAAGACCGACCCCCTAGGGTGTCTGAAAACTCCCTAAGTCCCCACCTGGCGACCAAGATTACCACCGGTTGACTGTAGCTCAAAGTGAACTCTTGGGGTTGCCTATTACGGCTGAGGAACTCACAACAGCACTCAAATCTTCTAAGAACGGCAAGGCGCCGGGCCCAGACGGGTTCCCGGTGGAATACTTTAAAAAACTGGCACCTGATCTGTCCTCGCACCTTTTGGCTACTTTTAATGCAGTCAGAGAGGGAGCAGAGTTGCCCGATTCCGCTCTCATGGCACATATCACCGTTCTCCCCAAACCGGGAAGCGACCCTTTACTGTGTGACAGCTACCGCCCTATCTCTTTGATAAATGCAGATGTTAAGCTACTGGCCAAAATACTTGCAAATCGCCTCAAATCGCACTTGCCACACTTGGTCGATTCAGACCAGGTAGGCTTCATCCCGGGTCGGATGGCCAGAGACGCTACCACTAGGGCGCTGGGTGTCATAAGGACGCACAGGTCCGATACCCCACTACTTCTCCTGTCAACAGATGCAGAAAAAGCATTCGACAAGGTAGACTGGCAATATCTGTTTGGAATGAGAATGGGACGGGTCTTCCTCGCTTGGATTAAGGCTTTATACCGTAACCCGACAGCCAGAATTAGGGTGAATGGGGCGTTGTCTCATCGGATCAACATCCGGAGGGGGACCCGTCAGGGATGCCTGCTCTTCCCCCTGCTATTCGCATTGTCGCTGGAACCTCTCTTGCAATCCGTACGTGATAATCCAAATATTGTAGGCGTTAAGGGTAGGTCGATGGCACATAAAGTCGCGGCATATGCCGACGACCTCCTCTTTTTCGTGACGGAACCCCAGACGTCCCTTCTAGCCATACAACAGGAGTTGACAGACTACGGGGCCGGGGCTGGGCTAACGATCAATGACCGCAAATCGGAAATGCTTGACGTCTCTTTGACGAAGCCACAGGCGGCTTGGGTGAATAGATTGTGCCACTATCGGTGGTGTGTAGGACGAATGAAGTACCTGGGCATATGGCTGACCGCAGACCCCTCCAAGCTATATGAATATAACTTCTCGGCACTACTCGCCGACATTAAGTCTGATCTCGTGCAATGGCAAACTAAGTATATCTCATGGTTGGGCAGAGTGAACGTCTTGAAAATGAGTATTTTGCCATGAATACTGTATGTTATGCAGGCTTTGCCTATGGCCCTGCCGCCGAGCTTCTTCACCATGTTACGATCAGTCTTCACGACATTCGTGTGGCCACGTTCCCGTCCCCGGGTCCGGCTAGACACGCTGAGCCTCTCTAAAAATAGGGGTGGTCTAGCCCTTCCAGACATTCGCTCCTATTTTTATGCATCACACTTGGCACGCATCCTGGACTGGGCAAAACTTGCGTTGGACCAGAAGTGGCGCGACCTGGAGGAGGAGGAAGCGGGAAGACCCTTGTGGACGCTTCCCTGGCTCCTTTCAGACATGAGAGATCTGCACCTTGACCGTGACTCTCCAGTTCATGCAACGTTGTGAATCTGGCACCAGATTAGGGTGTGCTTTGCACTCTCCTCGGCACCCTCCCCCCTGCTCCCACTGGACCACAACCCGGACTTTTTGCCGGGAGTAAGGGAGACACTACGACGGCGATTGACACGGGGCATTTGAATGACCGCCAGCTCTGTTATCCTAGATGGAAATTTTGTGACTTTGGCTGGCGCCCTCGGAGATCCACCTCCCACACTCATGGACCGCTTTAATTTCCACCAGGTACAACATTACTTGCGAAGGGTTCCAAGGAACACGAACTTGACGCGCCCTCTCACGCAGTTTGAGACGCTCTGTCACCAGGGCCGGCAGGTGGCTCATACAATCTCCATGTTTTACCGTCTTATACGAAATGTGGGCCGACTGGTGCCTTCATACATGGGGCAATGGGAGAGGGAGCTGGGAGAGGTGATCTCGCAGGAACAATGGGATGGGATCCTTACTCTGGTCCATTCTGGGTCTCAGGCCATGGCAATCGTAGAGACGTCATTTAAAATCATGACCTTCTGGTATAGGTCACCGGCCCTCCTTTTCCGGATTGGAGCTATGGACTCCGCGACATGCTGGAGAGAGTGCACACAGCCTGGCACATACTTACATGTATGGTGGTCCTGCCCACATCTGGGGCCATACTGGAGAATGGTGAGAGACATTGTCAAAGACAAATGCGACTTTGACTTACCATTTACGCCAAAAACCTTCCTGCTACTGGTCATCGATCTTCCAATCAAGACCCTAAAGAAGTCCCTACTGCTACGCATATTGCTATGTGCGCGATTACTGATACCAGCGCATTGGCGGACGATGGTGGTACCCACCCGTGCCGAGCTGGTGGCACGAGTGAGTGGGCTGCGGGCTGCCGAGGAGACAATGGTGCTGACTGAGGAAGCTAGGGAAAGATTCACACAGACGTGGTTCTACTGGATGTGTGGGGGCGGGCGTGCGTTGGCTTTGGCCGTGGCTCCTTCCTCCTAGTACTACTGGACCGTTTGGCATTATTGGGGCACTGTGCTCACCCTCTTTTGGCTTCGCATCATGTGCCTCCCGGGGCGAGAATCTTTCCTTCTGGCTGAGGCGGGATCCAGTATCATATCCCTCCTATTCCTTTTCCCGCACTGACACAGTGTCAAGCAGTGGATGCCTCTGTGCATCACCAAGTGCTATTACTATCCCCACCCCTTTTACTTCAGTGGGGTGTTTCTCCCCCCAATCCATCCCCCTTTTTTTTTTCTCTTCTCCTTCTCCCTCTTTTTGCTCTTTTCTCTTTTCCCTCTTTCTCCCCTGCTGTCATACTTACTGTCCACTCACTCCCCCCTTCCCCATCTCTTCACTTTACTTCCTCTCCTCATTATTACCCCTCCTGCCCCTACTATCTTGTCCTCCCCCTCAGATAGCTTCCCCGCTATCTGATATAACTATTTTATTGGCATTTATGAGTCATGCACCCCTCAAATGTACATAAAGCCCTAGACTGCAACGTCTAACATTAGATATGCTTTTACACGGATTTTACTATGTTAGTAGATCTACTGCTGAATAGTTTTATTGTGCCTTCCACACCGAAGATCGGTTTGTACGTAACCATTTCATGCTTCTTCATATGTGTATGGATATTGGACTGCCAAAGAATCTTGTTACTGTGTACATGTCTTATTGAAAAATAAAAATTTTAATAATAAAAAAAATACTCTTATCTCATTCAAATAAAATTATAGGGTCTATTCACAAAACACTGAAATTGTGTGCAATTTTGGTGCTTTGTGTTTGGGCACATTTCGGCAAAATTACGGTGAATTCACTATTCAGCAAATGGTAACTGGATTCAACAAAGCAGTTATTGTGGTTTGGTGAAAACCAACAAAGTGCACTGACAACCACTGAATTGGCCTAGAGGAATTCCACTGAACTGAAGGAAAAAATATATATATTGAATTTCCTATACTCCTAATAGGAGCTTAAACCAATAAAAATTTCTTAAAATGTGTGTAAATAATAAAAAAGGTCCTTTAAAAATTAAAACAGTCTGTTGCAGAATAAAAAAAACCTTTAAAAAAAATTGGGAATATATATATACCCAATTATAGTTTTCATTCCACGGCAGCACTGCTCTCCGGCTCCATGCAGTAATCATGATGCATCGTGATGCATCGTGGAATCGGATCGAATCGTAAGACCAGTGAAGATGCGCAGCTCTAGTATTTGGTATAAAAAAAAAATCCAATCTGGTATAACTGTTATGCACAATGGACCTGAAAGTGTAGTCTCGTTCAAATGGGTGGAGGAGACGCCAGGCGTCATATAATTGGTATTGTTTGTAACGGATCAGCTACCCTGCAGGGGTAGCTCCGTCTGCAGCGCCGAGTCTTGCTGGAGAGCTTAGCCGGGTAGCGAGCTAGCAAGGTGGGAGAGAGATTGGCAGCGGTCCCTGGATGGTCTGGAAGTGAAGGATTCAGTAAAAGCCAGCTTATTCAGTGATTATGCCCTCCCCAAATACTAGTCGTGACTCAGTATAGGTTTAAGCAAGTTGGTTTAATGAAATACAGCATGTACACGGTCCATTTATATGGTACAGTCCCATTGTTCTCTCCCATGCCCACCCCCGGACCCCTGGGGTGAATTCTGCCACTGTCCTCTGCCATAGTCCAGTCTCTGGCGCCTGCCTGTCTGCTGTCTGATGCCCCCCATGGTGCGGGCGCGGCTCCCAGCCCGATGGTCTGGGAAATGGGGTTTTCGGGGTGATCCCAGGGCGCTCCGGCACCCCTTTTACACATTGGGTAGCTCGGGGTAAAGGGGCCTCCAGGGCAAGCAGGTGAACTCAGGTCGGGTTTTGGCAATTTGCCAGCGGCTGTCTGCAACAATGTTGCCGTTTTCTACCCTCAGAATCTGTGGGGAACCTTGCAGGAAAAACACAATTAAATATGACAAGAGTGGGTGTCTGTGGAGGAACTTACTAGATAACTGTGGTTCCTTAAAAAAAGGGGGGGGGTGCTGCCTACAAGGGGTTGCACATAAATCTCAACCTAAATGTGCAAATAAATGTGTAGAAAAGGGTAAGGGTCCTAGTGGCGCAGTGGGTGCTTCCAAATATGGAGCAATCTAGATGAGTATTTCTAAATGCCGATATTATGGCTCAACTCTATCAGGTGGTGATAGATAAAAGTACTCAAGTGAGTCAATGTTACACTAGTATTGTGCAAATAGCAATTCTGTGCAAATGAACAACCTTGTGCAAAATAAGCAGCGACAATGGTGATAAATCCTTAAGTCATGCGTACAAATCTGCTCCTATAGCACAAAGTGTATAATAATCCACATGTGCAAAATTCATATAAAGTACATATAAAGTGCATGTGCTCATATATCCTATTCCATTCGTAAAGTGCAGACACAAAATTTGTGTTGATGTGACATCAAAAAAGTCATAAGACAGTCCTTTTAGGTTATCTGATAGTCTCTGGATGGCCTATGACTTTATAAAGTGCACGTGAAAAAAGTGCAAATCTCAAAATGAACAAGGTCCATGACTCCTAGTCACCATACAGTATGTAGGTCACACTTCAGACAAAATGTTCCAACGTTATGCTTCCTCTCCTCAGTTGGTAGATTCCGTAGCATATATGAGGAAGACAAAAAGAGAGAGACAATAGTGCAGACTGTTGTAATTTGTGAAATGAATATATATATGAAAATCACTCACAAATTATAGAGCCTAATAAGTCCTGGCTCTAGGTTGGAATGCCTCACGTCAAATACAGGGTGACGTTCCCCCTTTTCCTGGGTCTTCCAGTTATCCTCAAATAAAACACATACAGAGAGACAGCGCTCCCATAGCGTGACACAGTACGTATATTCTGAGTAATTGCAATTTTTTGTTCAACTCACCGATTTTGGAGCCTCGGTTTTCTCAATAAGGTGAGTACCTTACCCCTCTCTCCTGCAATGCCTTTAAGCTTCTGTCTCCAGCTCTGTATTAGGGATGTGCGTTTCGGGTTTCGGAATCTTCACGAAATTTCCCGATTCGTGTCTTTGGATTCGGCCGAATTTCCGAAATTTTTTTGATCCGAAAACGGCAGATCCGAAATGTTTTCCAAGCCGAATCGAAAATTTTTCGGAATTTTCGAATGGACTTGAAATGTGTCAAATCGCAATTTATTTTCCCTCTATTCATGATTTCGGTTCCATTCGGGATTTCGGTTCCATTTCAGTAATTCTGAACATCGTATATTTAACTATTATCGGTTTTTAAGACCAGCTCCACTGAGCCTTGGCTCTTGTGACATCCCCAAGTGGCATTCTTAAGTGGACGCTCAGAGTTGATTCCTGGAGTTGCGAGACTGGAGGAAGGAACTGCAAGGCCCAATTTTACTCTGGGTAAACGCACGTCTATATCATCCTTTCTCTCACGCTTCTGCTCTTTACTTCTACCTTTCTCCTTAAATGGAACTCCTGCCCCTCTATCACCGACCCCTACACTATCTGCATCTCTCCTCCCTCCTCTCGTCCCACATGATGGCCTCGCATGAGCTCCTTTGTTTCCTCAGAACATGGTCTCCCTCTAACTCTCGTGCTGCCAATCACTCCCACAAATCCCATTCCCACCTTCTCTTTCTCACCCTCCTGCTGTTACTCTATTCAGGCGACATATCCCCTAACCCTGGCCCCACAACACATCCAATACTTCACTCTCATCCTATCTCCATCGCACATAAATCACCTCCCTGCAAGCCCAGCAACCTCATTCCCATAATCCCTCAGCGCTGTCCTCTTTCTCCTGCGCCCTCTGGAACGCTCGCTCTGTGTGCAACAAACTCACAGCCGTCCATGACCTCTTCCTTTCAAACTCCTTCAACCTCCTAGCTTTAACGGAAACCTGGCTAACTCCCTCTGACACGGCCTCCGTTGCTGCTCTCTCACATGGAGGTCTACACTTGAGCCATACCCCCAGACCGGGTGAGAGAAATGGTGGCGGGGTCAGAATCCTGCTCTCTCCCACCTGTACCTACCAGCATCTCCCTCCACCCCCATCCCTCTCCTTCTCCTCCTTCGAGACACACTGCATCCGCCTGTTCTCTCCTCTGGCTCTCAGGGTGGCAGTCATCTACCGCCCACCGGGACCAACCTCCCAGTTCTTTGACCACTTTGCTACCTGGCTTTCTCACTTCCTGTCTTCTAATCTTCCATGCCTAATTCTCGGGGACTTCAACATTCCCATTGATGATCCTTCCGCCCCTGCTGCCTCCAAACTTCTTTCACTCACGTCCTCCCTTGGACTCACACAATCCTCCCTCCTCCCTACCCACCGCGATGGTCACGCTATTGACCTTGTCTTTTCCAACCTCTGCTCCATTTCTGAGTTCAACTGTCGCCCTTTATTTATTATTTATTTATTTGAAAAGGATTTTACCAGGAAGGTACCAACACCTTCTCTCTTTCAACCTATCTGGACTTCCTAAACACCCTGCTCCCCCACCCCGCACACACACTCGCAGAAATATACATGCTGTGGACCCCCATCAATTCTCCAACCTACTTCACCACCTCCCTCATACCTCATCCTTCACCTGCCCTGATGCTGCCACTAATCACTACAACACTACTCTTATCTCTGCTCTAGACACTCTTGCTCCTCTTCGACTCTGTAAGGCCCCACGCCGCCAGCTTCAGCCCTGGCACACCCTCCAGACACGCTACCTGCAAAGATGCTCCCGCACTGCAGAGCGTGCCTGGAGGAAATCCCGCTCTGAAGCTGATTTTGTTCACTTCAAGTTTATTCACCGGTCATACACCTCTGCCCTCCACTTGGCCAAACAATCCTTCTTCTCATCTCTTATATCTACGCTGTCCTCCAACCCTAAACGGCTCTGGTCCACCTTCAACACCCTCCTCCACCCACCTGCACCTCCCCCCACAGCTGCCTTCAGCGCTCAAGACCTGGCAGACTACTTCCTCAGTAAAACTCTAAATATCAGAAGCAACATCCCAACACAAGATAGTTATCTGCCACCTCCACTCCCAGAGGTCCCCTCTGCCACCCTCTGTTGCTTCCTCCCAGCCACTGAGGAGGAAGTCAATTCCTTATTGTCCTCCTCACATCTCACCACATGCCCGCTCGACCCCATTCCCTCACCTCTCCTCCTCCCTCACCCCTGCTCTCACACACATCTTCAACCTTTCTCTCTCCACTGGCTCCTTTCCATCCGCCTTCAAACACGCGCTAGTTACCCCTTTACTAAAGAAACCATCCCTCGATCCCAACTCTCCATCTAACTACCGCCCTGTATCCCTGCTTCCCTTCACATCAAAGCTCTTAGAAAAACTAGTCTTCAACCGCCTCTCCCTCTTCCTGTCCTCCAATTCCCTACTTGACCCCCTGCAATCTGGCTTCCGTCCCCTACACTCAACTGAAACTGCCCTCACCAAAGTCACCAACGACCTCCTAACTGCTAAAAAACACGGCCACTATTCTATTCTCATCCTGCTCGACCTCTCGGCTGCTTTTGACACTGTTGACCACCCCCTCCTTCTACAGACCCTCAACTCTCTGGGTCTCGGTGACACTGCACTCGCTTGGGTCGAATCCTATTTATCCAACAGGTCCTTCTGTGTGTCCTTTGCTGGAAACTCCTCCTCCTCATTGCCTCTATCTGTTGGTGTACCTCAAGGCTCTGTCCTTGGTCCTCTGCTCTTTTCCATCTACACCTCCTCCCTGGGCAAAATCATCAACAGCTTTGGCTTCAATTACCACCTCTACGCTGATGACACTCAGATCTACCTCTCTACCCCTGATCTCTCTCCCCCTGTCCTTTCAAAAGTCAGTGACTGTTTATCTGGCATCTCCTCCTGGATGGCCTCCCACCACCTAAAGATCAACATGTCAAAGACTGAACTCCTACTTATTCCTCCCTCCAATGCCTCCCCACCTCCTGACTTCTCTATCACGGTGGAGGGTATCACCATTTCCCCATCAAACCAAGTTCGCTGTCTTGGAGTTACACTTGACTCTGCTCTTTCTTTCATCCCCCACATCAAGTCTCTTTCCTCCTCCTGCCGATACCAACTGCGTAATATTTCCAGAATTCGGCCATTTCTTACCGCTGTCACCACAAAACAACTCATACACGCCCTGGTAATCTCCCGACTCGACTATTGCAATAATCTCTTATCTGGCCTCCCTCTGTCCCGCCTCTCCCCCCACAATCCATCCTGAACGCCTCCGCCAGGCTAATTCACCTCACCCGCCGCTCTGTCTCTGCCGCTCCCCTCTGCGAGTCCCTTCACTGGCTCCCCATCCACTGCAGAATTAAGTTCAAAATCCTTATCCTTACCTACAAAACCCTCACTAACTCAGCTCCCCACTACCTGTCCTCACTAATCACCAAATACACACCCCACCGCTCCCTAAGGTCAAACAGTGACCTGCGCCTAGCTTCTCCCCGCATCACCTGTTCCCATGATAGACTGCAGGATTTCTCATGCGCAGCCCCCACTCTCTGGAACACTCTCCCTCGTACTGTCAGACTTTCCCCTAACTTCTCTTCCTTCAAACGCTCCCTGAAAACATTCCTATTTAGGGAAGCCTACCACCCAACTCACTGACGCAACCATCAATCACTCTCACCTTACAGTCCTCTCCTCCTGTTTCCAACCCCAACCCTCCCAGATTGTGAGTTCCTACGGGAATAGGGCCCTCATCTCCTCCTGTACTGTTTGTCAAATGTTGTTCAATGTATTGTAACCCTGTCTATACTGTGCTTATTGTACAGCGCTGTGGAATATGCTGGCGCTTTATAAATAAAGAATAATAATAATAATAATAATATATCGCTGATTCTGTAAATTTTGTATTTGTAAATGTGCTGGGGCAAATCAATGTGCTGGAGCAAATGCATGAGCTGGGGCAAATCAATGTGCTGGGGCAAATCCAAGAGCTGGGGCAAATCCATGTGTGAGCTGGGGCAATATCCTATGAGCAGGGGCAAATCCATGTGCTGGGGCAAATCCATGTGCTGGGGCAAATCCATGTGCTGGGGCAAATCCATGAGCTGGGGCAAATCCATGTGTGAGCTGGGGCAATATCCTATGAGCTGGGGCAAATCCATGTGCTGGGCAAATCCATGAGCTGGGGCAAATCCATGTGTGAGCTGGGGCAATATCCTATGAGCAGGGGCAAATCCATGTGCTGGGGCAAATCCATGTGCTGGGGCAAATCCATGAGCTGGGGCAAATCCATGTGTGAGCTGGGGCAATATCCTATGAGCTGGGGCAAATCCATGTGCTGGGGCAAATCCATGAGCTGGGGCAAATCCACGTGCTGGGGCAAATCCATGTGCTGGGGCAAATCCATGAGCTGGGCAAATCAATGTGCTGGGGCAATCCATGAGCTGGGGCAAATCCATGTGTGAGCTGGGGCAATATCCTATGAGCAGGGGCAAATCCATGTGCTGGGGCAAATCCATGTGCTGGGCAAATCCATGAGCTGGGGCAAATCCATGTGTGAGCTGGGGCAATATCCTATGAGCTGGGGCAAATCCATGTGCTGGGGCAAATCCATGAGCTGGGGCAAAATCCACGTGCTGGGGCAAATCCATGTGCTGGGGCAAATCCATGAGCTGGGCAAATCAATGTGCTGGGGCAAATCCATGAGCTGGGGCAAATCCATGTGTGAGCTGGGGCAATATCCTATGAGCTGGGGCAAATCCATGTGCTGGGGAAAATCCATGTGCTGGGGCAAATCAATGTGCTGGGGCCAAATCCATGAGCTGGGGCAAATCCATGTGTGAGCTCTGCAATATCCTATGAGCTGGGGCAAATCCATGTGCTGGGGCAAATCCATGAGCTGGGGCAAATCAATGTGCTGGGGCAAATCCATGAGCTGGGGCAAATCCATGTGTGAGCTGGGGCAAATCCATGAGCTGGGCAAATCAATGTGCTGGGGCAAATCCATGAGCTGGGGCAAATCCATGTGTGAGCTGGGGCAATATCCTATGAGCTGGGGCAAATCCATGTGCTGGGGCAAATCCATGTGCTGGGCCAAATCCATGAGCTGGGGCAAATCCATGTGTGAGCTGGGGCAATATCCTATGAGCTTGGGCAAATCCATGTGCTGGGGCAAATCCATGAGCTGGGGCATATCCATGTGCTGGGCAAATCCATGTGCTGGGGCAAATCCATGAGCTGGGGCAAATCCATGTGTGAGCTGGGGCAATATCCTATGAGCTGGGGCAAATCCATGTGCTGGGGCAAATCCATGAGCTGGGGTAAATCCATGTGTGAGCTGGGGCAATATCCTATGAGCTGGGCAAATCCATGTGCTGGGGCAAATCCATGAGCTGGGGCAAATCCATGTGCTGGGGCAAATCAATGTGCTGGGGCAAATCCATGAGCTGGGGCAAATCCATGAGCTGGGGCAAATCCATGTGCTGGGGCAAATCAATGTGCTGGGGAAAATCCATGAGCTGGGGCAAATCCATGTGTGAGCTGGGGCAATATCCTATGAGCTGGGGCAATATCCTATGAGCTGGGGCAAATCAATGTGCTGGGGCAAATCCATGAGCTGGGGCAAATCCATGAGCTGGGGCAAATCCATGAGCTGGGGCAAATCCATGTGCTGGACTGCTGGGGCAATAGAGTTAGACAGCTTTGAAACGAGGAGAACAGATGTTCCGAAAAAAACGAACATTTCCGAAATAACGAAAAGCCGATACAAAAAACGAGCAAAGTGACACGAAAAATACGAAAAATGGCCGATATTCCGAAAAATAAATGTACCCGAAAAACGAATCGAGCCGAACCGAATCGAAACAGAAAGTGGTCGAAACGAGCCGAATCGAAAAGTTTAAAAATTCGAAAAATCGAACCGAAAAAAAAATCGGTGCACATCCCTACTCTGTATTACCATACAGATGGGGATGAAAAAGGCAGGGGGGGATGAAAAAGGGAGGGGGGGAGAGAAAAATTCCTCTGCTTTCACCTTTAAAATATTTTCCTCACTCTAAAGGGATAAAATAGTAAGGGGGTACCCCATATCAGAGTAAAACCAGAGATGAGAATCAAGTTAAAATATCAAAAATTTATTTCAAAAAAAGTGTGTGTGTGTGGGGGGGTTACTGGATACGTTCCAGCACTACAACTGTGCTTTCTTCAAGCAGTATAGCATATGCTATACGGTGAAAGTCACCTTTCTGTGCAATTCGGAGGTTAGCGAATGACCTCTATAGAGAGAGCACATTCACCTTATATATAGAAGATATATGGAGCAGCCAGTGGGCAGAGTTAGAGCCCCCTACTGGTACATGTGCCTGGGGTGTCTCCACGGATTAAGAACATTTTTTAAAAAGGGGTTACACAGCACTCACTCAGGGCAGGGGCAGTTCCAGGGGGGGCAACAGCCCCCCCAAGAAAATATTACTTGGATCCTCTCATCATGCAGCTCACAATAGCAGTAGTTCCTGCACAGTCAGCTTCCGGTCTATGTACCATGATGGAAGGAGGAGTGAGAGGTGAGGAGAGAGCAGCCTGATGCAGCAGCAGCTGCCTGGACACACATCACAAGGGGTAAGTTCATGTTACCTGTGGGACATAGGAAGTGTTTTTTCTATTAGGGCAACTCCATACACAGTAAGGAGCAGGGAGGTCAGGCTTCTGGAGTCAGCTAAAAAACGTCTGACTTCTCCCCTGCCCCCAGACAGACACATCTCCCCCTCACCTGCTGATCTCTAACTCCCTTTGCAGGGAGGGGGCGACGTGTGTGTGTGTGTGTGTGTGTGTGTGTGTGTGTGTGTGTGTGTGTCATGGGGGGAGGAGGGAGAGTGTGAGAGTGAGAGAGAGAATGTCTTTTCTATATTGTATCTGTAGCGCTCACCCCCGGAGGAGCCGCTGAAAAAACCCAGGATAGTCTCACCGCACTAGGAATTACTATACACCAACACACTGTTATGGATTTTCTAAGTTATATACCGTATTTTTCGCTCCATAAGACGCACCTGACCATAAGACGCACCTAGTTTTTAGAGGAGGAAAACAGGAAAATAAATATTCTGAAATCAAATAGTGTAATAATGGATATACTGCCCCAGCTCATGGATACTGCCCCCAGCTCATGGATACTGTCCCCCAGCTCATGGATACTGTCCCAAAGCTCATGGATATGCCCCAGCACATGGATACTGTCCCCCAGCTCATGGATATGCCCCCCAGCTTATGGATATGCCCCCCAGTTTATGGATATGCCCCAGCTCATGGATACTGTCCCCCAGCTCATGGATAATGCCCCAGCTCATGGATGTGCCCCAGCTCACTCATGGATGTGCCCCAGCTCGCTCATGGATGTGCCCCAGCTCGCTCATGGATGTGCCCCAGCTCGCTCTTGGATATGCCTCCGCTCACCTGTCGCCGCCGCGTTAGGCTCCCTCTGAGCGTGCGTCCGGCGGCAGGAAGCTTGGGCACTCGCCTGGGGGAGCCACGTGACCCGATCTCGCGAGATCGCGGTCACGTGGCTCCCCCAGACGAGTGCCCAAGCTTCCTGCCGCCGGACGCACGCTCAGAGGGAGCCTAACGCGGCGGCGACAAGTGAGCTGAGGCATATCATGGGGCATTCGCTCCATAAGACGCACCCACTTTTCCCCCCACTTTTTGGGGGGAGAAAAATGCGTCTTATGGAGCGAAAAATACGGTACTTTAAACATACTTTGGAGCACGAGGCAATTATCTTTGAATAACTGACAGGATGCTCAACGCGGGAAAACATGCGGCGGAAAAGAAACGGTTAATACCCCTCAGTTCAGGAGTTTAATCCCGCTCAAAAAGGCTCATAAATTGGTGTCCTAGAGTACCCGGGTACTAGATTCAACTGGCCAGTGAATCAACAAAAATATCTTCAACTAGTCAACGTTGGGGCTCTGTAAATTGAAGCAATCAAGCAAGTGCGCACTTTCTCGGAATCGTAGACCTTGAGGCCTCTCACCCATCCGGCGAACAATGTGTCCAGAACCGATGACTCGACCAAAGGATCTCTCTCCGCCGACTGGAACCCGGTGCCAACGAATCCTCTCTCCCGATGCCGAATCTCCGCAACCGGAACCGATCTGCCGCTTGCACTCCCGTTCGATCTGGAACATCCTTGTCATCCGAACTGCTCAGCGGAATGTGGTACGCGAGGATGCACCCTCCGTCCCTGATCTCCAGCACTGGATACGCCACTGTCCATGCTCCGACCTGGTTGTGATCCCGGACAGTCTCCTGCATACGTCTCACTCGTCTCGCTGTTCTGCTCGCTCTGCCCATCCCATGCACGAGGCTCCTGATGTCTTTTCTGGCTCCAGCACGCCCACTTCCTGCCCTCTCCCCAAAGGTTTCTGGGAGATGGAGTCCTTAAGTCTCTCATAGTCTTTCACATATGTAACGCTCTGGCTCCCCCTAGAGGCATAATGCTGCAATTCTAAAAGTCCAATTCAGCACAGCGCTACACTCTCCCCCCCAAACTCTTGGGTCCCTCCAAGGGCATGTAACAGATACATAACATTGTAATTTTCCACATTAACCAATTGTCACGGTGTGCGAGGGATGTCGATTCCAATGTGCAGCGAACACAAAAAGAGGGAAGCCAGGTAAGGAAAAAGTAATAAGGTTTATTTAGAATAAACAACAAGGTAACAAAAAGACAAATGGCAGAGGTATAGAGAAACCGGGCTATCTGAATAGATGATAAGTATAAGGAAATAAGGCGGAGAAGGGCACAGGAGGCGGAGAAGGGCACAAGAGGCTGGAGGCAGAGAAGGGCACAAGAGGCTGAAAGCAGAGAAAGAGCACAGGATGCTGAAAGCACAGAAAGGGCACAGGATGCTAAAAGAGAAGAAGAACAAGATTGGTAAACAATAAATCGAATATGATAGAAAGTCTCTTGGCAGTAGATGAATTCTTTGGTAGAAGGGAAGTCCTTAGTAAGAGGTGAAGCCTTTCAGCAGAAGGGGGAGTCCTTGGCAGAAGGGGAGTACTCCAGCAGAATGGAGAGTCCTTGATAGAAGGTGGATTCCTTCAGCAGAAGGGCAGTCTTTATATAAGGTGGCTTCCTTCAGCAGAAGGGCAGTCTTTATATAAGGTGGCTTCCTTCAGCAGAAGGGCAGTCTTTATAGAAGGTGGATTCCTTCAGCAGAAGGGCAGTCTTTACACAAGGTGGATTCCTTCAGCAGAAGGGTAGTCTTTATACAAGGTGGATTCCTTTAGTAGAAGGAGAGTCTTAGTAGATTTGTACAGACCTGGGTAAGCAAGATGCCTGCCTAGCAGGATATAAGGCCTGGCAAAGGCGGAGAGATGTTCTGGTTGCAGCCTGGAGATTTGGGAGAGCTTCTTGGTGCACACCTTGACTGAAGAGTAGTCTTGCAATAATGAAGCAAGGATGGATGGGTGTGTAATCCTTATAAAGGAATTCAGGCTTGCTTCATCCAGGTGTAGTTAGATTTTGACTAAAGATCCAAGACTAGCAAGAGAAGGGGACTCCCAGAGGCCAGAAGTGGAATTTGTATTAATATGTATAGATACATATGTTGGGCTTAATAGTTCGTCAATTAGTCTTACCAGCTCAGGCACGGTGTCTATGGCGCCGTTTAGGAGGACTACGGGTTGGCACATGACACCAATACATTCAGGTTCGACAGCAGGCATATAATGGGCTAGATACACATCTTCAATTGAACTCAGATCCCTAGCTACTTATACAAGTAGAGCAGACACTTTGGGCAACCTTCGCACAGTTGTAACTTCTGTGCTATGTCCAGGTGAGTCATACGTAAGTCTCTGAGGGGGCCGTATTGAACGTTTGGACTCAGTAATATTCTTTTCAGGCGGATGAGTCACATTTACAGGCTCAATTCTCTCATCAACAAATCGGAGCAGACACTTCTTCAGAGTAAGAGCCTTCCAGTAAAGGCACAGAACTGTAATCTACAGACACATCCTCTAGAACTTCAGGAACTTCCGGTGTCTCAGGTACTTCAGGTCTGAATTCGGGGGCATCAAGCCTCAGGTTACTTTCACACTGATAAAAGGCCAGAATAACTTCTTCAGGCTCAGGTGGGCACACCCAGTCCAGACAAAAACTCTTTTCTTCACTGTTCTCCTCACTTTCTCCAATAGAACGCAACTTCTGAGACCGAGTAACAGGAGTCAAACAAGAAACAGGCAGGTTAGGCAAAGAAAGTTCATCTCCAAGTGGTATCCGTACAGCCTCTCTCAAAGGTAACAGATGATTCCTGTGCCAGTTCTTTACAGGCCCGGCCTTTCCATCCGGATGAAATTGGTATACTGGTAGACCAGGCAATAGCTTGCAGACAATGTAAATTTGAGAACTCCATCTATCCGCTAGTTTGTGTCTTGCAGAAACACCCAAGTTCTTCAACAAAACCCTATCACCGGGTTGTAAGTCCTGCACCCGAACTCTCAAATCGTAATTCCGTTTATTCTTCTGCTCTCTACCCTCTGAAATCGAACGGGCTTGTTCAAATGCAGAAGCCAAATTTCTCCAGAGCCTGTCCGCATAATTTTTGTAGGAAGTGACAGACGTTTGATCAAGAGATAGGCCAAAGACTAAATCTACTGGCAGCCGAGCTTCTCTTCTAAACATGAGACGGTAGGGCTAGTATCCAGTAGCATCACTCTCAGTACTGTTATACGCGTGCACTAGCATAGATATGTGCCGACTCCAGTTCTGCTTCTCTTTGGTCGACAATGTCCCCAACATGTTTAGCAGAGTGCGATTAAATCTTTCCGGTTGAGCATCACCTTGAGGGTGATAAGGAAAAGTTCGAGTCTTCTGAATTCCCAGTACTTCCAACAGCTGCCCAACAAGTCGGCTCTCAAAGTCTCTGCCTTGATCTGAGTGGATTCTCTGTGGTAGGCCATAATGAATGAAAAACTTTTGCCACTGTATGAGCACGTTGGTCTTTGGTAGAGAAAGCTTGGGCATAACGAGTGAAATGATCAGTCACCACCAAGATATTTCCCTGCCCACTAGCGTCAGGCTCTAAGCACAGGAAATCAATGCACACCAAGTCAATGTGTCCTTGTCTTTGCAGGTGGCTCAGTGGAGCAGTTCGAGTTGGTAAGGTCTTCCTCTGAATACACCTCAAACGCGCATGGCAGTAACTTTCAACTTCGGATCTCATGCAAAGCCAATAGAATCTGTCTCGCTCCAGTTTAAAAGTTCTCTCTGCACCCAAGTGTCCATGATCATCGTGTGTATGGGCAGGGGCTGTGACCCCTGTATAGTGTTGTGCGTATGGAACCCAATGGCAAGCCGTCGAAGAAGGAAACCAGGAAATGTATAAGTAAGCAATTGAGTTTTTACTGAGATGAAACAAATAAAGTCCAGGACGAAAGACTATAACTCAAAAGGTATCCTTGGTTTGGTGGAAAGTCCAGAACAGGGAATTACGAGTAAGGGTCTTCGGGCTCAGAAGTGAAACAAAAAAAGTCCAGAACGAAGGGTTGTGGAAGAGGGTAACGTGGGCTGTGGCCTTTTGAGAAAAGCCTGGGTTGAGGAGCTGGAGCTGGTGCTATGGTTGTGGAGGAAAGCTTGGATACAGGATCTGGAACTGGGACCATGGACGTGGAGGCAAGCCTGGAGATGGATCTGGTGCTGGTACCATGGACGTGGAAGCAAGTCTGGAGATGGATTTGGTGCTGGTACCGTGGACGTGTAAGCAAGCCTGGAGATGGATTTGGTGCTGGTACCGTGGACGTGGAAGCAAGCTTGGAGATAGGAGCTGGTACCGTGGAAGCAAGACTGGATGCAGGGTCTGGAGCCGGTACCGTGGAGGCAAGACTGGATGCAGGGTCTGGAGCTGGTACCGTGGAGGCAAGACTGGATGCAGGGTCTGCAGCCGGTACCGTGGAGGCAAGACTGGATGCAGGGTCTGGAGCTGGTACCGTGGAAGCAAGACTGGATGCAGGGTCTGGAGCTGGTACCGTGGAAGCAAGACTGGATGCAGGTTCTGCAGCTCAGGATTCACTTGGAACAGGAACGAAGAGGTAACACTGGATAACTGAAGCGGTGAACCACAGTATAACCTGGTTAATGAACTGAGAAAGGTGACAGGTTTAAATAGGGTTCAGAGGATCATAAGAACACCGTTCACCTGGGACTCGTAGGTGGAGCTGGGATACCTGAGTACTTGATAGGTTAATTGGGGGCATACGAGGATCTCCAGTGCAGGTGTCATGCAGTACTCATAAGCTACCAGCAGAGGCGCCAGAGTACTAAGTTCTTCGTTTCTTAGGAAGGCATGCGATCGCGCGTGCGCACTTTGTCTCCCGGCATTTGGATCCTGGAGGTGGCATGGGAGGTACTGCAAGCTGTCTACATATTGGGACTCAAGCGTCGCGCCACGAGGGACCTTAGGTACGTATGGTGTGTGCCCCAACATGGCGGTCCGGGCAGGGAGTGGGCCGCGGTGTGGGGCATGACATCGTGCAATGCTCTCAACATGCTTTCTCTGTGCTTTTCGGGGAGGAACAATTGTTGTGTCTCTTCGGCATTGTTCTAGGGGCCCCTTTGGTAGACCAACCCGTCTACAGACCAATCGGGCTCCTTCAGGGGAATTAGTCAGCAGAAATCCCCTTTGACCTGCGTTCATAGCTTTCATTGTCAATCCGATCAGAGGATCTTCAGCTTGATCTGCCCTCAAGTCCTGTTTCATGAGAGTAGGAAGGCTTTCACTCCTCAATTGTGTGGGATTACAATAAAGTTCTGTAACGCCTGCAGCCATAACTCCTATAGCTTCTGCCTCAATCACTCCCTTGACCCGGCGCTCAGCCCCTTGACATAAGGCTTGCACCCCATCAGGAGTCAACTGAGTCCATTCCGCGTGGTAGGGCCTTCTTGACAAAGCATCAGCGTCTCGATTGTTAACTCCAGGGCGATACTTAAGCCTAAACCGAAACCCGGACAAAGCGGCCAACCACTGATGTCTTGTTGCATCCAGTTTTGCAGTAGTAAGGATGTACGTAAAAGGATTGTTGTCGGTCTTTATCACAAATTCAGCCCCATAGAGATAATCTTTCAGCTTGTCGACTACTGCCCACTTCAAAGCGAGGAACACCAATTTGTGAGTAGGATAGTTCTTCTCTGAAGGAGTAAGGCTTCGACTTACATACGCCACAGGTCTCAGAAGACCATCATACTCTTGATACAGTACTCCCCCTAGACCTTCTCTGCTTGCATCCACATGTAGTTCATACGGCTTATGAGGATCAGTGGAGGCCAGGACAGGGGCCCTAGTTAAACTCTCTTTCAATCTCAGGAAGGCACTTTCACACTGACTGGTCCACTCTTCTTGAATCGATTCTCGAGCCTTCCTAGGCCCTTGAGCAGACGAATTCCGACTAGGGGTCATTGAATCTTCTCCAACTTCTTCTGTTCGTAGGATTTAATTTAAGGGCTAAGCTATCTTGGCAAATCCACCGTTGAATCTTCGAGAATATGAACAGAATCCAAGGAAGGATCGAAGTTCGGTAACATTTCGGGGTCTAGGCCAGGAAGCTACGGCCTCCAACTTCCGAGGACCTGTTGAAATGCCTTTCGCAGAGACACGGGACTGAAGGTAAGCAAAATTGTTGTTCTCTAAGGACAGTTTCAACCCCTCTTCATGGAGCCGCTTCAAGACCTTCTCCAGCCATTGCTCATGTTCTACCAAAGTCCTTCCGAACACGATTAGATCATCCAGATACACTAGTGGGCAGATGAATGCCGTCATCTCCTTGTCTTCAGGATGCACTGGTATCTGAGGATACCCACTTTGCAGGTCTAGTACACTAAACCATTTTGCTCTAGACAAACACTGTACAGCCTCTTCTATTTGGGGTGTAGCATATTGGTCAGAATGGACCTTTGATTCAACGTGCGATAGTCAATACATAGGCGAATGGAACCATTCTTCTTATGAACCACCACAATGGGAGAAGCATACGGACTCCTAAATTCTTGAATCACTTTAGTTCTCTGCAGTTGAGCCAACTGTTCCCGTAGATCATCCAAGTCTCCCAGTGGAACCATCTTGACCTTTCTCGAAACGGCTTGTCATCTTGAAGTCGAATGCAATGTTCAGTACTCTTAGCGCATCCCACGTCGAACTCATCTAAGAGAATAAGTCTTTCCACTTCAGGATCTGGGGCTGGAGTCGTTTCTTCCATTCAATTGAGATAGGAGCATCTTTCGGATAGAACCGTTCAGCCGGAATCTCTTTATTCACTCCCCCCCTAAAATCAGTAGGGGAGAGAGGCGTAACAGAAGCCACTTGTCCGATGGGCATTCGTGCTTTCAAGACCACTGGAGAGTCAGACACATTACATACACTTACAGAAATTCTTCCACGTGTCCGTTTTAAGGCTCTTGTAGAGATTATTTCAGGGATTACTTGTACCCCAGCCTCATTCCCATGATTGAGATCAGTTTCCAGAAGCACTTAAGGACCCGGTTGTGATCCGTTCAACTTGACTGAAGCCTGGAAGCTAGTCACTTCACCTGATTGTAGAACCTTCTCTGTTCCTCCTAATCTCCACAGGCGTCCCACCTCGGCAAGTGCTCTCTGTTTTACAACCATTCTTTAATAGACTGGACGTAACATTGGATGTACATCTTTGGTAGAACCTTCTTCCATTACTATCGGAGTTAGAAGACGTCTCGCCAGATCAGTATTTGTCCCCACTATCATTGAACTTCGGCTGGCCCCCGAAGGGTGAGAACACACAATGGCCAATGCGTCACAGCCTCTGGACTGCCCTGTCACGTCTCGGCCTTGCCCCCTGGTGGTGAAGGGTTCATGTCTGTTTTTTTCCCTGTGGTGTGTCTGGCTGTGCTGTCTAGGGCTGATCTGGGGTTCTGTTATGATCTCCTGGTCTGGGGTCACATGGACCAATCACACGGTCCCACTCCCTATATATTCCCAACAGCACAGAGCCTCATTGACGGTTTGTGGAGTTTCATGGTGGTTCTGTTTGGTTCATGTTCCCTGTGTTGCTGCAAAGCATTCCTGTCTCATGGTATTCTGGTTTTGACCTCGGCTGTATTTCTGACTATCCCTCCTGCCCACTCCTGGTACTGTATATGTTGATCTGTTGCCAACCTCTGCTGTATGACCATTCTTGTAGGTTTTATGTTTCATGTACCTTGTCTGTCTTAGTTTAGTATACTCAGAGGCCGCATATAAGGACCTCTTTAGTTAGTCTGTCTGTATATATTGTGTTTACCCTCGCTCTTCTTGTTCCACTGCTCTGTTATTACTTTGTGAGGTATTCTCCCTAGTTAGAGGCCAACTACAGGACCTACCCCAGCTTAACATTCCTTTAGATCTTCTGGTCCTCTTGTCCCTTGCGTCTGTCTGGTTCCTGAGTAGCCCTGACGTGGAGTTTAGTTCCTGTATTGCCTAGTCTGTCAGTTTGTTGACTGCCCTGCAGCCTGAACAATTCATATACTGTCGTACATTGGTTGTTTCTGAGCGTGTCCTAAGTTGTTTGTCGGTCTTGAAACCTTCAAAGCTTAGTGGTAATTCAGTTCTGTTTTTTTTGGTGCTCCTTGGTTTTGGAGAAACTAGCCTGTTTTATTTAACTGTCCAGTCAGTAGCTCATCTGCCTTAAGGGCTTCACTCCTTGTTTCTAACCACCACGATGGCCCAAGCAGGGGCCCACCGTTACATGCCCGACGACCTCTGAGCCAAACTCTAACTTCAGCTGGAGATGGAGATGTAGATGGAGATGTAGAGATCATCATAGGGGAGCCTCTCAGTCTCGATACCCCAGATTTCAAGGTCCTTTAGGAGGTATGTGTTTCAAATGTTTTTCATAGAAATCTCGATAAATCAACGTCACTTGAGCACCTTAGTCTAACAGAGCCTTAGTATAGACCCTTTCCACCTGGATTGGAATGATGGGCAAAGGACCTATCAACTGATCAGGAAACTATTTCGTAGCAGCAGGAGGTATAGTCGTTGCACTCTAACTTTCTTTCTGATTCGTGAAGATTGTGGGTGTGCATTGTTTTCCCGTGACATAGGACCGGACTCTAAGGGAGTGACTCTTTCAGTCCTGGCAGGCACAGCTTTTGGCAAGGATCTGGGCCCTTCCGGCCTTTCATTTCGGACTTGGAAATTGGAGCGGTTCTCGACAGTTGGGCACCTAGTTTGCTCCCTCACCAGGGCCCTCTGTAGTTTCCCGCCTGTGAGGTAGATAATTGTACTTCTAAGGCCTTTAAGAACTCTTCAACCGTTTTCCCTTCTGGCCTTCTGTTCTTGCACTGCGCTCTGAAATGACCCATTTCTCCACAGCTGAAGCATCTTTTCTTTGAAGACGGAGGCGCACTTTCTCCCAGTGATTCATTTGAAGGGCCCCGGCCGGAGGCCACAGCAACTCCTGTTATTATTATTATTATTATTAATTTATAAAGCGCCAGCATATTCCGCAGCGCTGTACAATAAGCACAGATACGACAGGGTTACAATACATTGAACAACATTTGACAAACAGTACAGGAGGAGATGAGGGCCCTATTCCCGTAGGAACTCACAATCTAGGAGGGTTGGGGTTGGAAACAGGAGGAGAGGACTGTAAGGTGAGAGTGATTGATGGTTGCGTCAGTGAGTTGGGTGGTAGGCTTCCCTAAAAGCATGTTTTCAGGGAGCGTTTGAAGGAAGAGAAGTTAGGGGAAAGTCTGACAGCACGAGGGAGAGCGTTCCAGAGAGTGGGGGCTGCGCGTGAGAAATCCTGCAGTCTATCATGGGAAGAGGTGATGCGGGGAGAAGCTAGGCGCAGGTCACTGTTTGACCTTAGGGAGCGGGCTGGGGTGTATTTGGTGATTAGTGAGGACAGGTAGTGGGGCGCTGAGTTAGTGAGGGTTTTGTAGGTAAGGATAAGGATTTTGAACTTAATTCTGCAGTGGATGGGGAGCCAGTGAAGGGACTCGCAGAGGGGAGCGGCAGAGACAGAGCGGCGGGTGAGGTGAATTAGCCTGGCGGAGGCGTTCAGGATGGATTGTAGGGGGGAGAGGCGGGACAGAGGGAGGCCAGATAAGAGATTATTGCAATAGTCGAGTCGGGAGATTACCAGGGCGTGTAGGAGTTGTTTTGTGGTGACAGCGTTGTCTGCATATCTGTTAGGAACTTTTGCATATCAGTCTGTGTCTCCGCCACCTTCAAAATTACCGGCATAGATCCGTGTGTGCCTGCTCCAATTCAGCTTGAGCTTCTTGCACTTTCTTAACAGTCTTTTGTATTTCACCATAAGCCTGAATGGGTGACTCTCTTGTAGTATCTCTGAAGGTGTAGGGACAACAAGCTACTCTTGTCTGTCAACTTCGGACCCATAGGCATCGAACGAATCATCTTCCATCGGCGAACATTTGTTATGTCTCACAGGTTGTGCGTAGGCTTTTTCTCCCCTTCTTAAGAATTTCTCTTCCAGAAGAGCCTCTTCTTCTCTAACAGCTTGAATCAGTTCTAGGTACCTCAATTCTCTGTTACCTTCTCTGGTCTTCAGCTGTAACATCACAGGGTCTAGAATGTTAAGCACCTCTCAATATCTGCCGGATTCTGATTTGGTCCATCACAGTAGGGCCGGCCCCTTTCTTGAGAAGTATTTGGTGTAAAATCATATCCAGACGCCTCATATAGTCTGTCATTTTCTCACCTTTCCGCTGGTAGGTGTGTTCGTACTTGTACAGTTGTGTTCAAAATTATTCAACCCCCAGTGCTGTAAAGGGTTTTAGGGAATTTAGTGTACATTTGTAATTGTATTCAGAATGAAATCCTACAAGGACTTTTTAAAGAACCATATGCAACTAAAATGACATCAATTGGTTTTGTAATACAGTAGTAAATGTTTCTTTTGTGAATTCTTCATTGACACAATTATTCAACCCCTTAAAGACTACCACTCTGAAGAACAGAGGTTCATTCAAGTGTTTTCAATCAGGTATTGAAACAGAGGTTTTGGGATAGTGTTCTGTGGACTGATTAAACAAAATTAGAACTGTTTGGGCCCATGGATCAACGCTATGTTTGGAGGAGGAAGAACAAGGCCTATGAAGAAAAGAACACCTTGCCTACTGTGAAGCATGACGGGGGTTCAATCATGCTTTGGGGCTGTTTTGCTTCTGCAGGTACAGGGAAGCTTCAGCGTGTGCAAGGTACCATGAATTCTCTTCAGTACCAGGAGATATTGGATGACAATGTGATGCAGTCCGTCACAAACCTGAGGCTTGGGAGACGTTGGACCTTTCAACAGGACAATGATCCCAAGCATACCTCCAAGTCCACTAGAGCATGGTTGCAGATTAAAGGCTGGAACATTTTGGAGTGGCCATCGCAGTCACCTGACTTAAATCCGATTGAGAACCTCTGGTGGGACTTAAAGAAAGCAGTTGCAGTGCGCAAGCCTAAGAATGTGACTGAACTGGAGGCTTTTGCCCATGACGAATGGGCGAAGATACCCGTAGATCGCTGCAAGACACTTGTGTCAAGCTATGCTTCACGTTTAAAAGCTAAGTACTAAGATTGAATGTCACTTGGGTTGAATAAAACTGATAGTGATGTGAGCACAGAAAAGACATTTGTGGTTATTTCATTATAAATGTTATGTTATATTTGTCTGACCTACACGTGCCTCTTTGATTTAATTGTAAGCAAGATGACTGAATGATCAAAATCAATGTCAAACTGGCCAAAACACTCAATTTCAGTGGGGGTTGAATAATTTTGAACACAACTGTACATGAGCTCAGCAGCCTTTTCTGTTCGCCCAAAGACTTCCTGTAATATGTTTAGGTAATCTAGAGCAGTACAGTCTTGCTTACTCAATTTCAGGTTTCTAACAGCCTCTGATGCTCTGATTCAGAATGAAGACCAACACCAAAAAGTCCCAGCACTCTTGGGCCCTTTTAAAGGGTCAATTTATTGGATGCCTTATACACCAAGGTGCCAGCAATGTTTCAGCCTACTGGCCTTTACCAAGCTTGATAAGAGCCAATAGGCTGAAATGTTGCCAGCACCTTGGCGTATAAGGCATCCAATAAAAAGACACTTCAATAGAGCCCACGAGTAAAAGAAAATACAAACAGAAAAAATCTAGTAAATAAGAGGAATTTTGTAACTAAAGTAATGCTGTCTTTTTAAGACGACTTTACAAAAAAGGACAAAAAGGTCTTCAATTTAGACATATAGATAGGAAGGAGCTTTTGGGGGGCGTAGCCAGATGCGTGTGGAAGCAGACACTCTTTGAGAGGAGCTCCGCTGAATCACGCTGATACCAAGGATTTCTGCCAGATTTTCCCCACATAATACTGTAGCTCTCACCCCCGAAGGAGCTGCTGAATAACCCGGGACCTGTCTCACCGCATTAACAATTCACTGCACACCAACACACCTTCATAGGTTTCTTTAAGATAATTTACTGTAGGCAATAAATCTAAATAATCACACATGTAACTTTAACTGTCATGAAACAAACACTGTGCAGCATCAAAAATGGCGGGCAATACAAGCGTATCAATGTATAACAACTAAACAGTTAATATCACCCCAAGTCTATTGTATCAGAGTCAGATTTAGGAATATGTATTGGTTTTGTCCTAATGTACCTGGGTACTAAGTCCACTGGCAAGTGGATGGATGAATTTCTTCGGCTAGCCGACATTGGGGCCCAAGACTTAGCAAACAAATAAGGGCTCACTGTCAGCAATGATCACAGGCCGGAGGCCTCTCACCCAATCGCTGAACAGCTGGTCTCAGGCTGGTGAAGCGTCGATGAACAAGGTCCCTCTCAAAAAGATCCGTCCTTTAAGCCGTCTGGTGCCCGGTAGTGTCCAGGGGTTTAAGCTCTCAATCCTGTTCTCCTCAGTCTGGCTCAGAACACCATCAGCACTCCGCTCCGCCTGCGGCCACCTCACATGCGATCTCTCCCGAACACTCCTGGGATCGGAACAGTCCAGCGTGATACTCAGCAAGGCAATGTACACTCTCCCCGATCACTCCAGCAATGGATGTCGTGCAGTTCTCCGCGCTCCAGCTCACAAGATCCCAGAGAATGTCATACAGGCCGACTGCCTTCTCTCGCTGCTCACACTGTCCTCTACTTCCTGGCGCCAGACATAATACTTCCTCTCTCTCCAAGGGTTTCTGGGAGATGTAGTCCATATATCCATCACAGTCTTTCCCCAAACGTTGCACTCTGGCTCCCTCTATGGGCACAACAGCTGCATTTCTCAAGAGCCAGAATAACTAAAGGGCTACACTCTCCCTCCCCTAAACTCTTGGGTCCCTCCAAAAAGGTATACAATAGCATTTACAATAATATTCATGTCGCAAATAACATACGTAACTTTACATTAAACCACCTTTGTTGTTAGCACCTATATACTAGTTCTGACAGCGTGCAACAAATGGGTCAAATAGATGGCCTGGATTGAATTCAAGTCCCTAGACACCTCTGCGATTAGGGCGGACACCTCGGGTAATCTTGAAATAGCACAGTTGTTACAGCTTCCTCTGTGCAATTTCCTGGTGAATCATAAGTTAGTCTCTGAGGGGGTCGTACCGATCGTTTAGGCCTGGATTCTGTGGGATCCTCTTCTAGCGGAAGTGTTGGACCAAGGAGCTCAGTTTCCTCCTCTACGGTCTGAGCAGGTGTGTCTTCGATTACTGAGCCTTCCAGGGAAGGCTTAGAACTGTCAGTGCTCCCAAGATCTTACTGCTCTCAGTGCTGCCCAGGATGTGGCTGCTCTCAGTGCTCCCTAGGCTCTGGATGCTCACAGTGCTCCCCAGGAACTGGCTGCTTTCAGTGCTCTCCGGGAACTGGCTGTTTTCAGTGCTTCCAAGGATCTGGATGCTTTCAGGGCTCCCAGGATCTGGCTGCTCTCAGGGCTCCCTAGGATCTGGCTGCTCTCAGGGCTCCCCAGGATCTGTGTTGTCCACTCCAGGCAGCCTCGCACTGCAGGGAGGAGGTGCTGACACAGTTAACAGTCACACTCTGAGTACAGCCCTGCACCAACTGACTGTGCAAGATTAGGACAGTCACATGACAGTCTTGCGTCAATCAATGCATGGGAGGCAAGCCTCCCATGGAGGCGGTTTTTTGAATGGCTTGGACCAATGGTGCTTTCCCAGTGGTCCAAGCTATTCCATTGTTCTTCAGTCCCTCTGAGGCCCAGCAGAGCGTAGGTTCAGGAAGTAGGCAGAGCCAGATGTGCACTGCAGACCTCAATCTCTTGGCCTGCTTGATTTTATGCGATTAGCGTAGCGTTCAGCTATGCAAATTGCGTAGGCTCAGGGAGGGCAAGCTGGTGCAAAAAAATTACGTGGGCAGTGGCAGAGACAGACAGCGGGGGAGCATGGAGCAGGTGAGTTTGTTAAATTTTTTTATAATATTTTATTCATTCAGTAGTGACTTCAATTAGAGTTGCTTTGTCTGCCATTACCCCAGACTTTGAGACACTTAATAAAAGCAAGAAGCATCCCCAGTTTTCACAGGAGTTCTAATTAATTTCAAATGTTTCAATTAGTTTGTTTTACAGCAAACACTTTCGTTTTCACTAGTGCTGTGATTACTGCACTATCCTTTTTGGAAAGAATCCCTTTATGTCTACAAAATTGTTTAAAAAGTGCATACATTGTAGAATATTGCACACGTTGTTTTGTGGAATAAATTATAATGTTTCAGAAATTCAATTATTTTTGGGTCGCGACTTAATGACCAAGGACAATTGTGGGTCCTGAGGGTCTACAGATTGAGCTACTGGCTTAGAGAACCGACAATATTTTATTTAACGTATCATACAGTTATAACATTGTGACACATTTATCATTCCAAGCTAGGTTCTTATGGATTTTATAATTCTGAATTAGGGATGTCTGACCTGTATACACAGATATCTACACCACAAACACATGTACTATACTAATATATAATATATATATTATAGATTATATAACATGATCCCTGCTGTTCGGTGGTTTCATTCGACAGGTTTATTCAGGCGAATCCCATTTGCTCCAATGTTAAAAATATTCCCGTTTTAATCCAATATCTAATAAACCGTTGATTATAATATTCTGCAGTAAAAAGTCTCTCTGTATAGATTTTTTTAGGATCTTTTTGGCATTTTTCGGTATTTAGTGAAACAAAATTCGTTTTTTTTTAAATAGTTTTTTCTTTGTTCTGTAACAGCCCACGTGCGGTGACGTTTCGATTCTCTTTGAATAACCCTGATAATCTCTATCTATAAATGCATTGTAATGTGTATGTTGCCGGCTACGCGTGTACCCATCACAGTTGCCCTCTTGGCAGTTAGAACAACTCCTCCCGCCGACAAGTGGAAGCCGCCCCATTCTAAACAAGTCTCCGGTTATTTTCATCGCTGCCCAGTTTGTTATCTCCCATAGCCCCCCCAATAAATATACCCTCAACTAAAACTAATTCCCCTACACAATAAATAACCTCAACCCCCCCCCCCGCGCAATAAATATTTCCTCAGGGGAAAAAAAATAGTCCTTAAGCACAAAAATACACGCAATAAATACATGTGGTGATTTCCATACCAGTGCTCATTTACATCTTTTACACTTGCCGACGAGTGGAAACCGGCCCCTTCTAAACAAGTCTCCAGTTACTGTCTTCACTGCCCAGTTTGTAATCTCCCATAGCCACCCCCCAATAAATATCCCCTCAGTAAAAACTAACCCCCCCCAACCCACCCCGGCTATAAATATCCCAGCAGGAAAAGAATAACACCCCAACCCAATAAATAGCCCCTCAGCATAAAATACGCTCCCTGGCAATAAATACATGTGGTGATTTACATACCTATGCTCATTCATAACTTTTACACTAGATGGCGGTGTTTCATAAATAACATCCACAAAAAAAAACATGGGCTAATTGCCTACCCTGGGTGCATTTTTATTTCCTGCAAACCATACTCTACAACAATAGATTGCCCTCTGGGCAGGCTTAAGGCCTAGTAACAGATATGCTCCGCACTTACCTGATGCTTAACTAGAAACCTCAGGGACCACTGCAAGAATCCATGAAGGACATCCCCCCCACCTCCCCCCCAAAAAGGCATTCTTTTTTTTAAATATAAATAAATATATATATATATGTACACCATTTATATTAATTAATTCAACTTACTTTAATTGTTAACAGTGGTATTTCGCAATAGGACTTGGGTCACTTTGCAGGTCGCACTGATGGCCTGAAAATATAAAGAAAAATCCATGTACGGATACATGTATACCCAGACACCAGAGGTATGTATACCCAGACACCAGACCCCCAGAGATATGTATGTATACCCAGACATCAGACCCCCCAGATACATGTATACCCAGACATCAGGGTAACGGGGGGAGTAGCGCCCACTAGAGTAGC
This sequence comes from Leptobrachium leishanense, assembly GCA_009667805.1. Lineage (NCBI taxonomy): Eukaryota > Metazoa > Chordata > Amphibia > Anura > Megophryidae > Leptobrachium > Leptobrachium leishanense. Next base: position 160,781,089 of record CM019068.1, read on the forward strand.
GGAGTTGAGATCCTTAAGGACTGATAAATCTTTTTGACGTTTAAACACTGCTTGGCATACGCAGAATTATACACTTGAGACAGCGAGGATGAACAAAACACTGAGTTGCTACTAAGCACTAATAGGATTCGAGACCGATAGACTACTTAGATCACGTTCAGAAATACACAGATAAGTCAGTTGGTGAATTGCGCAGACTGCAGGGCAGTCAGGAAATAAGCTGCTTTAACGTTTCCTGATAATCGGGAGCAGATCAGCGGTACCGTAAGATATTCAGCGGCAACACATACACCTCGGGGTCTGTCGTGAATACAGTATCGAGTATATTTGATGGTGAGAGCACACTGACCATGAGCCGGATATAAACAGTACCTTTCGATCGCAGTTCTTATATACATGTGTGGCTGGAGAACATGAGCTCTGGGTTGGGTATAGGAGCCTAATGAGGCCACAGATGATACCCACAACTTAGAAGGGACAATACCCCAGTAACGTGCAAACACCCCAGCGGCAAGCATGGGGTTAAACAACCAACACACCACACAGGCGATCGTAATCGAGCAGCAAGAGAATAGTCAAAACAAGCCAGGTCAAAAAGCAGGAGCAGGGATCGTATCCAGAAAACGGGTTGGCAAAAGAGAAAAAAATACACACAATAGTTAGCGATGCGGGAAACAGATTCCACGACAGGGCGACAAGGCAACTCCTCGCGCCCTGTTTTAAACCCAGCGGCTCCTCGTGACCATGCTAGGCCCCGCCCCTCGGATGCCGCTCGGCCATTCCCCAGTGCTGGCAGCCGGCCAGCTCTTGGCACAGGACCTTGCCCAGACCCCCAGGCAGCGCAGCAGGGGCTGAGGATATGACAAGACCTCCCCGATACATGTATACCCAGACATCAGACCCCCCCGATACATGTATACCCAGACCCCCAGAGATATGTATGTATACCCAGACATCAGACCTCCAGATACATGTATACCCAAACATCAGACTCCCCCCATACATGTATACCCAGACATCAGACCCCCCCTGATACATGTAGTATACCCAGACATCAGACCCCCTCCCGATGCATGTATACCCAGACATCAGACCCCCCAGATACATGTATACCCAGACATCAGACCCCCCAGATACATGTATACCCAGACATCAGACCCCCCAGATACATGTATACCCAGACATCAGACCCCCCCGATACATGTAGTATACCCAGATATCAGACCCCCCCGATACATGTATACCCAGACCCCCCGATATATTGTATACCCAGACATCAGACCCCCCCGATACATGTATACCCAGACATCAGACCCCCGATACATGTATACACAGACATCAGACCCCCGCAGATACATGTATACCCAAACATCAGACCCACCTCAGATACATGTATACCCAGACATCAGACCCCCCAGATACATGTATACCCAGACATCAGACCCCCCTGATACATGTAGTATACCCAGACATCAGACCCCCCAGATACATGTATACCCAGACATCAAACCCCCAATATATTGTATACCCAGACATCAGACCCCCCAATACATGTATACCCAGACAACAGACCCCCCCAGATACATGTATACCCAAACATCAGACCCACCTCAGATACATAAAGGTCTGTGGGAATACCAGTCTAACACTCAGTCGGGACATCTGACCAAATGCATCAGATGTATTTGGAACATTATTCGGGTGGATCAGAATCTACTAGAAAATTTTGCACCAATTCCTCACTTGCTTTAAAAAGGAGCAGGAATCTAAAAAGACATCTTGGTACATATGCCCAGTTCTCATTAACCCCTTATGGACCACTGACATAAATAGTACATCCTGGGGAAAATTCCCCTTAAGGACCAAAGACGTACTATGTACCTCATTGTCCTTTAACCTGCGGAGGGTTTATCTGGGGAAGTCATATTTGGGGGTACCCAGTTGTTCTCTGGCCTTCTAGTAGATTGCGAAGGTTCCACCATCACTGGAGGATTCACTGAAGGGCTCTATGTCAGATGCTGTGATGGTGTCACTGTCAGCGAGAGTGTCGCTCTCAGAGCCAGCCAGGATATCATACGCCTCCTCTGCTCAATGAAACCGTGCCATTTTAGCAGTGTCTTGTGCACTAATTAAGGGGATACAGTATAACGGTCGTCATAGCATAGAATCATGAGCAATAGCGACCCACACCAAGTGCATCCGCACCGAACTGGCACGCACAACGAACGTGGCAAAACGGACGCAAGTTAGGCAAGAACGTAATACCGCTACCATGGACGCGCAGAGTGCGCCATGTCCGCGTAATGTTCTGTGTGAGTGATGAGATGTCAGACGAAGCACTTTTGCGACGTCCAGCACCTTGACGCACAAAATGGCTTTTCATATCCTTTTGAAATTTTTAGCATTTTTCATATTAATTTTATTTCCCATAATTCCCCCTTTTTTTGTTGCTACGTCCATCAAGAAAAACGGACCATGTGGTGTCTACAGCATCTTCTGTCCATTGTGCATGCACGCAGAGTGTGCTCAGACTGCGTTCGTCTGACTCTAGCCTTATAAGGGACTCATCCTGTGACTGGCTACATTAGGATTTTTCAAAGTCAAGCTACAGCAGTCACATGGAAACATATTGTGAACTGATAGTGACTCAGGGGGGCGGCAGTCATTTCAATTCAATACAAATAAGCTTTATTGGCAGGACCAAATACATTTTAGCATTGCCAAAGCATATGGGGAGGTTATATGGGACGGAGGGGGGGGGGGGGGGTAGTGGGTTATTATTAGGGGTAAAGAATGGGTAAGTCCATGGACATTATCAGGGGTAAGGGATAATATGAAGGGGGATGGGGGCGAGTCCACGTTGGGGATTTAGAAGTCCAGGATCTCTCAAGTTCCTTTCAGTCTGTGACATTCTGTGATGTATTGTGCAGATATTTTCACCGTTGGCTCCTCTTCTCCCAGTAGGATGTGGAGTTTCCTCGTCTCTTCTATAGAGGTGAAGTCCAGTCAGTCTGACACCTCATCACAGTGCACCAGACAGGGCCATTAACTGATCATGGAGCTCAGCAGGAGCTGTGGCATTCCTCTCCTCACACACAGAGAGGTAGCACAGAGGGCAGGGCTGATGACGATTTATGCGTTGACGCCTGTGCTGCCTTATAGAAAGCGCCTGCCCCGACTGTCTGCAGAGCCGCTCATCAAGACCAATATTTCACTCATCCCAGACGAGCGCATTTTTCAAGCCCTGATGACACGGTACCGTACACAACACTTTACAATTGTGATCAGGTAGCAGCGAAAAGGGTTAAGAAAAATGTAAAAACCGCTGCAGCTGACAAAAAATGGTCAAAAACTCCCCCTTCCTCCCACACACAACCCAATACCCAACCCCAAAAAAATAAAACTGCAGATTACACACCTGCGACAAGCACTAATTAACGTTTTTTTTATTATTATAAACCCCCCCCGCAAAAAAAAAGGTTCGGCTTGCTCAGAGAGCCCTCTGAAAACAATGATCAGTAATACAGTACCATACTGACTAATAATGTACACTAGCGATCAGGCAGCAGGGGTTAAAAATTTAAAAAAACTGCTGCAGCTGACAAAAATGGTCAAAAAATTATTTTTTTTTACCAAAAGTAAATGGAAAAAAATACAGATTGTCCCAGTCAGGCTGATCACCGGGATTATGCTGTGATTCACACCGAAAGGTTAACTGACACATTGTGACCGTGACACGTTGGCACAATTAGGTCATCTGAAGGCGCCGTAACCACCACTGCTGGGAGCCCACAAGCAGAGCGCCGGGTCTCCAGGAATGGGAGCGCCGAAACCCCCTTCACAAACAGCACAAAGAGAAAAAATCCGGGACCCAGGCAGCTGCAGCTTGTAAGTTTATTCACAGGGGTAACATCTCACCACCAAGGAACAGTTACGTTTCGGCCACAAACGGCCTTAATCATACAATTAGAAAGGACATGACATCTCCAATTTAAACAACTCTCAACCAATTGTAATGAACCCCTCGTAACAAGGGGGTGTGTCCTATTGTCCAACAAAATTATATGCAAACAAAGTTTTTTACATAAACACCTCTAATAAAAATACAAAAAATAAAAATAAAAAATAAATTAAACAATATATAAAATTCTTACTCTACCGTATGAGGAACAAGCGCGGTATCAATGTAACTTTATGAAAGCTCTGTGGGGACAAAAGAATATATGTTGTTATGTTTTTAATACCAAAGGAGTGCACCAAAATGCACCCAATCAAAAGATGCTAATAGCAGAGATGTAAATCAAACTCCCTATTAAGGCCCTTAGGCCACAATGTATCCAATTTATGTATCCAGCGTTTTTCCTTTTGTTTTAATAATCTAATCCTATCCCCTCCCCGTCGCAGGACCGGGACATGATCAATGATCTGAAATCTTAATTGTGCTATATTATGTGTGCAAGCGAGAAAATGTTCAGAGACCGGTAAATCCCTACGACCCGTCCTAATGGTTGACTTGAGTTTCGTAAAGCGTTCTTTCATTTTCATTGTAGTCTCACCAACATACAATAAGCCACAGGGGCATTTCAGTACATAAACTACATAAGAAGAATCACATGTGTAATATTCCCGTATCCCAATCTTTTCACCCGTATGTGGATGTACTAAGAAATCCCCTTTTATGACCGCATTGCATGAAGAGCAACCAAGGCACGGAAAAGTGCCCTTTCTTTGGGGGCCGAGGACTACAATGAAAATGAAAGAACGCTTTACGAAACACAAGTCAACCATTAGGACGGGTCGTAGGGATTTACCGGTCTCTGAATATTTTCTCGCTTGCACACATAATATAGCACAATTAAGATTTCAGATCATTGATCATGTCCCGGTCCTGCGACGGGGAGGGGATAGGATTAGATTATTAAAACAAAAGGAAAAACGCTGGATACATAAATTGGATACATTGTGGCCTAAGGGGCCTTAATAGGGAGTTTGATTTACATCTCTGCTATTAGCATCTTTTGATTGGGTGCATTTTGGTGCACTCCTTTGGTATTAAAAACATAACAACATATATTCTTTTGTCCCCACAGAGCTTTCATAAAGTTACATTGATACCGCGCTTGTTCCTCATACGGTAGAGTAAGAATTTTATATATTGTTTAATTTATTTTTTATTTTTATTTTTTGTATTTTTATTAGAGGTGTTTATGTAAAAAACTTTGTTTGCATATAAGTTTGTTGGACAATAGGACACACCCCCTTGTTACGAGGGGTTCATTACAATTGGATGAGAGTTGTTTAAATTGGAGATGTCATGTTCTTTCTAATTGTATGATTAAGGCCGTTTGTGGCCGAAACGTCACTGTTCCTTGGTGGTGAGATGTTACCCCTGTGAATAAACTTACAAGCTGCAGGTGCCTGGGTCCCGGATTTTTTCTCTTTGTGCTGTTTGTGAAGGGGGTTTCGGCGCTCCCATTCCTGGAGACCCGGCGCTCTGCTTGTGGGCTCCCAGCAGTGGTGGTTACGGCGCCTTCGGATGACCTCATCGACTGCCGTTGCCGTGACCACGTGGTTTGAGCCCCGCAACCCGGAAGTGAGAGTCGAAGTATACTCGCGGGTAAGCTAAGAAGTTATCACTATGGGAGAAGAGTTCTCAACCTCGGAAGGAGTTTTTTTCTTAGACAGCAGAGGACGCAGCACGGATTATGGGCACTTCCATTACGGAGGAGTGTTTCCTTTGTTGCCCTGGAGAAGTTACGGTTAAAGCTCAATTGGAAAAGACCAAGGGGAGGTTGGTGAGTTGTAAGCTACATTGCATTACGCTTACAGAATATTTCAAAGTAAAAAGAATTCCACCGAGTTTACGAATTCATTTGAGACCCACCCTATTTGCAGAGGATACCACATATTGCCAGAAATTTGAACTTATATTAAATAAATGCTCGTTTGATTTAATACTGTTAACCATCGAACAACTTCAGAAAGAACTTAAAGTGTTAGAAGCGGAGATTATTGCATTGGAGGTTCAATTAAAGGAAATCATTTCGGGGGAATCTTTAGAGCATTACCAACTTGAATTGAATAAAAAAATGGATGATATGCGTTTAGAAATAGAGAATAGGAAAAGGTTAAAATTTGCCAGAGATTTGGAGGATTATTCCAGAGAACGAGTGTATAAATGGACATATAGAGAACAGACTTTTCGGTCTAATAAGAGGTAAAAAGGGAGATGTCTCTACGAATGTTTCAACAGACACAGAATTGGATACATCAGACGATCAAATGTTTTCACATACAACCCCGAATACTTTTTTGACTGCAGGTCGTCCAGGAGTAGACGGAGGAGGAAGCGACGCTGGCGGAGACGTGAGACAGAATCCAACACGGATGAAAAAGACGTATCATCCACGGATGTACAACCCGACACGCGGTCGTTGGTGATTAACATCTCCGAATACCGTTTATCAACGATTGAAGAACAGGTATTGGGAAGGGGACTTTCATTTTGTCCACAGGCAAAAAAGTCGATTCATTCTCGTTACGTGTAGACATAGAGAGGTTCCTCCGCAGCATTAAACTTAAGGTTTTCTTTCATGAGAAAGACGACAGGCGAACAATGGAGGGGATGGATACTCTCTTTAACGCAAAACAGTATGAATTATGGAATAAGGGTACGTTTACACCACCATCTACGCCCTCTATAGAGACATTAACACAGTTCATTTACCAGGACATTAATGTGGCCTTGGAGAGGTCTGTGGGGACACGCTCTTCTAATAATATGTCATATAGGGAACGTAGAGCATTGCAGGGCCTATATGAAAATAAGGCTATTATTTTGAAGTCAGCGGATAAAGGTGGTGCAATTGTAATTATGAATAAAATTGATTATATAAAAGAAATAGAGAGACAACTACAGGATAAGGACACTTATGTGGTCAGCGACTTTGAGACAGTCTTTAGAAGAGACAGAAATATTGAAGAACTGCTAAAGGAAGCTTTTGATGCTAATGTCATAGATGCGGATCTTCAGAAATACCTCAAAAAAGAGCATGCGATATTACCTGTTTTTTACGTGTTGCCTAAGGTACATAAGAGCCTGGTGAATCCTCCAGGGAGACCGATAGTGGCGAGCACGGACTCCGCGCTGCAGCCCATTTCGGTCTTCCTGGATAGGATTCTCCAGCCTCTAGTTATTAAAACAAGATCATTTGTATGGGATAGCAAGGATGTCTTGAATCGGTTGGCAGGTTTATCGTTGGATGGACCAGTGATTTTGTTTACTTGGGATGTGACTAGCTTGTACACGTCTATCCCTAACGAGGAAGGACTGGGGGCTATACAGGAAATACTAAAATAGAATGCATTTTCAGAGGACCAGATAGTCTTTTTGTTGAAACTTGTGAAATTTGTTTTGTATAACAATCTCTTCCTTTTTGGGGATACGGTGTACAGACAATGCAGGGGGACCACAATGGGTTCCAATATGGCACCAGCGTATGCGAATATTTATATGGATGCTTTTGAAAAACACCATGTGTATAACCATCATCTATTTGTTCAGTTTGTCTATGTTTGGTGGCGTTACATAGACGACGTGTTTGGGATCTGGACAGGTAGTTTGGAGGATTTGGAGACTTTCTTTGACGAGATTAATAGGACTAATGAGAGTATTAAGTTCACTATGAAATTTAGTCGTGAGTCGATTGATTTTTTAGATTTGACACTTAAAGTTGAGGGAATACATCTATCTAGTGACTTATTCACCAAACCCACAGATAGGAACAGCTTATTACATTATCAGAGTTTTCATCCTGGTAATACATTAAGATCTTTACCACGTAGCCAATTAATGAGGGTTATTAGGAATGTATCAGATCCTGAGGTTCGTAGGGATAGACTACAGGGTATGGTACATAAATTTAGGGAACGGGGTTACCCTAGATCTCTTCTTCGACAAGAACTACAGAGAGTAGAATCGTTGGATAGGCAGACTATGATTTCAGAAAGGACACCCAAACATCGACAAAACACACGGATTCCGTTTATCAGTAAATTTAGTCAGATAAGTGGACAGGTGAATAACATTATTAGAAGGCATTGGGGCATTTTACGTAAAGCATATGGAGAGGTTCCATTTTTTCAGAGCCCCCCGGTTTTTGCATATAAGCGGAATAGGACCCTGAAGGACCATCTGATTAAAGCAGACATAGGCCCAATTAGGGAGAAACAACAAAGACTCCTCGGCCCCCAAAGAAAGGGCACTTTTCCGTGCCTTGGTTGCTCTTCATGCAATGCGGTCATAAAAGGGGATTTCTTAGTACATCCACATACGGGTGAAGAGATTGGGATACGGGAATATTACACATGTGATTCTTCTTATGTAGTTTATGTACTGAAATGCCCCTGTGGCTTATTGTATGTGGGTGAGACTACAAGGAAAATGAAAGAACGCTTTACGAAACACAAGTCAACCATTAGGACGGGTCGTAGGGATTTACCGGTCTCTGAACATTTTCTCGCTTGCACACATAATATAGCACAATTAAGATTTCAGATCATTGATCATGTCCAGGGTCCTGCGACGGGGAGGGGATAGGATTAGATTATTAAAACAAAAGGAAAAACGCTGGATACATAAATTGGATACATTGTGGCCTAAGGGCCTTAATAGGGAGTTTGATTTACATCTCTGCTATTAGCATCTTTTGATTGGGTGCATTTTGGTGCACTCCTTTGGTATTAAAAACATAACAACATATATTCTTTTGTCCCCACAGAGCTTTCATAAAGTTACATTGATACCGCGCTTGTTCCTCATACGGTAGAGTAAGAATTTTATATATTGTTTAATTTATTTTTTATTTTTTGTATTTTTATTAGAGGTGTTTATGTAAAAAACGTCGTTTGCATATAAGTTTGTTGGACAATAGGACACAGCCCCTTGTTACGAGGGGTTCATTACAATTGGATGAGAGTTGTTTAAATTGGAGATGTCATGTCCTTTCTAATTGTATGATTAAGGCCGTTTGTGGCCGAAACGTCACTGTTCCTTGGTGGTGAGATGTTACCCCTTTGAATAAACTTACACGCTGCAGCTGCCTGGGTCCCGGATTTTTTCTCTTTGTGACGTTGGCACAATTGTCACGTGACCTGGATCGCCGTAATTTGCTGCTGGGGGACTGTTTTGTCAGGCAGACACCCCAGCTGGCGATCGGCACTCTGGGAAGAGAAGCGGCCGGGTGAGGACCAAACACCACGTGATGTTTTATGCCGTCCCACCGTGTATAGGTCGCTGGTCGGCATAGAACGTTCGGCAGCGGCAATGAATTAAAATGGGTCACCTGTAAACAAAGCACATCATTTGAACTTTTCCGTACATCAGCATAAAGGGCATGTCACTGAAAAGGGACCCTTGACATTATGGGAGATGATTTTGATAGAACACTGACCTCAGTGGAACACCAGTTTGATCCCCCCCCAGAAAATCCCATGGGGGAACGACCCATGACAGCTGATGTTGTGTTTGTATAATATAAAAGAGAACCTTCATTTCCCATGCCCCGAAACCAAAGGATGCTACACATAAAAACAGATGTCAACTGGACGTGTACAAACATAAACAAATATACGAATGTTCTCCATAGCCTCACTGATCTTTTGAGGCGAACTCCATTAGTGTGGGGGGGGGGGGTAGCAAAATGCACGTGTCTGTACATCTTAAGTCTTGGAGGACCCCATCAGTAAACGTGAAAGTCAAGGTGCAGAACCCACCGCGGGTCCTGCCAGGCCAAGAGCGAGTAGGAACAAAGCCTATGAGTGTGTACTGAGCATCCAAGGGTAGTTCTGATGAACTAGAACCATTCCACTGGGTCACAATTTATTTGAAAGCATTTACATGATGCCCCTCTGGCGATGCCTTCTAAAGAGAATAGGAATCTTGGCGGGGGAAAAGGTAAACACAATTCAGAGGACCAATATACGACATCTGAAAAGGGGCATAAACCTAGATAATGAAAGCCTCAAAAGCAATAAGTAGCCAGCTGAGTAACGCAAATGTACTGCTAAAAAAAAATTAAAGTGTGCATAAGCAAGGGGTAAATAGAAACCCCAAAATACGACACCTTCAGAATAAAAACAAAAAAGGTGGGGAATCAAATCGTCTTCCGTGCGAACTGCAAGAAATAAAAAAGCAAATGTCCTCAAAACGGGCCTCAGCAAGAGGGAGCAAGGAGATGAAAGTAAGAATGTCATCGTGGGGGGAATAATAAAGTAGGAATACTCCAGCGCGGGGGGGGGTGGGAAGTCTGCCTGGTGGGGATTTGCTCCTGAGGTATCGATCTGCGACAGAAAAGGAGTGAAAGAAAAAAAGGGAACAAAATATTCAGCTTCAGCCTGTGTCCAGCGGAAAGGACGCGTGGGGTCCCCCATCATGCCAAGGCATCTCACAGAGGGTGCAACAGACAGGCAGCCATCGGGTCAGCTCCATCGCAGCTAAGACGAGATCGCAAGGCCCAAGTAGGTGCCACACTAGTCCAACAAAAAAGCATCACCACTACTGCTATACTCTGGTGAATCAGAGAATAGCAAGAGTGGTGATGCTTTTTTTGTTGGACTTGTTAGATTTTAATTTCCTGTATAAAATATAAATAGTTTATCTTGGAAAAAAAACGGTTTTATAAAATGGGCTGTGAAATCCCCCCCCTTCATTATGTTTCTTTTAATTCTGCATAGACAGTTGTTCCTTCTGTAGGATAAGAGGATGTGACAACTTCCTGTTATGTTTAGTGCAGGAAAATGTGCGCAGAAGCGGGGAGATAGGAAAAAGATTTTTTGTAAACCATATAAGGTAATAAGTGTTTGTTAAACCGTGTGGTTAAACTTTGACGTGGAAGTGTTCTTTGAAATCTAATAAAATAGTCTAAGAAAATAAATTTAGACATAACTGACGCTGCATTGCTTTGTGGCTGATTTTGGTGTCTCGCCATGGCGTAGTGCAGCATCTGTTTTCAATTTTGATATATATTTGTTTTTGTTTGCTTAAAATTGAAATTTATCAGTTGGTGTCAGATTTGGGATTTGCCATTCAAATGTACCCTTACATTTGCTTGTTCAGATTTTGCGAACTTGCCTCAAGGCTTGGTTTCTGTTTATTTTCCTTGAAGTTAAAGCTATGGTTCAGAGCTTGTGGATTTTTTTTGGTGCAAGGTTGGACACTCTTTGTCTTGGTTTGTTTGTCATTTTATGTATTGTAGTAAAGGAAAAATCGTTTGAGGACCTCACGTGTGTTGTTTGAACTCGCCCGCTGTGCTGAGTATACTGTATTGTATAATGCTGGAAATTGAACTCATAAAAAAAGAAAAGAGATGTTTCTAGTTGTATTGTCTCCGTTCTGGGTCTATCTATCTTGTACTTCAATTCTGGAGTTTCTGGCTCGTCCATATCTGCTTGTAATTGTGAGCATTTTATTTTAATTGATTAGGTCTGGTTTCTTCTCATATAGCAAGATAGAAAACAAAATAGCGTTGCTTCCATTGAGAGCAATTTTTCTTTTGCATTCTTGCCATTTTTTAAAAAAAAAAAATTATTTTGTTTCTTGCCATTGATTACGTCTGTTTGTTTAAATGTTTGTCTTTACTAATTATTAATGTATGTGTTTATCTTTGATGTTTTGTATTTCCTAGTTCTGATATTGTGTTTTTTCATATGCAATTTATGTATAGGGACTGCCTTTTTTACCACAGGTTGCTTCGTATGTGTTTTTACTGCTTTGCCTTGAATAAAAAAAAATAAAAAAAAACAGACAGGAAATGGAGACAATAGCACCTTTCAATCGTGCTTGCTAAATTTTTTTTCTCTTCTCATAAAATTTTGTAGGAAAAGTTTTCTATCTTTGTTTTTAAGTAATAGTTAAAATGATGTACAAAGGGAAGATTTATTTGGCTGTGAGTTCTGGAATGTGTATAATTTTCGTGCTATAATGGGAGAGTTGTGATTGTAGCTGTTTGTGCTGGGTATTTTCGTGTGATTCAAATGTGTATTTTATTTGGTATATAGCGTATTGGATGGCTGGGATGATTCCAAGATTTTATGGAGACAGATGTGGAATAAAAACGTAATTATGGGAGCTGGATTTACTGTAAATGTATGATATAAGTTGATGTATGATATATATATATAAAAAAACTAGTATATCAAGGTGATGGGCGTCGTCAATCTGTCTTAATATAAATTATAAATTTTCCAAAAAGAGGCGTGGTCAGTTATTTTCCTCTGGTCTTTGTTTGAATCCAGCACAAAGGGATTGACCACACCTTAATATAGGTTATATGTTTTGCCAAAATGGCTGACTGAGGTAATTTACAGGTTTTGTAACTTGTATAATAGAATATATATGTAGGCTCATCATAATACGGTAAGCAAAGAGGTCATGTTTAATTGTTTGCAATCTAAGAGGATGGAGTGATATAAAGCTGAAGGATTTGAGTGAAAGTTTAATGGAAAGTGCCTACAGGTTTTGTAGCGCTGTACAAAGGAAATTAAGCAGATTTCAGATGATAGAAGGTGTTTTTTTTGTTGACTAAGGGAGATGAAAGGTTGTAGTTTAGTATCCTGAGTATTGTTTGTTTTCTTTTTTCTGCATTGGTAGCCATATGTCTAGTTTTATTTTTTGCTGTCTGTGGTTTTTGTCTTTTTGGTGTGAAGTGCAACAACGTATGACTGTGCCCCCATTCAATTTGCTTGGAGGGAATAAAACAGGTTGTAAAATAGCTGCACAAACACCTCACGTTTGAATGTTTGTTTTTAACCAATATCCTTAATAAAGATTGTTGTTTTAGATGTTTATTAAGAATCTTTTTCTCTGAGTTTCCTCTGAGAACTTTGTGCTAGTTAACATGTCAATTTTTAAACATGCCCTTCGATACTTTCTTTCCCAGTGTATGATATTTTTGTAATGTGTTTTTTTTATTTGAATTGAAGAGCATTTTAAGAAAATTGGTGACCGTTGCAAAAGTAAAAAAAGTGTTTTCACATTTTTCTCCTAACCCCTCCATTTTCTCTCTCTTATGACCACTCCTTTTTATTTGTGTCCAAAAATGTGTTGCATGCATTTTTTCTCCATTTTAAAGTATTTTAACCATATAAATTTTAAAGTTTTCAACAGGTTAATAATAAATTTTTTTCCCAAGTGTTTTACTTTAGGTGAAAATTACCCATGCATGCCAACTTTAATCAAGCTAGATGGAAGATTATTGAATACCAATATTGATAAAGCTGTTGGAATTGAAGGAAATTTACTCAAACACATTATCATTTCACATTACAATGTTACATCAACCGGATAATAAGGAATTATCAGACACCAGGCAATAAAACATTCTAATTTATCAACAACTCATCAATAAATCATGCGATTAAAGAAGATCATTGATTTGTAAATAAAACTTAAGATATGTCATTTTTACAAAACAGTTATTTCAACCAATAAGACAGAAGACAAAGAAAGAAGAAGATAATGTATTTTTATATGCTGATGGATTATCATTGTGTTGTCTAAGTGATAATTATTTTGTGTCTTTTATTATTTTATATTTTATTATTTTTGTTGTTCGGATACAATCAATATTGTTCAAATTCCCTGACACATTTAGGATTATTGAAGATCACATCCAATTAAAATTAGAGTTAATTAATGTATTTAGGAACATATAATTTAATGCATTTGCATAAATACGTTTCATGACATATATAGTGGTAAATGGAAAGTTTTAATTCAGTAAAATTAAAAAGTTGTTTTTATTTTTTGGATTTTATTTGAGGATTGGTGTGTTTTATAAACACCAGGTTTGTTTCAAAACACCGAACAAGACTGAATAGGATAGTAATTAAATATTTTTTGATATTTAAATGGGTGGAATATGCACCTCGGCTATTTTCTCGGCTATTTCCTTTTTGAGCCAGTTGTATTTTGCGGGGAAATTTTAAAATTTATTATCTGTGTCTCTTCTTGTGTAAATTAACATTTTTATTGTTTTCGTGCGCTTGAGAGTGACAATGAATGAATGGATGTATATGATTAGCGGGGTATACCATATTTTCTTTTCGTTTTTTATTTTCTTTATTGTTGCTAAAACCGTATCACATCATCAAGAAACCTGACAGTCACAATGACTGCATATGGAACGAATCATGGACATTTTGTGTCAAGGTCAAAGGTCACAGGTAATAAGCAACCAGCGCAAAGAGACAGCTTGTTCAGGAGTCCCTATGGTGGGAGCTCTGATGACATTCAATGATTATGCGTCTCAAGCTGGGATGTTGAAAAAGACCACACCTTGATCTCGCACTGTGGACTACGGTATTAGATTATGGAATATTTTTTTTTTTTTAATCCCCTAGATAAGTGTGAGAAAGGATTGGATTTGTGAAAATGAGAATGTATTTCTTGAGTGTGTGTGTGTGAATGCAGGTGTGTATGTGTTTTGTGGAGTGAAGCTGAACATAGGAAAACACACAGATATAGATCTGACTCATGTTGATTTAATAGATAAATGAACTTTTACATTCAAGTTATTATATTTTTCTTGTTCGGTGAATTACATTTTGGGAAATGGGAATAAATAGTTATTTAATGTATAGATTAGGTATTTTGGCCTACGCTCCAAGTGTGGTTCGCTGGAAGAGTGAATCTAGATAGATACTGTAAGTGTATTTTATGCTCATAATGGGCCTCCTTGGGGAACCCCTTTCGTATATCGTAAAGGTATTAGGCGACGACACTGTAGCCCAGGTATAATTAGTTTAATTGCGTAGGTTTGGTTTATCTTTTAGATGATCACAAGTGATATGTTATCAAAGGAAAGAATTGTTAGATTTTAATTTCCTGTATAAAATATAAATAGTTTATCTTGAAAAAAAAACTGTTTTATAAAATGGGCTGTGAAATTCCCCCCCCCTTCATTATGTTTCTTTTAATTCTGCATAGACAGTTGTTCCTTCTGTAGGATAAGAAGATGTGACGACTTCCTGTTATGTTTAGTGCAGGAAAACGTGCGCAGAAGCGGGGAGATAGGAAAAAGATTTTTTGTAAACCATATAAGGTAATAAGTGTTTGTTAAACTGTGTGGCTAAACTTTGACGTGGAAGTGTATCTGTATGCTGATTGGCTATAAGTTCTTTGAAATCTAATAAAATAGTCTGTCTAAGAAAATATATTTAGACATGACTGACGCTGCATTGCATTGTGCTGATTTTGGTGTCTCTCGCCATGGCGTAGCGCAGCATCTGTTTTCAATTTTGATATATGAGAAGAAACTTGGAAAAGGTTTATTGAAATTTCATAAATGGTAATTATAATAGGGAATTTGTTTTTGTTTGCTTAAAATTGAAATTTATCAGGACTAGTTTGGCATTTGAAGGACAGGCTTTCGAGAGTGTGCCTCTCTTCCTCGGGTCTTGAGGTTGTGCTGAGCAAAATCATGGAGTAGGGGTTTTTTTTTAGTTGGGTCATTTACGCTTTCCTCTTGGGCACCATCAGCAGATGCTCATGATGCATATCTGTGTGATTTTATGGGCTTATGATCTGTCCTCCCTGTTTAAACAGAAGAGGGGGTCACTAGCTCTTTATCTCCTGTCCGTTGTGGCAAAGAAACCAGCTTTCAGGGGAGGGATCCAGGCTGGGGGCAACAATAAGGGGGTCTCACCTCTCCGCGTAGCCTACTGGATGGGATCTCTCTCTTTTCACACTCCTGCCCGGCAACAGCATGCCTTGAGGTTGGTAATATTTTCTCAGGGAGGGGGGGAGCAATTGCCACGTTGCCTTCCACCTGAATCCACCCCTGCATAAGATCCTATTCTGATTCCAAGAATCCCATCCTGGCTACACCGCTTTTCCCCCAAGGGTTATGAGGTGGGATCTCTATAAGCAAATCCTGCGATTCCTCCATTTCCACAATAATGCGCTGTGCCCACCGAGGAAAGACCCATTGCATGACGGGCGCTACAAAAAAAATTTGGCTCCGTAACCAGCTCTTGTCTGCCAAATTTACTGAAAATTAGACCCGTTCAAAACATCTGTATCGAGGAGTCTCTGATGAAATTTAAGGGAAGACTTCTTTTCAAGCAGTACATCCAAACGAAGCGATCCTGGGATGGCGTAAAACTTTATAAATTATGTGAGTCTACAACTGGGTATACATGGGCGTTTAGAATTTATGAAGGGAAACATAGCCACCTTGACCCACCAGGTTGCCCTAATTCTACGGGCTGGGGCGGGCTGACCCATCGGGCACTCGGGCGCTGCCCGAGGGCCAGGTTCAGGGAACAGCAAGGTGTCCGCTCACTGACACTGCTGTCCATTTGCAGTCCTTGCACGGTCTGCCTCTGCCTCCCGATGACTCAGAGTCCGGAGACGCAGGACAATTCAGCTCCTCCTGACTCCTTGATGCTGTATGAGTGACGCAGTGAGCCCGGTGCACCCTGATGATGTGTCAGAGTGCCAGCACCTGACTCACTTCCAGTGAGAACTTGAGATGCAGTTGATGCTGGAGTTAGGAGTACAGGTGGGACACATCAGCTACAGTAATGTATGTGGGTGGGGTATTTTGCCCACCAAAATACCCCCTGAATTCTTAGTCTGCCGCCAAAGTGCTTTCAAAGCAGCAATCACTCTGTGTCTGCATATTGGAGCACCGACCACCCTCCCCTCCTCCTCCCAATACTAAGTCATCCTTGGGGGCTGCGGGGAAGCATGCATTAGGGATGTGCGTTTCGGGTTTCGGAATTTCGGAATTTTCACGAAATTTCCCAATTCGTGTTTTCGGATGCGGCCGAATTTCCGAAAATTTTTAGATCCGAAAATGGCAGATCCGAAAAGTTTTCCAAGCCGAAACGAAATATTTTCGAATGGACTTGAAATGTGTCAAATCGAAATTTATTGCTTTGAAACGAGGAGAACAGACGTTCTGAAAAAACGAAAATTTCCGAAATTACGAAAAGTCGATACAAAAAACGAGCAAAGTGACACGAAAATACGAAAAACGGTCGATATTCCGAAAAAAATGTACACGAAAAACGAATCGAGCCGAACCGAATTGAAACAGAAATCGGTCGAAACGAGCCGAATCGAAAAGTTTAAAAATCTGAAAAATCGAACCGAATCGAACCGAAAAAAAAAATCAGTGCACAAGCCTAGCATGCATGATGGCCATGGATTCCCTCATTAAAGGCAATAAATGCCAATTCTGCTGTGAACACTTCCTCCAATCCCAGATCCAGGTCACTGGTCACAGGGATCACAACCTGGGAATAAATTCATATCAGCCATAGCACTGGGTGGAGAGGAGATCTTCTCTCTGTACAGAGCAACATTAGCAGGACAGGAGAGAAAAGAAAAAAACCCCATAAAAATCAAGGGGAAAAAATGCATTTTAAAGTCTGCAAAATGGAATAAAAAAGGAGAATACTGTAATAATAATGTGTCCTGCAAAATAAAGGGATAAAAGTCTGTATGGGAGGGAGCTGGGCAGCAGCTTAGCAGGATAGTGGTGAGGTGGGAGCTAGTGTATCACTCTTTGAGTAATATTGTTGCAGGCCGGTGGTGGTGGTGGTGGGGGGTATCCCTAGCCCCTGTGCCCCGAGGAGCTTGTACTCCATGCTTTTCATTCACTCAGATCCTCTGTCCAGCAAAAGGAGATCATACACTCAGTTGCTCGTGGTTTATGTGCGTGAAAGACTCATGGACGCCAGGTAAGGCTGGTGTCAGACGAGCGCACTAAGTGCGCCTGTACTGATGTGCCTTCTGGCGTCAGCATTGTGACCTTGCGACGGGGCCAGCCACACGCTGTTGCGCGCGCATGTATAGCGTGCAACGGTGGCCATGCAGCAGCCCTCTCCATCAAAGCGCAAGGACGCACGTTGACGGAGCTGAAAAGCGCAATTCTCCATAGCAGGATCAAGCCTTGCAGCGCTGAGCGCACTAAGTGAAGTGGCCAGACGGGCATCTAGTGGAAGGAACGTCCACTCTCACAGACATTCCTTCCGCCCTTCAAATACGCTCGTCTAACGCCAGCCTTAGGAAAAGTATTATTAGGGCCCAGTTCCAACAGAGTTAGTAAAAGGGATCTGCTACGGAGAAAAAAAAATTGTGTGGTCCAGTAACTGTTAGTGGTGCTCTGTTATAGTAGCTCATTTGTAACAGAGTTAGTATCAGCAGCTGCCTGAGCCATAATAGGGGGGAGCTCAAAGATACCTGCAGCGTGCAGTGCCTGGTATTGACTCCTAGAGTCCACAGGACTTGGAATCAAGCATTTCTCGACTTTGAGTCCTAAGTGAGCTCATATGCAGGATCGCGCCAGGATGTCAGAGGGCCCGGCTCACAGGAGCTTACAGTCTAGAGGAGCAGAGGGTCAGGCTCACAGGAGTTTACAATCTAGAGGAGCAGAGGGCCAGGCTCACAGGAGCTTACAATCTAGTGGAGCAGACTGTCAGGCTCACAGGAGTTTACAATCTAGAGGAGCAGAGGGTCCGGCTCACAGGAGTTTACAATCTAGAGGAGCAGAGGGCCAGGCTCACAGGAGCTTACAATCTAGTGGAGCAGACTGTCAGGCTCACAGGAGTTTACAATCTAGAGGAACAGAGGGTCAGGCTCACAGGAGTTTACAATCTAGAGGAGCAGAGGGTCCGGCTCACAGGAGTTTACAATCTTGTGGAGCAGAGGATCAGGCTCACAGGAGCTTACAATCTAGAGGAGGAGAGGGCACACAGGAGCTTACAATCTGCCCATGGCCCAGGAGGTACCTTGAGGCCGCTGCTCCAAATGCTTGAGACTGAGTTGGGGGCGGGGCTTCCAAAGTTGGGCCGGGGGGGCCTTCTTGGGCACGATGATGGACAGATGCCTGTGGGTCACTCGGCTCGGTCGGTCCTCGGATGGATCTGGGCTCATTGGATGAGGTGGTCACGCCGGTTATGATCAGGCCAGGCCAGGCCAGTGTCTGGCTGCAGGGCAGGCAGGCAGGCACAATCACTCACTGTCTGTCTTTCTCGAGTGGCATGCGCACGCAGCACTGACAGTCTGCTCTGTGCGCAGAGACCGTGTGGAGCCACCTGCTATTTCCCACAGGCGCACTGTCACACTCAGTGAACTCACTCACCAGGCACCAGTCCAGCGCCGGCCCACCCCGAGTAGCACTTGATAGCTCAGTCTCACTGCCTGCTCGCAGACTGACACCCGACCGAGTTACTTCTTTCTCAATTTCACCGAGAGACTGAGAGCAGAATCAGATATGAAATGGTCAGGCGCGCTGCTTCAGTTTGGCCGGCAGGCACTGGCACAGTAATAATTTTCTCTTGGAATCTCGGGGGGGGGGGGAATTGCCCTGTTGCCCCCCCTGGATCCGCCCCTGTGATACACTCATACACGCTGCACATTACTGTGAGTTTTATTGCTGTGGAGCTGTGATGTGCAGTGTGTACAAGTGCATCAGTAATGTACAATATCTTATAAACCTGAAAAGTGATCGGCAGCTTCACACGTTTGCCACAAGGACCTTCTGTGCCACGGCGCAGCCTTAGCTACAATGAGTGGGTGATGGCTGCAGCAGCCATCTCTAAGTCTGGAGGAGGCACAATGAATTCTCCAATTCACTGTTGGGCCTGAACGGGTTTTCGTAACTCAGATCTTTATTTTAAAAATGTGTGTGAATAAATTCTTTAACACAACAATGTACATGACAGTTATGTGTGTTCTTTTGGGAGGGTTTGACCTGCTGAGGGCATGGCACAAGGGGTCTCCACAAGCTCCTATTGCCCGGGGGCCCCATTAGATGTCAGTCCGCCCCTGCCTACGGGTACTAATGGCAAAATTGTTCATCTCTTACAATAAGGGCTATCATTTATGGCTCTATAATTATTACACCAGTATAGACCTATTAAAAATTAATTTTGTTTGTTTTGAGACCCTTGCTTTCATCAAAATCCTAAATTATTTATTGTAAAGCGGTCACGTGACTTTAAAGAAACGTATGTAGTGCTGCTTTAAAAACTGTATTCTGGTGCATTGAACTATTGCTGCCACCAGAGGGAGACATTGTGGAATATGCTGGACAGAGCGGACTCCATCTCCCATCATCCTTTGCGGGAGGACAGGAAGTGGGTGGTACAAAGAGGAGGATATGCTGGGGAGCCTCGTGGTTGGCGAACGGAGAGTGAGCGGAGCAGTGAAAGGTGGAGGACACACGTTGGAGCTGTCAGGGATCGCAACCAGGCCGGTGTACAGACGCTGTGTTACTGGTGCTGGAGATCGGGACAGAAATCGTGCTGTGACCTACCTACCCAGCGTTGAGAGGTCTGGAGGACAAGCTGGTTCCGGCAGGACCCCGCATTAGGAGGCCGCACCGATCGTTTGGGAGTGCAGGCGGCGGATCGATTGTTCCAGTTGCGGAGATTTAGCAAGCAGGGAGCAGATTCGGTGGCACAGCGTCCCAGTACACAGCGGAGAAGAACCTTTGGTCGAGGCATCGAGTGCTGGACAGTTTCCTTCGACGGATGGGTGAGAGGCCTCCAGGCCACAGTTCCAAAACAGAAACGCACGCTGCAATGATGTTTAAATTCACAGGGCCCCAACAGTGACTAGTCGAAGATTGCTTTTTTCGTTCACTGGCCAGTCGAACACAGTACCCGGGTACCCTAAACTTTGTACATATATATTTTGAGCTATTTTGCGGGACTTACACTCCAGAACTGAGGGGTTTAACCGTTCTTTTTCCGCTGCGTGTTTTTCCCGCGTGACGCATCCTGTAATTTCATTCAACGCGCATTTATCTTTTAGTAAAGCATATAAAACTAGAAAATCCACAACAGTGCTGGTGTGTAATAATTCCTAGTGCGGTGAGACTATCCCGAGGTTTATTCAGCGGCTCCTCCGGGGGTGAGCGCTACACGTGTATCTTTAGTTGTTGAAAGTAAAGCTTTGTTAGTCTGAAGAAAAACTTGGCTCCTAACGTTTGTGGCTGGCTCCTAGAGTCAAAGCAAATTTGTCAAGCCGTAAAAGCTGTATATTCTGGTAAATGTATATAGGCCTAATACTGGTCAAATCCCTTAGTAAGGGATTTCTCAAATTTACAGGCTTACAAATGGGCCGAGTGATCTCATTTGGAGATTTAAATATCTCTGTGGATTGTCAAACCCACCTTCAAACCGACCTCCTCTAGATCCCATTTTTTTTCATTTTTATAAAGGATTTTACCAGGAAGGATACATTGAGATTTCTCTCGTTTTCAAGTATGTCCTGGGTGGCGAGTATGTACCGTTAGGTGTCTTGCCCAAGGACACTTACTGGAGAGGTTGCTTGCTGGGATCGAACCCATGACTCCACAGGCTCTCTCCACCCAGTCGGCACTTTCAATCGCCTCACTAAATTGTTGCATTAATTCCACCTGTAGGTAGGGTTCCCACCCTTCCGGTTTTGACCCGGACTGTCCGGTTTTGGAGTCCTGTGTCCAGGTTTGGCACCCCCTGCCACCCGGACACTTGACTCCGAGGTACCGGGCTGGCACAAAGTCTCCTCCGCATACTTACATGTCATGCGTTCCCCCGGCGACGCGATCCTCTCCTCCGAGATGCAGGGCAGCATGCTCCACCCACTCTGTCAATGACTGACAGTGTGGGAGTGGTGTGGTGGGTCCGTCGGTGACGATCCTTCCTCCCCGCCTCCTCCCATGTGCCACTCAGTGAGAAGGCGCAGGGGCTCACGTGACGAAGACATTCACGTGCTTGCTGCTGAGTTCCAGGCTCCCGACTCCAGAGCAGACCTGTCAAGTCACTCTGTCTCCACTCCAAGCGCAGCATCAAAAGTAGGAATCCCCTGCCCTCTCCCATATATATTACACTTGTCTTGTGCCATACAAATATTAGTCTGTGCCAGCCATAATACCAGTGCCAGCCATAAATAATACCAGTACCAGCCATAATACCAGTGCCAGCCATGCCAGTACCAGCCATAATACCAGTACCAGCCATGCCAGTACCAGCCATAATACCAGTGCCAGCCATAATACCACTGCCAGCCATGCCAGCACCAGCCATAATACCACTTCCATCCATAATACCAGTACCAGCCATAAAACCACTGCCAGCCATGCCAGTACCAACCATAACACCACTGCCAGCCATACCACTGTAAGCCATACCAGTGCCAGCCATGCCAGTACCATCCATAACACCAGTGCCAGCCATGCCAGTACCATCCATAACACCAGTGCCAGCCATGCCAGTACCAGCCATAACACCAGTGCCAGTCATAATACCACTGCCAGCCATAACACAACTGCCAGCCATACCACTGCCAGCCATAATACCACTGCCAGCCATAACGCCACTGTAAGCCATACCACTGTAAGCCATACCACAATACCACTGCCAGCCATGCCAGTACCAACCATAACACCAGTGCCAGCCCTGCCAGTACCAGTCATAATACCACTGCCAGCCATAACACCAGTGCCAGCCATAACACCAGTGCCAGCCATAATACCATTGCCAGCCATAATACTACTGCCAGCCATGCCAGTACCAGCCATAATACCACTGCCAGCCATAATACCAATGTGACATGCATAATACCACGTGCCCTTATATATACGCAGAATGTAAATATACACATAGTGTATACGCTACAAAAAAAAATGACCGCCTGAACCCAACACTAGAGTGTTCAGGTTTGGCTTGAAGAAAAGGTGGCAACCCTACCTGTAGGGCGCATGGCGCCTATTCCACCCCAGGGAAGTGGATTACACTTTTTCTTTTGCCCACAAACAATGTTCTAGACTTGATTACTTTTTAATAAAGGACGATGTTCTACTTATAATTCAGGATTGAGGGGTAGGGACCCTTTCTTGGTCTGATCATGCATCAGTGATGTTGCTGCTCTCCGACGTGTGTTAGAGCGCCTTGATGAATCGCTACTGGCCAGTCCTGAGATTCTGGAAGAGGTTACACAGACCCTCACCCATTATTCGAGAGAATCCTGGCCTGGATATTACTCCTAATATCCTGTGGTAGCACATAATAAAAATCCCACAGACAACTGGTTTAAGTGGGTTCTCACTTTAAAAACAGCAAAACAGTAGACTGGATCTCATGAAACATAAAGACGAGGCCGACGTCTTATAGAGGTCGGAGATTGGTGCAGTTTATGTATCTACACTACAGGTTCAGCGCCTGCAACTACTTGATTTTGACAGAACAGATTATTGTTAAACTGCACGTCGTCTTTAATCTAAAGCTTATCTCTATGGGAATAAGCCGAGTAAAATGTTGGCTAATAGGTTGAGGATGAGACTGGGTAAAGGGGGAAAAATAAATAATAACGCTTGTTTCCTATATCCTGCGAGTATCTGGGTTATGGATCAGTGAGTAATAATAGGCAGTTGGAGGAAAGGTCACAAGGGCCTGTGTAACTGGAAGCCGCCATTAAGAGGTCCTATCTGCTATTATTACTAACTGATCCATAACCATGTGTTTGTGTACTGGCCGGCCCTTCCACAAATCCAGCAGCCAATGAAATCAAGCCGTCAATTATTTATCAGTTTGGATTCTACATTTTAATACGGTTTATTTATTGCTACATGTTGTTGTGAATTGTTGTATTTTATTTATTACTGTTTATTTTTGTGTTATTACGAGGCGGCACAGCTATTTATTATGTTTAATATAAATGTTTATTACTGAAAGTTATTCAGACACTAAAGAGGCTATAATTATACATTTGTCAAGTCCACAATGTTACAGATCGAGATCAGGACTTGTTGCTCAGCCACATAGTTAGGTATACATTAATAGTTTTTAAGAAAAGCCTGTGTCTGTTTTGTTTGTTTTCGGGGATGTTGAGATGGAGAGCAAAACTGCATAATGCCCCCCCTCCCCCAAGAAAATGTTTGCCCAGGGCTCAATCAATATTAAAGACGGCCCTACAGGGGTGATTGTCACACAGGGGCTTCTAATAGACTAACTGGGTTATTCAGAGAGCGGTGAAAACCAGGAGAATGACTGGAGAACTGAAAATTCTAGGTTAAAATAGCCAAACCAGAAAAATTCTCCCATTTATCTCACTTTCCAAATCAGCTATTTTGACCCAGAATTTTCACTTCTCCAGTCATTCTCCTGGTTTTAAAGTTCAGTTCAGGTTGCTGCCACCCAACTTCGAGCTGCCACTGGAAAGTCCTCACTCCAAGGACATAGCACAATATCAAGAAAAAAATACTCCAGCAGATGGCATTAAATTCTGGCTTTATTCCATCAGCATAGCAGAACAACGTGTCGACCTGCAACCAGGTCTTTGTCAAGTCTACTAAACATATCTCTACACCTTCTTAAAAAGCTCCACCTTTTTGGTCCTGATATCAGATTTATGTTTTAAAATACGATTCTTTATTTTTTGTGTGGTCTCTCCTACATCTATTAACCCACAGAGACATTTTAGTAGGTATACTACATGTGTAGTACCCTCTCACTTTATGTTTATGTCCTAAGTGGGGATGGACAAAGGAATCTCCACGGATAATGGCGCTGCACAGTGGCGTAGCGTGGGGGGGCTGGGGGGGCCGTGGCCCCAGGCGCAGTTTTGTTAGGGGCGCATTCGCGCCCCTAAAACTGGCCCGGGGGTTGAGGGACCCAGATGCCGGGCAGCGCGAGAGCGCCTGCCCGGTCTTGAACAGTCCGTCCTGTGAAGTGGATGCGGCTGTATGCGTGCGCAGCCGGTCACGTGGTCCGGCTAATCAGGTGGTACTGAGTCTCTGTACCACCTGACTGGCCGGACCACGTGACCGGCTGCGCACGCACACAGCCGCATCCACTTCACAGGACGGACTGTTCAAGACCGGGCAGGCGCTCCCGCGCTGCCCGGCATCTGGGTCCCTCAACCCCCTGCCGGAGCTGGGGCAACAATCCAGGTGAGAGCTGGGGGCAAATCCATGACCTGGGGGCAAATCCATGTGTGACCTGGGGGCAAATCCATGAGCTGGGGGCAAATCCATGAGCTGGGGGCAGTATCCATGAGCTGGGGGCAAATCCATGAGCTGGGGGGCAAATCCATGAGCTGGGGGGCAAATCCATGAGCTGGGGGGCAAATCCATGACCTGGGGGCAGTATCCATGAGCTGGGGGCAGTATCCATGAGCTGGGGGGCAAATCCATGAGCTGGGGGGCAAATCCATGAGCTGGGGGCAGTATCCATGAGCTGGGGGCAAATCCATGAGCTGGGGGGCAAATCCATGAGCTGGGGGGCAAATCCATGAGCTGGGGGCAAATCCATGAGTGAGCTGGGGGCAAATCCATGAGTGAGCTGGGGCAAATCCATGAGCTGGGGGCAAATCCATGAGTGAGCTGGGGGCAAATCCATGAGTGAGCTGGGGCAAATCCATGAGTGAGCTGGGGGCAAATCCATGAGTGAGCTGGGGCAAATCCATGAGCTGGGGCAAATCCATGAGTGAGCTGGGGCAAATCCATGAGCTGGGGCAAATCCATGAGTGAGCTGGGGGGCAAATCCATGAGCTGGGGCAAATCCATGAGCTGGGGGCAAATCCATGAGTGAGCTGGGGCAAATCCATGAGCTGGGGCAAATCCATGAGTGAGCTGGGGCAAATCCATGAGTGAGCTGGGGGGCAAATCCATGTGTGAGCTGGGGCAAATCCATGAGCCTGTTCAAATCCATGAGCTGGGGGCAAATCCATGAGCTGGGGCAATATCCATGTGAGAGCTGGGGCAATATCGATAACGTGTCCACAGGTTGGGGGGGGGGCGCGCACAATTCTTGGCTGGCCCCGGGTGCTGACAACCCACGCTACGCCACTGGCGCTGCAACATGAGCAATTGAGGCATGGAAAGGTACCCCATTTGGGTGTGCCAAAGCATCTTTTACTCTGATCTCCCTGGAGGTTCCTTTGTCTATCCCCACTCAGGACATAAACATAAAGTGAGAAGGTACTACACGTGCAATTCTACACATGTAGTATACCTACTAAAATGCCCCTGTGGGTTAATATATGTAGGAGAGACCACACGAAAAATAAAGAATCGTAATTTAAAACATAAATCTGATATCAGGACCAAAGAGGTGGAGCTTCCAGTACCGTGCCACTTTGTGGAATTCGGTCACGACGTCTCACAGCTGAGATTTCAAGTAGTGGAAGGTATCCCTAAGTTTACCAGAGGGGGGGATTGAGAGAAAATCCTGAAAAAGGAAAGATTTACCATTTAAAAGCAATGTCCCCCCAAGGTTTAAATAGAGAGGCGGATTATGCACCCTTATAATGCAGGTCACAACAATTGGGGATTATGGAATTATCGACCGGCTGGGTGGAGTAGAGGTAATGTCACCGCTCTGCATGGAGAGAGCCTGTGGAGACATGGGTTCGATCCCAGCGAGCAACCTCTCCAGTAAGTGTCCTTGGGCAAGACACCTAACGGTACATACTCGCCACCCAGGACATACTTGAAAACGAGAGAAATCTCAATGTATCCTTCCTGGTAAAATCCTTTCACAAAAAAAAAAAATCCTGCTTCATCGTAGCTATTTAGGTCTCCAATGGTAGGAATGGGTTAACTTAAGTGTCATGTGAATGATTAAGCTGATTTTGTATTTAATAAATTTGATTGATAAAGTGTATTAATAAATCTACAATTGACACCTTTGGAGACATGGTAGCAACATTGGTTTTAATGGCAATGCTTGTGCTGTGGACACACTCATTGCAAACAGGTGTTACAATGAGGAATCTGTGTATAACACCGCTGTTTTTAATGATGGTTAATTACTTATGTATTTAAGAAGGTGTAGAGATATGTTTAGTAGACTTGACAAAGACCTGGTTGCAGGTCGACACGTTGTTCTGCAATGCTGATGGAATAAAACCCGAATTTAATGCCATCTGCTGGAGTATTTTTTTCTTGATAGTCTCCTGGTTTTCACCGCTCTCTGAATAACCCTGTAAACATCGTCTTATTCCCATGGCGGGGAGACATTTCATTCCTGAATTCACACACATCATTATACAGCGGATACAGGTTATAATCAGCAATATATGCATTTACTTACAAGAAGCTGCTCACTAACAGGACCCTCAGGCTGGATCTCCTCTCTGGATTCACCAGGTGGATCTGCGGCCTCACAGGGCTCAGGACACAAAGGACAAAGGGGATGGAGCTACAGGGGATAAAGGAGATGCAGGAGTTATTTATAATCCCATATAAAATACAAACAAAAAGTGTGAAAAAGAGAAAATATCACTAACAGGAGAGAACAATGAGCAGGAAGAGAATATATTGCGTATGGTTTGGTTTCCTCCCTCATCTCTCTACTTACTTGTTTGCGTTCCAGGCCTCGCTCTCATCTCAGGTTTCAGCAGAGCAGCTCCATTATGTAGAATGCAGGGATAGGAACAAAATAGGGGCTCAAGCATACACATGAGGCACAGAGACAGCGAGGGGAGCAGGCAGAGGGACAGACGTGAGTCACACAGAGAGGTACAGGCATAAGGCTTGGGGACAGAATAGGACAGACATGAGAGTCAGAGAGTAAGAAACAGACTGTAACCGTCTCCTGTTCCCTGGCTGTATCTCTGTTATTAACTCTCCCTAGAATTGCTCAGACGCCAGATCAATGTTACCCAGGAATCCAGATACCACAAGGCTTGGTGTAGATACAGCACAGAGAGGGAAAGGCAGGAAATAACTCTATAATGTCTCCCACAGACAGCAAGGCCTGAACAATAACACCACAATGTTTACACCCCCCACGAGTGATTAGAGAACAAAGGAGCTGCCCCTCCTGGATACCCCCCCCCCCCTTCCAGGAGAGGTCAGCATGGTAAATATATTAGCTTGTAATTTTTCAACTCCGTCGCAATTAAACCCAATATATCATTTAAAAAAAAATAATACTTCCAGTAGAAGTGGTAGAGGCCAAAACAGTAATTGAATTTAAGCAAGCATGGGATAGGCATAAGGCTATCCTAAACAAAAGATAAATCCAGGTAAAGTATCCATGTAATTGGGCAGACTAGATGGGCCGAAAGGTTCTTATCTGCCGACATTTTTCTATGTTTCTAATATTAAAAGAATTATAAAAAAAAAACCTAAAGTTTTTGGGGGAAAAAAGCTATTTTCTGTCCACTGATTTCCATAATGGAAGTCGCTCAGCCTTGGACACAGAACACTGTGTGCTCAGAGGGGGGGAATTACACAATCACTAACCTGTATACAGGACGAGTATTCACTAGTGAATGGGTTATAAACATGATCTATAGAGGGTGAAATCATTATACTGTATATATCATGGGGATCAGTAAAACTCTGCACTGTGACCGTGTTACAGCCGGCCTCTCAGCTGTCTCCGACTGGATGACTTCACATTTCCTAAAGCTCAACCTCTCGAAAACTGAACTTCTCATCTTCCCTCCCTCTAAGGCTAATGTCAGACGAGCGCATTCTGAGCGCACTGTGCATCCGTGCACAACGGACGGACGTACTGATGGAAGATACTGCAGACACCATTGAACCGTTTTTCTTGACGGACGTAGAAAAAAAAGGGAACTATGGGAAATAAAAGATGAAAAATAATAAAAATTGATACATGATATGAAAAGCCATTTTGTGCGTCAAGGTGCTGGATGTCGCAGATACGGTCCGTCTGACTTCGTTCCATCACACACAACGCTACGAGGACGTGACGCACTCAGCGTGTCCATTCTAGCGGTTTTACGTTCTTGCCTAAAGTGCGTACGGTGCCACATGCGTTGTGCGTGCGCAGTTCGGTGCGCACGTACTTCTTGTGTGGGTCTCTATTGCTCATGATTCTATGCTATGAAGGGCGTTAAACTGTGCGGCGACACGGACGTGATCATTGCGTTCGTCTGACACGGGCGTAAGGCTAGGGTCAGACGAACGAATACTGTGCGTACGTGCACAACGGACATACTTTCTGACTGACGACAAGGTAATGGCCACACGGTCCGTTTTTGTGACTGATGTTTTTTTTGACTGATGTAGATGGGGAATAAAATTAATATGAAAAACATTTTGTCTGTCAAAAATGCTGGACGTCAAAAATGCAGTCCGTCTGACTACGTTCCATCACTCACACACAAAGCTTTGAGGAAGTGGCGCACTGCGCACATCCGTTCTAGCGGTTTTATGCTCTTGCCTAACTTGCGGCCGTTTGCCGCGTCCGTTGTGCATCCGCACTTCGGTGCTCACGTACTTCGTGTGTGGGTCTCTATTGATAATGATTCTATGCTACCACGGACGTTAAACTGTGCGGCAACACGGACGTGAACACTGCGCTCATCTGACCCGAGCCTAAAACCTCTCTTCCTGCATCCATCTCCCTTCAGGTGAATGATGCCAATCATTACTTCTTCCTAACATGCTCACTGCCTCAGGGTCCTCTTGGACTCCGATCTATCCTTTACTCCTCACATTCAGTCACTAACCAAATCCTGCTACTTCCACCTGAAAAACATTGTGCGCATCCGTCCCTTTCTTAAATCAGGACTCTACTAAAATGCTCATCCAAGATCTTATTATCTCCCACCTTGACTACTGTAACCTCCTTTTCTCTGGCCTTAAAAGATCCCAGATTCTCCCTCTGCAATCTATAACGAATGCCAATGCCAGACTCATACACCACACCTCTCACACCTCACCCCTTTGTCAATCTCTACACTGGCTCCTGGTTTCCTTAAGAATCCATTTCAAAATACTGGTCCTCACGTACAAAACTCTCCATAACCGCGCCCCTGCCTACATCTTTTCCCTTATTAGCAGGTATACCCCTTCCTGACCACTTCGCTCTGCCAATGATCTGTTGTTATCAGCTTCATGTACCTGCACCCCCAACTACCACCTTCAGGACTTCTCCCGAGCTGCCCCCTTTCTATGGAACTCCCTCCCCTGCAAAATTAGCCTCTCCCTGTCTCTCCAGTCCTTCAAGAAGTCTCTAAAAACTCATTACTTTAGAGAAGCCTATCCGCTCACTCCATGATCCCTCACTGTACATCTTTTGCTCCATCTTCCCAATCAGCCCACATGCGCCCCGCTACTACTCATACTCCAGGTACCATCACCTACTGTCACCCCTCTCCTTTTAGATTGTAAGCTCTCGAGCAGGGTCCTTCCCTTCTAGTGTTCCATGTGTGTAACATGTATGTATATTTGTTATTCTGTCTCTCCCATTTTACAGCGCCAAGGAATTTGTTGGCGCTTTATAAATGCTTGTAACTGTAACCCAGTGGGGATCTCAGGCTGTCTGGGCAGTGGGTGACACTCCCGGGATGCACATGTTTCTGTACACAGAGTCCAATCCCCTTCATAAAGCTGCAGGTAAAGCCCCTCCCCCGCTCAGTAATAACCCCCCCTCCCCGGCTGGACGTGCAGCAGCAGAGAAGCAAAACTGTAACGGCCGTAGTAGCGAGGTTGAGATCTTTAAGGACTGAAATATCTGCTTGACGTTTACACACTGCTTGGTATACACAGACTTAGTTCGGAAGATAGACAGAATTTGGACGGAAAACGACTTAAGAATTATCCCTGGATGCTGCAAAAAGCAAAATGAGGATGAGTTTCCTCGGTCTATGGGATTGTTCTAGGGGATTACTCATGGTTTTTCTCTGATTGGTTACCCTAGGTAGATAAGCCGTGAAGGGAGAGGGGCGTAGAGGGTAGAAAAGGATGTGCGCTGCGGTCCTGAGTCAGAGCTAACTTTTTATTTTGTGTTGCAGGTCACTTGGAGCCAACGCATCAGAATGTCCCCAAGGAAAAGAACCGTACCAAAGAGATACATGGAAGGCGAGAGCCCCTGGACTGCAGCGCATCAAGACCCAGGAGCAGGTAGAAGGAAGAGCAGAGCAGAACCATCGGGATACCCAGGGCAGGGAGTATCTGGAGCCGCTAGGGCTC
The DNA here is from genome assembly GCA_009667805.1 of Leptobrachium leishanense. NCBI lineage: Eukaryota > Metazoa > Chordata > Amphibia > Anura > Megophryidae > Leptobrachium > Leptobrachium leishanense. The sequence continues at coordinate 160,812,039 of CM019068.1, forward strand.
CGTGTCCTTCTCAGAACATGCGTAGTGCCAATCGGTCTTCCTCTGTCTTTAGCTCTCTTTCCCCTGTATCTTCTGCCTCTGTGTTCTCTGCCCCAGGGTCTCCCTATTCTCCATCCAATCCAACGCCTGTATCCTCCTTGCTGTCTCCCCTCTCACCTTCCAATGCGGTGGCTGAGTCTGGCTGGGCGGCCGGTCGCCAGGCTCCCCGCACCGTGGCTCGTCCCATCACCCATTCAGCATCTCGGGCACTTGCTATTCCGTTGGTTCACAGACATCAGGGGGTACATTCTTGCGCCCGGGCCAGTTCCCTGCCGCCGCCACTTGAAAATTTGTACAGGCAGCCATTTTCTGGGCCCAGGCCCCCAACGCCAATTGATGTTGCCAACGCCTGTGGCCCTGTACCACGTGGCCTGGGAGTGCATGGGGGCATGGCCTATTACAATCGCGGGTCCGCCATCTTTGTTGAGGGCATCAAGGCTACAAACACAAGCATTTCCCCTGGCATCAAATTTCGGTGCAGAGGGCAGCGGTTTTTGCCAGCAGGGGTTAGAGGAGGGAGTCCAAACCCAGCACAGGGATGAGAATTTCAGTGAGGGACATAATGTGCAAGGAAACAATAGCAGGGGCGGGTTGCACGTTCAGGAATATGCAGCCCTGGGGGGGCTCGTTGAGGTAAGAGAACACACAGTTTACCCTGTAAACGCCCCGGTTCAGGCGGGAAGCTGTGGCAGTAGGGAGGAAAATGTTACCTGGGTACGGGATTGGGGAGTTCACCCCTCATTGCTGTCGCATGACGACAGGGCAGGTCACATTTATGCAAGCGACAGTTCAGGTTTCCTGTATGTTAGGGTGCACGAGGATGCTCGAAAGGGAACCGGCGGGGGGCGTGGTTTGGCTCGAAACCAAGATGGCCGCATGCTGAGCTAGCTCGTCGTCCCCTCCGGCTTCAAAGCACATAAAATAGCGTACGGGCCATGGTGCGGGGTAAGAAAACTTCCGGTGCCACCCTGACCCCTCGTAGAGCTCCCAGACCGACTACGGGCCCTCTGGATGACTTTTTGCACCCACCTGCGCCACGAGACACGGCTGAGGCCTGCACAGACTCTTCTCCCAAAATGGCGGAGGCGCGCCCTTCCCCCGCACGATCTCCGGACCCCCTGCAGGCTATAGCCCGCCTGGAAAAGATGGTGGCGGCGCTCCCCACCCAAACAGACCTCACGGCCATGGTGGAGGACTTTCGTGTGAGCTTCCAGACGGAGTTACGAGAGGTGCGTACTGATATAGGAGAGCTCCGCACACGCACTTCGGAACTCGAGAGGCGCGCGAATCTCCCGCCACAACTGCCGGCTCCCCTTGAGGAAGACCTAGCGGACATGAAACGACGCTTGGACGATCTAGACAATAGGGGCCGTCGTCACAATATGCGTATCAGGGGGCTCCCTGAGACGGTACCCATGGAGGAATTAAGAGACTGTGTGCAAGCGATATTGGTCCGCCTGCTGGGCGATTCGGAGGTCTCCACTGTCCCTCTGGACCGATGCCACCGAGCCCTGAGGCCCCCCCCACCCGCAGGTACACCACCACGGGACGTGATATGCAGGGTCACCTGCTATACTCTCAAGGATCGCCTAATGAACATAGCCCGATCGCGCAGGGAGTGGGATATAGAAGGCTTCCGACTAGAATTTTATCAAGATCTATCCCCACTTACGCTGGCAGCTCGGCGGGCCCTGAGACCGGTCACTCAACTACTACAGCGACACCGCATAGCCTATCGCTGGGGATTCCCATTCTCCCTCCAGGTGCGACTAGATGGGATCCTAACGACGATTCGTAGACCGAAAGATGTACCGGATTTTCTGGCCTGCCTCACACTTCCCCCCACCACTGTCACAAACTGGGAGGCTGGGGGTCTGCTGGAGCGCCCAGCAAGACCGAGGGCTCCAGTACAACGCTCCCCCCGGCGTAACCCGCCGCACCGCAACGACCAGCCCCGCTCACCGCCTCAGGCGGTTTAAAACATGTGACCTCATATTGTACGAACTACACCCTCCTTCTTTGACGTGCCCGCGGCATCCCATACAGAGCCGGCTGGGAGGCCGAGTGGACATGCAGCCCTAACTTTGCCCGTATGGCGCACGCATTCGGATACGGATACACTGGACAGAGACATAAGAAGGGAGCGACTGGCTACGACCCGCTATGTGAAGATGCGTAGGTGTGGGAGAGGGCGACGCATACACAGTGGTCACACGGGTACTCCGTGGGACGCTGTGACCATGGCTGAGGTCCGAGCCCGGCCTTGAGATAGATGGAGCTTCAACTACGGACACGCATGGGGACCAACTGAGCTGTGGTTGCTTGCGGGTTCGGGGAGGGGGGCGGGACAAGGGGATAAACTCCCTGCTCCTTGGTCGCTGCGGAGGGAGAAGGGAGATTTTGAGGGAGAAGAGGGAGGTCCTGGAGAAGAGAGGGGGGCTGGAGGTGATGGATGGGGCACGAGTTGGATTTGGGGAGAGTAAATAACGCGATGGAGAATTGAGGTCTATTCCGGGGCCTGGGGCAGAGAGGGATTATAAAGCGATGTCAGAAGGGGAAATAACGAAGGGGATGATACTTCCAGTCACGAGGGGAGGGGGGGGGGCGGGAGGGAGAGGGGGGGAATACTTGGGGAGGGAGTGGGAGGGTGGACTGGAGGGGGAGGAGAGGGGGAATTTACAGAAAGAGGGGACACGGGAACAAAATACCCACAAAAAGAAAAAGACAACAAAAGGGGAAGAGGGTAGGAAGGGGGGGGAGGGAGAGGGGGGAGGGAGAGGGAGGGGGGGAGAAAGGGAAAGGAAAAAAGAAAAAGAAGGGGAGGGAAGGGAGAAAAGGGGGGGGGGAAGGGAGAAAAGGGGGGGGGAAGGGAAAAGGGGAAGGGAAAAAAGAGAAAAAAAAAAAGGAAAATTCTTGGTAGCTATACGGGGAATCTTTAATTGTGCTGACTACGGGTGGGGGGCATTATGACTTTAAATAGCAAATGAAGAAGTGACCACCATCTCTCTGTAACTGAAGGGAATTGTAATTGATTATGCCCCACTGATATTCCTGGAAGGCGTTTGTGGATTCTGTGTTTGTGATATCTAGGAGACAACGCCTGCAAGACCTCCGATCAGATATGTCTATGACTCGCAAAGGGGGGGGGGTGGGATGTGGGAGGGGTTTTACTGTTTGTGAAGATCAAACTCCGTACCTGGGTCGTTATCTTCAGGTTACTGGAGGGGACCGCCGTTGAATATTGTTTGTTGAATTTTTGTAAATACGTGTTGCTTGGTTCGCCGCTTGGTTAGGCCACTACATTTCCCCCACGAGTCTTTTCTGGACGTCCTTGCACTACTCCTCTGTGGAGACATAATACCCGCTCCACTGTAACGGACGGGCACTCTCCCGTTGGATTGACGTCTTTGACTCTTAGGTTTTTCCTCTCACACTTGAGTTGTAGCAACAAGTTTTTCACACACCCCCTTTTTCCCTTTTTTTTTTTTCTCTTCTCGCTTCTCCTTTTCCCTCTCTCTCTTTCTCTCTCCCCCTCTCTTTCTTTCCTTTGTCTCTCCTCCTCTCCTTCTCTCGTCTCTTCCTTTCTAGGTCTCCCCTCCTTTTCCCTCTTAGTCTCTCGGGGCGAGGCTGATGGCGGGGAGGGTGGACCGCACTACAAGGTTCTGTAAGGACTCACTCCGAGTCATGTCATTAAACGCACGGGGACTGAACGTCCCGGAGAAACGTAACCGTCTCCTTCGAGACCTACACCGAGAGAAATGCACAGTTGCGTTCTTGCAGGAAACACATTTTAGGACGGGCTCTCACCCGGTCCTACGTGATTCTCATTATCATGAGGCATATCATGACACTGCCCATGAGGGGAAGATGAGGGGCGTCGATCCTGCTCTCCAGGAACCTCCCTTTTGTATGGCAGGACACATTGGGCATGGGGGACGGTAGAGGGGTGTTTCTGAAGGGCACGATTGCAGGTGCTAAATACACGTTTGCCTCGATCTATCTCCCTAATTCTGGACAGCATTTAGATTTTTCCAAGCTTGCACGTAAACTGGCCGCATTCGCAGAAGGGACCTTGATCTTGGGGGGGAGATTTCAATGTAGCATTATCTCCGACGGAAGACTCGTCAGTGGGCCATACTAGGGTACCTCTCCATATCTTGAGATCCATGCGAAGAACGTTGCATGACCTACAGCTGGTGGACGCCTGGCGTCTACTACATCCGACCGAACGGGATTACACTTTCTACTCAGAGGTGCACTCCACGTATTCCCGCTTGGATTATGTCTTTGTGTCTCATTTTGCTCTGGATGACCTTTTCTCTGCTTCCATCCAAAGCAGAACTTGGTCGGATCACGCGCCGGTCTACGTTTTACTTCGATCGGCACATAGTCGTCCACGACGCTTTAATTGGCGACTTAATGTCTCCCTGCTCCAAGATCAGATACTGAAGGAAGAGGTGGCGGAGTCTTTACGTGTTTATTTTGTGTAGAACGACACTGAGGGGATATCACCCCACACACTGTGGGAAGCACACAAGGCCACAATCCGTGGCCATCTGATAGGGATCGCTACTCGCAAGAAAAAGGAGCTGTTGGCGGAGACGCAGGAGCTGCTTGCTGGGATTCGGGAGCTAGAGCGTCGGCATGTCGGGACGGGGGACGAGGAGATCCTGGGTCTTTTACAGAAACAGAGAGCGCGTTTGGCGGAACTTGCTCACTCACAAATCCATCGGGCTGTTCTTTATTCTCGGTGCTTCTTTGCATATCATGAAAACAAACCGGGCCGTCTTTTAGCCCGAATGCTCAAACAGAGACGTGCATTAGCTTACGTCCCAAAAATCCGCACGCCAGGAGGGACATTAGCGCAGACACCTGACGCAATTGTTAACGCTTTCAGAGACTATTACTCGAACTTATACTCATGTACGCCAGACCCCACACCGGAGCTAGACCAAAACATCCTTACATACTTGTCTGCAAAGATTCACAGACAGTTGACTGGACCAGAACGCGTCTCTCTGAATGAACCCATATCGGTAGCGGAACTACATCTTGCACTGAAGCGGCAGAAAAATGGGAAAGCACCGGGTCCAGATGGCTTACCGACCGAGTATTATAAGCGTTTCTCTTCGGTCCTATTGCCTCCGCTGGTGGCCTCGCTTAATGCACTTCAGGATGGCTCGTCTTTACACACTCAGTCGCAACTAGCAACCATAACTGTCATACCGAAGGAAGGGAAAGACCCGGAGCTCTGTTCGAGCTACCGCCCGATATCACTCCTTAACTGTGACCTGTAACTCTTCTCTTCGGTGTTAGCGATGCGACTACAACCTTTTGTTGCGTTGCTGGTAAGGAGGGACCAAGTTGGATTCGTTCCCCAGAGGGAAGCTAGGGATGGCACCATACGTGCACTGAATATCATCCACATTGCACAGAGATCAGCCCGGCCGGTTTTACTGCTATCCACGGACGCCGAAAAGGCGTTCGACCGGGTGGCATGGCCGTTCCTCTTCGCGACGCTTAACGGAATGGGGCTGTCGGGAACTTTTATTAAGTGGATAAAGGCACTATACTCAGCGCCATCTGCGGCGGTGAAAGTAAATGGTGCACTCTCTCAGCCTTTTGCCATAAGAAATGGTACTAGGCAGGGCTGTCCTCTGTCCCCGCTCCTGTTCGCGCTATCCCTGGAGCCTTTCCTTGAATCTATAAGATTAAATCCTGACATTATGGGTGTGATGGGCCACTCCGTAGACCACAAAGTTGCAGCATATGCAGATGATATGCTCTTCTTCGTGTCCTCCCCCTCAGTGTCGCTTCCGGCGATTGCTGAGGAGTTCCACCAATATGGAGCCCTGGCAAACCTAAACATAAACATGACGAAGTCGGAGATTCTCAATGTCACCGTAACTGCAAGTGAGAAGCGTAGACTGCAGGACTCCTTCACATTCCGTTGGTGCACAGGAGCGATGACATATCTAGGGATTAAGCTCCCAACCAGATTGGATACGCTGTTTGAAGATAACTTCCCACCTCTGTGGAAAGTCATAGCGAATGATCTTCTCACATGGTCTAAATTGAATCTCTCTTGGTTTGGGAAGATTAGTGTCTTGAAGATGAACGTACTCCCATGTCTCTTGTACCTCTTCCAGACTGTCCCGGTGCAGGTACCGGCCCCCTTCTTTGCCACTCTCAAGACAGCTTTCCTAAGGTTTGTGTGGAGCGCTTCCCGACCACGGGTCAGATGGAGTATCTTAACCCGACCAAAACTAGGAGGAGGAGTGGCGATACCAGACATGCACAAATACTATCTTGCAGCACATTTACGGCGCATTATTGAATGGTCAATGGGAGGTAGAGGGGCGTTGTGGTTGGATGTGGAAGATACGCTGACAGAGGTACGACTGTGGTCTCTGCCGTGGATCGCTAGACTAGACAGACCACGCGAGGTAATGGCACACACGCTGGTTGCTGCTACACTGCGGGTATGGGACATGGCCAAGTCTAAGCATAACCTATCCACGTTCCCGTCGCCCTTGATCCCACTAGCTGCTAACCCGGCGTTCGGGACGACATTGACTCGATCTTTCACTGCCAGACTGCCGACACCAGGAAGACCACGGGCACATAACTGTATACTGGATGCGACACTTATATCGCCCTGGAGCCGGACCCCGGGGGCCTCACTTCCGACATTCCTGGAACGATTCAATTTCGCCCAGATACTACATTATTTACGCTCCTTGCCGGGGAGACACCGCCTTCTGCGAGACCTCACACCTTTTGAGGCTCTTTTGTGTCTCTCCTACAGCGCTGTGCCACTCTATCTCCGCCCTTTACAAGATGTTGATTAGCCCATCTTCCCCGGACCCGCCACCTTTCGAGGCGCGCTGGGAATCGATCCTGGAAGAAGATATTGACGAGGAGAACTGGACTAAAACGTACGAACTGATCCACAGAGGATCGCAGCAGACGCGTCTCCAGGAGCAAGCATACAAAATTGTATCCTTCTGGTACTGCACTCCGGTGCTCCGGTTCCAGATGGGGCTTAGTATCACTGCGCAGTGCTGGCGATGTGATGAGGAGAACGGAGATTATCTACATATGTGGTGGTCATGCGAGGTGCTGCGCCCGTTCTGGACTCAGGTACAGACGGTCATTGGGAAGGTGATGGAGGAGGTTCTGCCGCTTACGGCACGGATCTTTCTGCTGCTACAAATTCCCTTGTCTGCTAGGAACCTGCGGCGCTCGGTTCTGCTCCCCCTCTTGCTCACGGCGCGATCTTTGATCGCACTCCACTGGGCGAATGGAGTCCGACCACATTGTGCATATTGGTTTAGTCGGATAGAGGAACTCAGAACTCATGAAAGTCTAATAGCCTCGGCAGGAGGACGGACACAGGCACATCTGGGGAAGTGGTTCTATTGGGAGGAGTTCCTAACTTCACGGGCAGGTCGCGCCATGAGAGCGCGATAAGACGGTGTTTGAGACAACTATTTGGTGGGGTTGTGGACCCCCCCTGCCTCGGTCATGGCCTGGACATCTTTCCCCCCCCCCCCCTTTTTTTTTTTTTTTTCTCCTCTCTTCTTCTCTTCTCTCTTCCTCTCTTCCTTCCTTCCTTCTCCTTCTCTCCTCTTTTTCCTTTTTCATGCCCTGGTGTTGCTTCCTTTCGCCCCCTTCGCCTCTTACCTCTCCCCATCTTTCCTATTTTCCTCTCTTCTGGTTCCTTTACTTAAATACCCCGCATGAGGCTCAGACATGAGCATTCCGGATGACTCAGATAGAAACGAAGAAACGGATGGGGAACTGAGTCCCCTCACTCTGCTGGGGTTTCATATAAGAGGAAGAGGAAAAAGAGAAGAAGGGGGAATTTTTTTTTATTTTCTCCCCCTCTTGTTGCTCTTCTCAGTGTTTTAACTTTTTAGGCACTCAAACTTGCAGACCAGCTGAGCTGGCAGAATGCCAAATTTTTTTGTCTCTACTCACTGACCGCCGTTTTGAGCTTGCTGATGCGGGCCTGACAGCTTGTCATTATTCCCTAGATACAACAGAAATCTGGGGGCGCTGAAAAGGCAAGTGGTGGAGGGAATAGTAACACAGTGGTGGAGCGGTACGGCAGCTATGTTCCCCGTGGGTCTTCCCAAAAACCCAAAATGAAGTACATATACACAAAGGAAATGGAAACAGCGCCTATACAGTGTCCCCCAGCCGTGGGAGGTAAAGATCACCTAAAAGAGACACCCAAATGGAGGTCGTAGGTGAAAAAAGACAGAAAAAAATGGGACAAATTACCCCGTATGATCTTATATCCAGTAGGGTAGATGATGATCACAGTACTTGAAAGATAAAAAACATGTATATGGCACAGTATGTCTGTACAAATATAACAGGTAAAAAACACGAGGGGAAAAGAACTCACATATGGTGGAGCCTATGCAATAAAGGCTCAATATGAACGCAGTGGGTCCCTTCAGGGATGACCCCGTCCCCTCCTCATGTAGTTCCTTAGTTTACTTGCGTGGACCATATATGGGGTAAAGCAGAAACAGACCATAGTACAGCTTAGCAAACCATAGATGTATAGGTCAGATGGTCGTAACACTTACGTGGTCCTGAGCCTGTGTAGATACACTGGCTCTGTAAATGTGCCTGGGTGCAATTGAGGATACACAAGTCCCCCTTGAATGGATAAAAAGAACTGGCACGACCTCCACCATAAAGTAAAAAAGTATTTAATATACAGGTCAAATGAATAAGACCAAATATAATAGAATAAAACCAAAACGCGTTTCACTGCTGCCGCAGCTTCCTCAGTTGGTATCAGAACGAATAAAAAATAAAAAGTAACTTGTACAGACTTCACAAATGTACATAAATAGCCATGGTAATCACATATACAGGTGTATTGCATAGAGAACGCCATATCCACCCTCCGCTGCGTTCCAGCTTGGTCCCAAGCACTTCCGGGGTTCCTTTTCCGGTATCACATGACTGATCCTCCAAAGTGCGGGCGGGCGCATGCGCCAGAATGTCCATTTGCCGATCCTCCTCCTACCGAACACGCAATATCCAATTCTCCTCCCTCTGGGCTCATACACACCACTTCTTGGAGGAAAGAAACACCCTTATCCTAAACAGTGAATCCACCAGAGAACACATGCGCAGTAGGATAGAATCCGCACTCTGAATGCGCAATTCGGGAACATATTTCGTAGTAGCGTATGCATCTCCATCAAGTGGTATATTCCATACATAAAAAGGAGACATGTGAAAAAACACACATAATTGCATATAAAGCAATGGAGACATACTCCATAGACAATGAACTATGACAGAATATAAATAATACCTAAAAAAATAAGCAATAATGTACTGAGGATATAATAAAAAAATATAAAATAATGAAAACATGAAAAATAATAAATAAACATGAAAAGCAAATCAGAAGGAGAGCAATATAAAAGCATTAACTTAAAAAGGTGTAACATGGGCATGACGATATATAGGCCATGAAGGTAAAGATGGAAACATAAAATATATATATAAAAAATAATAATGAATTCTATAAGAAACCACAGTCTATAAGAAATGACGAATTTCAAATTCACTATTGAGGCCAGCAGGAACCAGGATGCCACATTCAAAAATAAACCTCATCTCCTCCTTAGCCAGGGTAAGGTCCAGGTCACCCCCCCTCCAACGTCTCCTAACTTTCTTAATAATACAAAACTCTAATCCCTTAGGATCTTGTGAATGTACCTCCTTAAAGTGCAAAGATAAGCTATGTAGCTCATACCCCTTTCTAATATTACGTAAGTGCTCCCCTAATCTAACGGACAAAGATCTAGAAGTCCTCCCAATGTAATTTAATCCACATGGGCATGTGAGGCAGTATACAACATACTTGGTGGCACAATTATAAACACCCCCAATATGTATCGCCCTGCCTCCTATCGTCACATAAGGAGGAGATGAGGTTTATTTTTGAATGTGGCATCCTGGTTCCTGCTGGCCTCAATAGTGAATTTGAAATTCGTCATTTCTTATAGACTGTGGTTTCTTATAGAATTCATTATTATTTTTTATATATATATTTTATGTTTCCATCTTTACCTTCATGGTCTATATATCGTCATGCCCATGTTACACCTTTTTAAGTTAATGCTTTTATATTGCTCTCCTTCTGATTTGCTTTTCATGTTTATTTATTATTTTTCATGTTTTCATTATTTTATATTTTTTTATTATATCCTCAGTACATTATTGCTTATTTTTTTAGGTATTATTTATATTCTGTCATAGTTCATTGTCTATGGAGTATGTCTCCATTGCTTTATATGTAATTATGTGTGTTTTTTCACATGTCTCCTTTTTATGTATGGAATATACCACTTGATGGAGATGCATATGCTACTACGAAATATGTTCCCGAATTGCGCATTCAGAGCGCGGATTCTATATTACTGCGCATGTGTTCTCTGGTGGATTCACTGTTTAGGATAAGGGTGTTTCTTTCCTCCAAGAAGTGGTGTGTATGAGCCCAGAGGGAGGAGAATTGGATATTGCGTGTTCGGTAGGAGGAGGATCGGCGAATGGACATTCTGGCGCATGCGCCCGCCCGCACTTTGGAGGATCAGTCATGTGATACCGGAAAAGGAACCCCGGAAGTGCTTGGGACCAAGCTGGAACGCAGCGGAGGGTGGATATGGCGTTCTCTATGCAATACACCTGTATATGTGATTACCATGGCTATTTATGTACATTTGTGAAGTCTGTACAAGTTACTTTTTATTTTTTATTCGTTCTGATACCAACTGAGGAAGCTGCGGCAGCAGTGAAACGCGTTTTGGTTTTATTCTATTATATTTGGTCTTATTCATTTGACCTGTATATTAAATACTTTTTTACTTTATGGTGGAGGTCGTGCCAGTTCTTTTTATCCATTCAAGGGGGACTGGTGTATCCTCAATTGCACCCAGGCGCATATACAGAGCCAGTGTATCTACACAGGCTCAGGACCACGTAAGTGTTACGACCATCTGACCTATACATCTATGGTTTGCTATGCTGTACTATGGTCTGTTTCTGCTTTACCCCATATATGGTCCACGCAAGTAAACTAAGGAACTACATGAGGAGGGGACGGGGTCATCCCTGAAGGGACCCACTGCGTTCATATTGAGCCTTTATTTCATAGGCTCCACCATATGTGAGTTCTTTTCCCCTCGTGTTTTTTACCTGTTATATTTCTACAGACATACTGTGCCATATACATGTTTTTTATCTTTCAAGTACTGTGATCATCATCTACCCTACTGGATATAAGATCATACGGGGTAATTTGTCCAATTTTTTCTGTCTTTTTTCACCTACGACCTCCATTTGGGTGTCTCTTTTAGGTGATCTTTACCTCCCACGGCTGGGGGACACTGTATAGGCGCTGTTTCCATTTCCTTTGTGTATATGTCATTATTCCCTGCTCTCTTTAAATACTGCCTTAATACAATACTGTATAACATAGAGAAATGTCATATCTGTAACCTGTTATTGCCCAGTATTATGTTTCGGTTTACGAACTGAAAACTATGTTTCTTATCTGTACGAAATCATATGCTTTAATAAATAAAAAAAGAAAAAAAAGAAAGGGAACCGGCAATGTACTTGAGACGGGTACTAACAGTGTTTAATTGCAGGAGTTGGAGCAGCAGGTGGGGCCGAGGATCTACCGTGACGCAGCAGAGCATGGGGAAGAAAGGGAGCGGTCCGTGCGAGCGGAGGACATGGAGCAGCCGGGCACCAGTGGGAGTGCAGTGAGTGGATTGCAGAGAAGTGACAACGTGATTGTGGCAAGGAAAGGTAAGAGGAAAAGAACTGTTGGCTTTTCGAGTGCCAGATCAGAAACGGATTCTAGCTCTGGATCTGTTTCTGGGGGGGAATAAGAAATTATTTAGACTTGTTAATAAAATGTGTAGGAAGCGGGGCAATGGAAGTAGAGTTAGCACGTCTGATTCAGATGAAGAGGATAGTGTGTCCGACAGCGAGGGAGAGTCTGAGTTTCAAGGGAGGAGGTTGATTCCATTGTCATCTCATTTAAAATCTAGAGTGATCAGAAAAGCACAGAAAGGAAAATATGTTGATTTCTTTAGCATTACAAGGGAGGCCGTGGTAGCAAGGGGGAGGGGTGGGGAGCAGTCAAAGAAAAGAGGTTCGTTTTTGGAATGGGTTAAGGGGTTCGCAGTTTATGCAGAATGTTTTTTGAATAAACATCCCGGACAGGTAAAAAGCATGTTGCGATATCTTCATTTAATTACAGATTGTGCCACGGCATATGGGGGATTTTCATGGAGGGACTATGATGATGAGTTTAGGAGAGGTAGCGTGGGAACGGGGAGGAGGGGAAGGAAGGATTTCAGGGTGAAGGTTTTGGATACGTGGTCGCGATTAGTGAGAATGTATGATGGTCATGCAGGAGGAGGACAGGGCGGGAGCAGGTCGGTTAAGAGGGAGGCCAAGGAATGTTGGGCTTTCAATGATAAACACTGCGAGAAGGGCATGGCGTACAGGTATAAGCACATTTGCAGGTTTTGCGGAGGGTCACACCCCGGAGTGGATTGTAGAGTAAGGAAGCGGGGAGGAGTAATTCCTTTCGTCCCCCAGGTAAATGGGCAGGAGGGAATGCTGGGCCCAGTCAGAACACCGGTCCGGGTAAATGAGTTAGTAGCGGAGTTGGAAGGGTACCCGAAAACAGAGGATAGAGAGCTACTGAGTAAGGGTTTTCGGGAGGGTTTCAGGATACCGGTTTGTGGGGAAGTTATGGGGGGGTAAGAGAGTAAAGAACCTAAAATCAGCTTATGAAGTACCAGAGGTATTGAAGGGTAAGCTGGATAAGGCGGTGCTATTGGGCAGGATGGCTGGTCCATTTCTTGAGTCTCCGATTGAGGGTCTTGTGATTTTGCCGCTTGGGGTGGTGCCAAATAAGGAGAAAGGAAAGTACAGAATGATCCAGCATTTGTCGTATCCGAGAGGCCAGTCGGTGAATGATGCCATAAGTAAGGAGGATGCGTCCGTTGCCTACCAGTCATTTGATGAGGCGGTGAGTTTGGTACGCGAAGCTGGCCAGGGGGCCGAGTTAGCAAAGGTGGATATAGAATCAGCTTTCAGTCTGTTACCGCTACATCAAGAGAGTTTTCGTTTGATGGGATATAAGTTTGACAGACACTTCTACATTGACAAATGTCTGCCCATGGGGTGCGTGGTATCGTGCTCATTTTGAGAGGTTTGGTACATTTCTGCACTGGTTGGTGGAGAGGAAAGCGGGATGTAGGAGTATAGTGCATTATTTGGATGACTTAATGATAGTGGGCCCCAAAGGGACGGGAGAGTGCAGCAGGGTCATGGAGGTGCTGTTAAGGACATTTGGCCATTTAGGGGTTCCGGGGGCTGAGGACAAGTCGGAGGGACCATGTGTTAAGATGACGTTCCTGGGCATTGAGACTGACTCAGTGAATCAGCAATGCAGGTTGCCGGAAGATAAGGTTGAGAAAATGAGGTTGGCTATTCGTCAGGCAATGGAAATGAAAAACATCAAGCTAAGGGACTTGGAGAAATTGTTGGGCCTGCTGAATTTTGCATGTAGAGTGATTCCAGTCAGTAGGATTTTCAAGAAGTGTATGGAAAGGTGTACCAGGGGAGTTACCGGGCCGAACTTCAGGGTCAGATTGAGCCAGCAGGTCAAGGTGGATTTGAGGGTGTGGGATGCCTTCTTCAGAGATTTCAATGCGGTTCGGATCTGGGAGGAGAGGATGACAGCGGAGGAGATACAACTGTTTACAGATGCCGCAGGGGGTTCTGGTTTTGGGGCATACTGGAGTGGAAGATGGTGTGCGGGGAAATGACCGCAGGAGTGGATTCAAAGAGGTTGGGTTAAAAATCTGGTTTTGCTGGAACTCTTTCCAATCATGGCATCAATTCAGTTGTGGGGGAAGGAACTAGTAAATAAAAGCATTTTGTTTTGATCCAATAATCAAGGTGTAGTACAGGTGATGAATAGCATGTCAGCATCATCCTCTCCAGTTATAGCCTACGTCAGGTATCTGGTGTTGCTATGTTTAAAACACAATATAAATTTCAGGGCAAAACATATTCCGGGGGTAAGGAAAGTTGTGGCGGATGCCTTGTCTCGTTGCAAGTGGGATGTTTTCCGGCGTTTGGCGCCAGAGGCAAATCTGCAAGGTGAAGTTTGCCCTATGTTTCTTTGGCAGATTGGGAGCAGCTAGAGATCATCAGTGAGCTGGTGAAGAGGTCGTTGGCACCAAAGACATGGGTATCATATAGCCGACATTGGAGGGAATGGAGCGAATTAAAGAGGTGTCGAGCAGGAAGGACGGACAGGGTATTCTTGGAATACTTGCAGAGGTTAAGGGATCAGGGGACAACGAAAGGGCAGCTAGGGAATATTCTAGCCGGAATTTCATACTTTGCAAAATTAAGAGAGGAGAGAAATGTTACAAAAAGATTTGTCGTCAGGAAGATTTTGAGAGGATGGGGTGCAATTGAGGGCATGGTCGGTGATAAGAGGGAGCCAATAACGGGAGAGAGGCTGGAAGTTTTGGTGCGAGTACTTAGCGAGGTATGTTTGGATGGTTACAAGGCCTGTCTATTCAGGACGGCATTTGTGCTAGCGTTTTCGATGGCTTTGCGGGTCGGGGAATTGGTCGCTCAACATAGACGTTCCAACCAGTCGGGTTTAAGGAGGGAGGACGTGAGCCTGACGGACGGAGCAGTGTTGGTGCCAATAAGAAAGTCGAAAACGGATAGAGAGGGAAAAGGGGTTTGGGTCGCAGCTAGGGCGCATGACGGTGAAGTCTGCCCATTGGCCTGTGTGAGAAGATACCTGGAGGTGGCCACTTCAGGCGGTCATATGTTCTTGAGGCACGAGGATGGTACCAACTTGTCGTGGTACCAGTTCAAAAAGGTTTTGCGGAAGGCCGCCGGGGCCCTCGGTTGGAAGGGGAGTTGCAATGCTCCTCATTCTTTCAGGATAGGGGCGGCTGCCACAGCAGTGGAGTTGGGCTGCCCGAAGGAACAAATTAAAAGAATGGGGAGATGGAAATCAGAGGCGTATAGGCGTTATGTGAGGCCGCTAAAGCACTGAGGGGTAAAACCCCCCCCAAAAAACTTTATGGAATTGTTTGGGCATTGCAGTTAATAGTTTGTTTTGGTTTCTTGCATGGTGCGCCACCAGAGTCTGGGTTCTGGGACACTCCTACGTGCACTGGGCGGCGACTCATGCTGCGGGGACAAGGAAGGGGGGGCAACCTGGGATTCAGTCTCACGGAAGTAGGGATTAGATGGGTAGGGGGATGAGGTGGGATCAGTTGTTAGGGATAGCGCAGTCATCCAGGAAAAAGTGGGGGAGGCCAGATATCGTGATAATACATTTAGGAGGGAACGATATTGGCAGTATTCCATCGCAGGAATTTCAGGATTTAGTCATGGAGACTTTCAGGTGGTTCGGGAGGGAGTGGCCAGATGTGAAAATGGTTTGGTCTAGCGCAATTTCAAGGCTAATATAGAGAAACTGTAGCGATCAGAGGGTGGGGTATATTGGTAGAAAGAAGCTAAATCAAGCAGCAAAAAAGGCAATGAAGGAAATAGGGGGAAGGGTCCTGGAGCACCCAGGCATAGGAAAAGTTAACAAGGAGTTGTTTCGGAGTGATGGGGTCCACTTATCAGAGGCCGGGAACACTCTCTTCATTGAAGGTGCAATAAGGAGTCTGTTGTGAGGTAAGAAGAAAGGTCACAGTCTTTTATGGGTGGCAGAAGAAAGAGGGTCCTCGTTCTTTGGTGGCAGTGAAATAGGCGGCCTGGCACGTGGAGAGGCGATAGTGGGGGGAGGGTCTGTGGGGTACGGGGGTGCTGGTTTTTGGGCGCCAACCTCAGGTGCCCTCCTAGTTTGCAGATCCTCTCGGCCTGCTATTGGCCATAAAGATACCCTGAGCAGACGCGTGGTCACGCTGCTTAGCCACGTGGGGCCGCTATTTCTGGGCAATGCTTGTGGTGCATTGCAGTTGCTGGTGTGGTCTGGCCATGCTATTTGCCAGTGTTATCTGGTGTAACGTATTTGGCATACGAGGATGATAACAATAATTCTGCCTCAGAGGCAGAGAATTTTGTCCATAAATAATAAAAGACGTGACCTTTTCAAACCGCCAATAACTTGTTGTGTGTTCATTTATGGGGAAGGGAATGGGAGAAAAGGGGGAGGGGTAACAGGGTTTTTTCAAGGAGGTAACTTACAGTAGAATTGGAAAATAGGGGTATAATTCTGATACACTCGAGTCAGGGAGGATGAGCGAACAACTGAGTTGCTACTAAGCACTAAAGGTTTCAAGACCGATAGACAACTTAGAGCACGTTCAGAAACACAAAGATACTTAAGACAGTAGTTGAATTGTACGGACTGCAGGACAGTCAGGAAATGAAATGATTTAACGTTTTCTGATAATCTGGAGCAGGTCAACGGTCTGGAGCAGGTCAACAGTACCTTATGATATTCAGAGGTAACAGATCCAAACATAGGGGTCTATCGCTGGTACAGTATCGAGTATATTTGGCAGTTTGAGCACACTGAACATAGGCGGAATATAAGCAGTATCTTTCGATCGCAGTTTGTGTGTGGCAAAGAAACATGAGCCCTGGGTTGGGTATAGAAACCTAATGCGGCCACAGACGATACCTCAAAACGAGAAGGGACAACACCCCCATAACGTGTAAACACCCCAGCGGCAAACATGGGGTTAAACCACCAAAGCACAACACAGGCGATCGCAATTGAGTAGCAAATAGAATGGTCAAAAACAAGCCGGGTCAAAAATCAGGAGCAGGGATCGTATCCAGAAATGGGTTGGCAACAGAATCAACAAACAGAATCAGCTTAGCGATGTGGGAACAGAACTCCACGACAGGGCGACGAGGCAACTCCTCGCGCCCTGTTTTAAACCCGGTGGCTCCTCGTGACCACGCCAGGCCCTGCCCCCTCGGATGCCACTTGGCCATTCACTTGTGCTGGCAATCGGCCAGCTCTTGGCACAGGACCTTGCCCAGACCCCCCAGGCAGCACAGCATGGGCTGAGGACATGACAAAAACGTGGATCCAGAATAGACAGACGGACGCCGGGAACGTGGATGGAAGGAATGGAGCATGCACAGAGCCAATGTTTTTGTTTTTGGGTACAGGCAGTGGAGGGTTCTCTGGGTATGTCTGTTAGGACAAGGAACTAGCCCTGATGCATGCTCTGATTGGAGTCTTGCAGTCACATGACCACATTCAGCTTCCCCTTCATGAAATCTCCTGTCCAGCATGAATCTGGCAGGCTACTGTACTTCTCAGCACTGAATCAATTAACTAATGACTGAAAGAACTGTTATAACCTGATCTGAGTCATTGTACTGTTTACATTGTAACATACTGCAGGCAGAGCCAGCAGAAGTCGCTCAATCATGGATCAGGTTACAAGGGCAGTTAATGATTCACAAACTGAACTGTACAAATGGATCAGTCCGGACTGTTGAGCCAAATCAGTTCAGTGAAAAGATCTGAATCAAAAGAAACATTCGTTCATGGATCCGACATAGCTACTCATAATAGACACACACAGCAGGGCTCTCATGCCCCTGAGCGCTGCCTTTATTTTCACGTCTTGCTGTTCCTGTATAGAATGTTGCTGCTGCAGATTAGCTGATATTTTTCTGCCTGTCGGGTTTTTCTGTTTTGAAATGGTAAATCTGAGATTTACACTGGATTTTATGGGATGATGGGAGTTCTATTCCATCAAGGGATTGTGGATGATGAGAGTTGAATTCATGCCCAGTGCGCACGCGTACACACACACACACAATGGCTGCACTCAGGATCTTGTGTAACACTCAAAATGTATTCCTCTCAATTAAAATGCCATTGTGCCGTTTCAGCCCCTAGAGGCCTTTATATACAATGTCTGATGTGTAAACATTTCTAGATAAAATTAGGTTACACTCCCCAATCCCATCCCGTGGAGTCCAGCGTGCTGCCAGGAGTAGACCAGTATTAACGCCAGTGTTCAGAAAAATCAGTAAACTCACGTCACTTCCTGTGATGCGGATCAGCTATTTTCCAGAATCGCAGCTCATGCGTGACATGTCACGACATTTCTCCGTGCACACATAAGTGTATTTAAATGAAGCGCAGAAAATTTAAGATGTACCTTTTTACAAATCAATGTAGAAGAATTGTCTCTCTGTCTTGAAAACCTCACTCGAGCTTTGCGATACATTCCAGCTGGAGTCTAACGTCATAATAAAGAACGCTTTTTCCGGCCATTGACTCGTGTCCGGCCTGTCATTGACCGCACTGTACCGACCTTTCTCCCAACAGAACTGAGTGGATTCCAGTAAAATTTCTGGGGCCTTGTGTCCGGGATCGGTCGGCAGCAGATTGGCGGTGGCTACCGGACAGTAGCGGTTGACCGCAAGTGGTCCCGGAGGCTGGGCATCCGTTGAAGGTGAGCTGACATCTGCAGGCGCCAAGCGGGATTTCCCGTTAAGTGGAGCTCGACTCGTCCCTAATGGACTCCGGCCTGGGAACTGGGACATCTCCGAGTCTCGGGAAACAGCGTCCAGCGCAGCGTCTGTGCAAGGTAACCGGTTTGTTTGTCTGTCTGTCCCCCGGCCGAAGTTGGGGAACGGAACCCATACAAATTCCATTGAGATTCCGGGGCCGCCACCATGAGCACCGGAGCTAGTTAGTCGGACCTCAATGGCTGCTAGTCACTGGGGCTGTACCTGGTGGACTGGATACCAATTTGATAGTTTGTGATTTAGTTGAGGTTTGGTTAGGTTTGGTTATACTCCAGTGGGAAGTTGCCCCTGGGTTTTGTGATTTTGTGCGAGTATATAGCGAAGTTGTTGGGAGTGGGCTGAGAGCCCCGTGTAGTGATTGCTTCGAGTTCTCTGTAGATTAAAGGTGTCCTGACGGACAGTTGGTAACTGCTAGGGATGTGCGTTTCGTTTTGGACCAATTTGTTTTTTTCACAAATCGGGCCGATTCGGTGCCTCGGATTCGGCTGATTTTCCGAATCGGATCCGATCCGATCCGAAAACGGCCAAAATGAAACGATTTCCGATCCGAAACAAAATAATTTTGTGATTTTCATATGGACGTGAAATGTGTAAAATCGCAATTAATCTTCGTTCCATTCGAGATTTCGGTTCCATTTCGGACATCGTATTTTTCAGTTCCATTGCTGATTCCGTAATTCTGTATTGTATCCAATGATTCGATATTTCTGTCGATACGATAATTCTGTCGATACGGTAATTCTGCCGATTCTATCGTTTTTTTATTAAATAAAGATCCTTTTTTTCTTATGAATATTCATTGCACAACTTTATTTAATCATATTAAAATGGTATGAAAGGAACAAAAATGAACAAAACGATTTAAAAAACGCAAAACTGACCTAAATGTTCTGACTTTAAAAATAAAAACCAGAACAAAAGGTTTTAAAATGGGAAAAAAGTTGATCAAAATTATCTGAAAGGAAACAAAAAACCAGAACAAATAAAATGATTTAAAACAAAAAAATTAACCCTTTCGCTGCTGAGGCATTTCACGCCTGTGTGCTAAGCTCATTTTTACCGGTTTGGCTCATCATGTTTAAACGCGTTTTGAAGCCTTATTTTATTATATCACCCAGACTTATTATATAGCGTTCTTTCCGGCTGACTCGGCAGATTCATAATATATCATTATTATATGTATACGTTATGTCCTGTCTGTATATTATAGCAAAAAATGCAATAAAATTTAAATTTTCAATAATTTACAACGTGTAAAGTATTTTTTTCACATTTTGACATGCAAGCGTTTGCGGTTATATTTTATATGAGTTGCGCTTGTTAAAAAAATTTGTAATGGGGGACTTGTTACATTTTTTTGGGGGAAAATTACACAATTTTTTTAACAGACGCACCCCATACAAAAATCCTTAGTGCAGCATCATTGTTCACATTATAATTGAAATGGGAACAATATTGCTGCATTAACAAAACCGGGGGGGGGGGGCACAGCAATTGGCCAGAATCCAGGCCGAATGTGCCTTCTGTGCTAGGACGCGCTCAGCACGTCCATAGCACAGGAAGAGCACTTGGCAGGACGCGCTGAACTCGTCATTAGCAGTCAAGTGGTTAATGCAGCATATGAATCCGCACACTGCGGGGCAGCGCCTCCTTGCGGTATAATTAATGCAGCATATGAATCCACACACTGCGGGGCAGCGCCTCCTTGTGGTATAATTAATGCAGCATATGAATCCCACACTGCGGGGAAGCGCCTCCCTGCGGTATAATTAATGCAGCATATGAATCCACACACTGCGGGGAAGCGCCTCCCTGCGGTATAATTAATGCAGCAAATGAATCCCACACTGCGGGGAAGCTCCTCTCTGCGGTATAATTAATGTATACGTCTCTGTTGTATGTATATGTATCCTGTCTGTATATTATAATTTAAAATGCAATAAAATTTGAATTTTCAATAATTTACAAGGTGTAAAGTGTTTTTTTTTCTAATTTTAACATGCGAGCGTTTACAGTTATATTTTCTATGAGTTGCGCTTGTTAAAAAAATTAGAGATGGTGGACTTGTTACATACGTTTTATTTGGGTGAAAATTACACCATTTTTAACAAACGCAACCCATACAAAAATCGTTAGTGCAGCATCATTGTTCTCATTATAATTGAATGGGAACAATATTGCTGCATTAGAAAAGCAAAACAAACAAAAAAACAACTTTTTCTTTTAATTTATTTATTTTTTAATATTTTTTTATTTAATTTTTTAAATTAACTTTTAACATGGTCATGTTCTGGCCGATCCAAAAATACCAAACATTAACCCCTAGCTGCCACGGATCGGGAGATAGGGGGTTCATATACCGCAGAGAGGCGCTTCCCCGCAGTGTGTGGATTCATATGCTGCATTAATTATATCGCAGAGAGGCGCTTCCCCGCAGTGTGTGGATTCATATGCTGCATTAATTATATCGCAGAGAGGCGCTTCCCCGCAGTGTGCGTATTCATATGCTGCATTAACTATACCGCACAGAGAGGCGCTTGTTCCCTGCAGTGTGCGTATTCACATGCTGCATTCATTTTGTTTTTTCCGTTTTAAATCATTTTATTTTTTCTGTTTTTTTTTTTTTGTTTCTGATAATTTTGTTCAGCTTTTTTTCCATTTTAAAAACTTCTATTCTGGTTTTTATTTTTAAAGTCAGACCATTTGGGTCAGTTTTAGGTTTTTTAAATCTTTTTGTTCATTTTTGTTCCTTTCATATCATTTTAATATGATTAAATGAAGTTGTGCAATGCATATTCATAAGAAAAAAAGGATCTTTATTTAATAAAAAAAACGATACAGGGGTGTGGAAATTTTAAAAAAATCTACTTGTCCAACGGACTAAGTGGTAGCCCAATCTACTTGTCCCTCAGTCCTGATAAACACTATTTTGTTGCAATTATTTTTCTTAAATAGAGGTCTTTATTCATAATAGCCTAGAGAGGCAGCATCAGATGTGACGCTGCCTCTCTAGGCTCTTATGAATAAAGACCTCTATTTAAACACTATTTTGTTGTGTGTGTATATATATATAGGAGTTCTGAAATGTGTGTGTGTGTGTATATATACACACACACACACATTTCAAAACTTAGTATGTATGTATGTATATATATATATATAATATATATATATATATACACACTATATTGCCAAAAGTATTTGCTCACCTGCCTTGACTCGCATATGAACTTAAGTGACATCCCATTCCTAATCCATAGGGTTCAATATGACGTCGGTCCACCCTTTGCAGCTATAACAGCTTCAACTCTTCTGCAAAGGCTGTCCACAAGGTTTAGGAGTGTTTTTATGGGAATTTTTGACCATTCTTCCAGAAGCGCATTTGTGAGGTCACACACTGATGTTGGACGAGAAGGCCTGGCTCTCAGTCTCCGCTTTAATTAATCCCAAAGGTGATCTATCAGGTTGAGGTCAGGACTCTGTGCAGGCCAGTCAAGTTCATCCACTCCAGACTCATTCATCCATGTGTAGCGCTGTTTAAAACTCTGTTGCTGCATTGCTCAGTTTTGGCCACCAGAGGGAGACAAGCGCAATGTAAACATACTGGACACAATGGGACTACGTTTTCCAGCATGCTTTGGGCCAGAGACAGGAAGTGGGTGGGGATTGAGGAGAGGACATCCGCAGCCTCGTGGAAGGAGAGCCAGTGTGAGCCGAGGAGTGACCCAAGTGAGACGCACGTGAGACTGTGAGCGATTATTACCAGGCCGGAGAGCAGGCGCTGCCTTGCCGATGCTGGGATCGATACAGTGATTTTCCAGAGACCTAGTAATCCACCGCGGAGAGGTTTGCACAGACGCAGAGTAGCAGATTGGACCCCGAGTAAGGAGACCGCGATGATCCACAGGGAGTGCAGGCGGTAGGCCGAGACCTTGCTGTAAAGACGGACAAGCAGGAGAAGCGGATCCAGTGGCACAGAGTCCCATGGAAATCCAGCGGAGAGACGTCCTTGATCAGGCAGCGGAACAGAGTGTCTGGCGGATGGGTGAGAGGCCTTCCAGGCCACAGTCAAACTATAACAAAGCACGCTGCAGCATTGCTTAAATCTAGAGGGCCCCAACGTGACTAGTCGAATATTTACCAAATCCTTTCACTGGCCAGTTGAAATATAGTACCCGGGTACCTGAGCTCACACACACACACACACACACACACACACACCTTTTTGGGGCATAACCTACACAGGACTTACACTCCAGAAACAAAGGGGTTAAACTTTTATTTTACCGTTGCCCGTTTCTCGTATTACGAAATCCTGTTTTCTATGCACCGTGTTAACATTATATATGCCGCTTTATTGAGACCAGTAAAGTATATAACGCTTTGCATTGCACTTGGTGATGTATGGCTTGGATGCAGCTGCTCGGCCATGGAAACCCATTCCATGAAGCTCTCTGCATACTGTTCTTGAGCTAATCTGAAGGCCACATGAAGTTTGGAGGTCTGTAGCAATTGACTCTGCAGAAAGTTGGCGACCTCTTCGCACTATGCGCCTCAGCATCCGCTGACCCCGCTCCATCAGTTTACGTGGCCTACCACTTAGTGGCTGAGTTGCTGTCGTTCCCAAACACTTCCACGTTCTTTTAATACAGCTGACAGTTGACTGTGTAATATTTAGGAGCGAGGAAATTTCACGACTGGATTTGTTGCACAGGTGGCATCCTATCACAGTTCCACGCTGGAATTCTCTGAGCTCCTGAGAGCGACCCATTCTTTCACAAATGTTTGTAAAAAGAGTCTGCTTGCCTAGGTGCTTGATTTTATACACCTGTGGCCATGGAAGTGATTGGAACACCTGATTCTGATTAGCGAATACTTTTGGCAATACAGTGCATATATATACACACACACACTGCAGCCCTCAGTGTGTGTGTGTATATATATATATATATATATTTCAGCCGTGCTAGGAATAGTAGTGCATGGTTAGTGGCCCGGGCAGAGCATGCTGGGGGTAGCAGTGCATCATGCACTGCTACTCCCAGCATGCTCTGCCCGAGCCACTAACCATGCACTGCTACTCCCAGCATGCTCTGTAATTGGGCAGACTAGATGGGCTGAAAGGTTCTTATCTGCCGACATTTTTCTATGTTTCTATGCTCTGCCCGAGCCACTAACCATGCACTGCTACTCCCAGCATGCTCTGCCAGAGCCACCAACCATGCACTGTGCATGGTTAGTGGCTCGGGCAGAGCATGCTGGGAGTAGTAGTGCATGGTTAGTGGCTCGGGCAGAGCATGCAAGGGAGTAGCAGTGCCTGGTTAGTGGCCAGGCAGAGCATGCTGGGAGTAGTAGTGCCGGGAGTAGGGTCAGGCAGAGCATGCTGGGAGTAGTAGTGCCGGGAGTAGGGTCAGGGTACAGGACACGCACTTGGCGTTTGTCGAGTGGAGAGGTGCAGCAGAGTCTTCCGGGGCTGCGGGAAATCACTCGCCTCATGGCCGGGGTCCCGTGTGAGCCTCCCCATGCTCCCCCTCAGCTTCAAGCGCAGCTCAAGTAGAGAAATGGACAGGGTGAAAAGCCGGCAGCCCACGGGGCAGCTGCATCCCGAGGGCGGCGGAGAGAAGGAGCCTGGCTCCGGGAGGGGTCCTCGGACAGGCAAGGCAGAGCCATGCTCACACTTTAAAGGAGTGGCGGGGACACCGAGGTGGGGAATGGCAGCCCAGCCCCCCGGGACTGAGTGGCTTACCTTGGGGGGCGCGAGGCTCAGGATACGGGCAGGGATCAGCTACAGCGCCATGAGCAACGCGCCAACATGCAGCCGCCGATCCGGCACCGCATGAACTAAGCACAGTGGCCGGGTGCGAAGGACGCCACGCCCTCGCGGTTGGACACACACCCGCAGTCCGGCGGGCTTCTTGCCCGACGGACTGCATCTGAAAAAAAACTACTTGTCCGGCGCCCGGATCTTCATGTCCCGGGCGTCGGGCAATAGGATTCCCACACCCCTGCGCTAGGACGGAGGCGCAGAGTGCGCCACGTCCGCGTAGCTTTGTGTGTGACTGATGGAACGTAGTCAGACCGACTGCATTTTTGACGTCCAGCATTTTTGACGGACAAAATGTTTTTTCATATCATGTATAAAAAATTTTCATTTTACATATAAATTTTATTTCCCATCTACCGCAGTCAAAAACGTCAGTCAAAAAAAACAGACCGTGTGGTGTCTACAGTATAATCAGTCAGAGTACGTCAGTTGTGCACGGACGCACAGTGTGCTCAGAATGCGTTCGTCTAACATTATATTTCAACAGATTTTTGGAAATCTTTTTGAGACCCAAGATATTCTATTCTCTACAAAATTGCCAGCATAAAATCGTTGGTTCGTGTTTTATGTGCAGGAGGGCTAGGGTCGGAGTGGAGCATTGGATGAATATAATTTTTCAAATTGTTTTATGGCATAGCAGGTCTATAAACAAAAGTTTTCTTCCATTTTTTTAAAAATGTTTTTAATTGTGCATTACTTTGGAATTATGTGCATCCGAATTATGCCCGTAGCAGGGCAGTGGGGAATATTTGGTAAACCCTAATAGTAACCTTGTTTATAGTGGTTACCTAGGTGATGCGCTGACGCCGTCAGTAATTGACGGTGTAGGGTGTGCCGACGGCACCAGTGGAGGGGAGCAAGGATGGTGAGTTCACATGTTGTTATTTAAACTGTGCATTAAGTTGTATTCTTTTTATCCTGAAGAAAGCTTGTGGGAAACGAGCGGAAATGTTGAATTAATAAATTTGATATTTTTCTATAAGTCCTTGGAGTGCCGCTGTTTGGAGGAGTGTGTGTATATATATATATCAGGGGCTGACTGGCAACTTTTGGCGCAGGGGGCAAGTACAACCCATAGTGCAGCAACTCGGACCCTTTTTTAAGCGTATCGCAGAGCTCCACAGCAATAAAACTCACAGTAATGTGCAGTGTGTATAAGCATATCACAGAGCTCCGCATCAATAAAACTCACAGTAATGTGTGCTGTGTATGAGCATATCGCAGAGCTCCACAGAAATAAAACTCACAGGAATGTGCGGTGTGTATCAGCGTATCACACAGAGTTCCACCACAGCCTTTTTTTACACCCACAACCACATTTCTCTCTCTCCAGGCCCATCCCATTCTTTTTTACATCCCTCCGCCAGCAGGCTCCTCACTTTATTCCTCCCCCAAGCAGCAGGCCCCTCACTTTATGCCCCCCAAGCAGCAGGCCGCCCTTAATTTATTCTCTCCATCACAGCAGCCCCCCCTCACTTGATTATCCCCATCACAGTAGCCAGGCCCAATCACTTTATCCTCCCCATCACAGCAGCACCCCCTCACTAGATTTGCCCCATCACAGCAGCACCCCCTCACTTGATTTGCCCCATCACAGCAGCACCCCCTCACTTGATTCTCTCCATCACAGCAGCACCCCCTCACTTGATTCTCTCCATCACAGCAGCCAGACCCCCCTCACTTAATTCTCCCCATCACAGCAGCCAGCTCCCCCTCACTTGATTCTCCCCATCACAGCAGCCAGCCCCCCCTCACTTTATTATATAATCACTCACCATCCACTTCAAAATTATTATTCTTTTCTGTGTCTGGGATGGCCTGGGTCTCTGTCATCTGTGTCTGTCTGCTCTGGTTAAGGGCTGGCTGAGTGGCCCCGCAGGATCTGTGTCTGACCTGTCTGAGGCCACGCCCTCCTCTTCTGTGCACAACAGGACTGAGCATCATGTGGATGAAGGGGCGGTGCCACTGCAGCTCCCAGCTCATGTTCTGAAAGTGGGAGGCACGCGGCAGCCTGTCAGAATGGCTTTGATTTATTAACCCTTTCGCTGCGGAGGTAGAACGCAGGTAGCTTTCCTTGAGCGCGTCCTCCCTTTGGGGCCAGCGATCGGCCGGGTTCCGGCCGATCGCTGTGCCCCCCGGTGCGGGCTGACATCCTCGATGTCAGCCCAGCACCCGGAACCGCCGCCGGCACAATTAGATGTCATCGCGGCGGCGCGATGACATCTAATTCAGGCGTCCCCCCCACATGTGCGGGGGAGGCGCCTGAAAGGGAGGGGGGGAGGTCCTTCGGACCT
Source organism: Leptobrachium leishanense (assembly GCA_009667805.1). Lineage (NCBI taxonomy): Eukaryota > Metazoa > Chordata > Amphibia > Anura > Megophryidae > Leptobrachium > Leptobrachium leishanense. The sequence goes on from CM019068.1 coordinate 160,838,811, forward strand.
CTCTCCCTCCCGATCGCCGGCGTGCAGGGGGTTATACCAGGCACCGTTTGGAAGGGCACAGCCTGCCCTTCCTAACGGTACCTGGAATTAACCCCGTGGGGGCCGGATCACGAATCGGCGCCGAAAAGCGCCGGTTCGTGATCCTTTCCCGGAGCTGGCCGACATCTTGGATGTCGGCCAAGCTTCCGGGAATGCCCCCTGAGGACTCGCGTCATCGTGCATAGCACGATGACGCCAGTTCTGGAGTTAACCCCTAACTGCCACCAATGGTGGAGATAGGGGGTTCATTGGAACTCCCTATCTCCCGATCCGTGGAAGTTAGGGGTTAAAGTTTGATATTGTTGGATCGGCCAGAGCATGGCCGTTCCAACGATACCAAACATGAGTATGAAAAAAGTTTTTAAAAAAAATAAAAAATAAAAATAAAAAAATATTTAAAAAAAAATGATAAAAAAAATAAACAAGTTTTTTTTTTCTTTTTTTTGGTTCGTTAACGCAGCAATATTGTTCCCATTTCAATTATAATGTGAACAATGATGCTGCACTAACGATTTTTGTATGCGGTGCGTTTGTTAAAAATCGTGTAATTTCCCCCAAAAAAAATGTAACGAGACCCCATCTCTAATTTTTTTAGCAAGTGCACCCCATACAAAATATAACCGCAATTGCTCGCATGTTAAAATGTGAAAAAAAAACACTTTACACGTTGTAAATTATTGAAAATTCATATTTTATTGCATTTTTTGTTATAATATACAGACAGGACATAACGTATACATATAATAATGACATATTATGAATCTGCCGAGTCTGACGGAAAGAACGATATATAATATGTCTGCGTCATATACTAAAATAAGCCTTCAAAACACGTTTAAACATGATGAGCAAAATCGGTAAAAATGACCTCAGCACAGAGGCGGGAAATGCCTCAGCAGCGAAAGGGTTAAGCTGCGAGCAGCTGCAGAGTCAAAGGGAGCATTGCGGCGGCCCGGGGGACATCTGCCCCCCCCCCAGTCCGCCCCGGATATATATATATATATTTATTATTGCAGAAGCCACTTGCACATCACAGCAATTCAAAGAACTGCATCCCAGAGCTCTTGTGCCACATTACCCATATGCAGCAAGGAATTCTGGCTAGGAGATGACACATGTCAGTGTGACTTTGCATCTGCATTTTGTGGTGTGGCGCGCATATGTATTGTGGTGTTTTGGCAGTGAACAGACAATTTCACGCCAGCAGAAGGGATGTACAGTACATGCACTGGCAATGACGAAGGTCTCGCTCGGTTACAGCCTTGATCAAATGGTGGAACACTGGTAATAGGGAGTTGCAATGGGTTAAAAGCTCGCAGCACGATTCCTTTTTTTATGGCTCTATTAGCAGCTGAGCTGGATACTTTTTTAAAGTACTCACCGATACTTTTATTTAAAGTCATGTGACGCTTTCAAATAAATAATTTAGAATTTTGCTGAAAGCCTGTCTAATTTACACTGAGTGGCCAGATTATTATGACCACCTGACTTTTTTCAGCAAATTAGAGGGCCAGACCATTATAAATAGGGAAGCAGGTTGTTTACCACGACAGTAGAAGAGATTTTTTTCTGAAGATATGGGTAAACAACGCTATTTAGCAGCCTTCGAACATTGGATGATTGTTGGCGCTCAGAGTCATGGAGCGAGTATCAGCAAGACAGCAGAATTTGTTAAATGTTCAGGAGCAGCTGTTGTTAAAGTGTTTAAAGATGGGGGGCGTGGCCGGCTGCGTGTGGAAGCAGACACGCTTTGGAGGAGCTCCGCTGATTTTTGCTGATTTCGGGGATTTCTGTTTGGATACCCCCACAAGTTGACTTTTCTTGAGTGACCCTGCGTGGCTGGCCATCGAGAGGCATACTTCGGAGCTCGTTTGGGGCCCCCCTCCAGAGTATAGCGGAGATTCGGGCCTTTGTCCTTGCCGAGCATGGCCCCTTGTTGGCCATCTTGTGGCCTAGGCTTCGGCCTATGGCTCCTTAGGCTCCCCTTCACCGGGTGTGTGGCTGATGCGAGCCATGAGGATGGAAGGCCCCCTGCTTCTGGCCAATGCGGCTGTGCCTGTAGCAGAGACTGTGGGGGAAGGTGCGGAATGGCAACAGCCAGCCCGTCCACCCCCCACTAGGAGTATGGGAGCTGTCCTGGAGGACCTTGAGGCACTTCTAGAAAGGCTGTCCGGAGATGATGACGGGAACCCGCTCACACGGGGGACATGTCGCCAATTGATGTCTGTGGTGGAGATCAGTGGGCGGCCGGAGGGTTCCGAAGGAGCTGCGTCCTTGGGGGGGGGGATCATCTGCCGCGCAAGTTACTGACATCCCTGTGGGGGAGACCCTGGAGCAGATCGAAGGAGGGGTGTTGCTGACTGCAGAGACCGTAGGAAGAGCGGTGGACCCTGTGAAGCTTGCTGTGACCCCCCTCCCCAAGCCGACTGAGATGGGACCGCGGCAGACATCTAAAGAGCCAACTGCTGGTGAGATAAAGTGCCTACCTGGGCGCTGCAATGTCATCTTTGCTGCGGTGGAGTTCCATGTGCTGTTTACTACTACGGCCCTGTCTGAGACCCTGATCGGTGTGATTAGTGGGGGGAGCTCTGCTATGAGAGGGATCTGGGGTCCCCTGCTGTTTTCATTCTTGCCTGCTGAGACTGGGTTTGCGGCCCGGCCTAGCCTGCCCAGCACCCTCCCTGCTTCGCGGGCGCCTTTCTTCCAAGACGCTGGCTGATGCGACTAGTGGACACTTTTGTCTTTGGTTTTCCCCTATGAGACGCTTCTTTATGGTTTATTTTAGGGTATCTTTGTCTTCCCCAGCCGTTTTTGATGCTTTTTTTTAATTTTAAGAGGATGTTCCCCGGGTGGAGATTTTGTTTAACGTGAAGTCATTTTTTGCTGTGCTTCTCTGAATACTTACTTTAGCCCTCATAAAATGACAATTTTTGTGAAACTTCAACCCCTGTGTCTTGTCGTCACGGAGTACTCTCTTTTTGTGGTTCTACCCCACTTTTTTTTTGCCCCCCACCCCCCGGTTTCCTATTGGCATTGGATGTCTCGGGAAGTGCTGCAGTGGCCTGGTGCCCAGCTTAGCCCCCCGAGTGCCTGGGCCTGGTGCCATTACCCCCCCTGTCCCCCACCCACGGTTTTATATCCGTGCATGTACACGCCAGGGCAGGCACAATTCTGGCCTTTGCCATCTTTCACCCACCCCTACCCCCCCCCATTTTTATGTTCTTTAACCACCGCTTCGTACAGTTGCCTCTCTGTAGAGGAGACCCCCCTACTAGGGGGATGGGTTTTTTTTTTTGCTTACATGAATCGCTACTCTTAGATGACTTCCTTATTTGTTTTATCTTGCTGTCTATTTTCTGATGACATAGCTTGGCCCTGCACGGCCATCCTTGCTTGTAATGTCTCGTTGCTTGGCCCTGCGAGGCCATCCATTGTTTTGATATATGCTGTTATGCTGACTATTTCTCAAAATAAAAACTTTGAAATAAAAAAAAAAGTGTTTAAAGACTGGACTGTCAGCCCAAAATATGGGTCTGAACGTGCGAATTGTGGCCATCAGCGACTAGTCAATGTTAGGGCACAACGGAGAGTGGAAAGACTGGTACAAGACAACAGAAGGCAAAAGTTCATCAAATTACTGCAGATCTTAATCCGGGATCCTCTCAAATGATCTCTGAATGCACTGTTCACCGTACACTGCATTGTATGGGATATGGAAGCCAAAGGCCTGTTCGAACACCTTTGCTGTCTGCAGTTTACAAGATAAAACGCCTCCAATTCACACAGGAACACAAGGATTGGACAGTCGAGCATTGGAAAAAAGTCATGTGGTCTGATGAATCACATTTCCAGTTGCATCATGCAGATGGCAGAGTGGTAATTTGGCGGAAACCGCAACATGCACCCCACATGCATAAATACAACCCTTTAAGCTGGTGGGGGCAGTATTATGGTTTCGTGACATGACTTGGGCCCTTTAGTTTATGTGGAACAACCTCTGAATAGCACAACATACCAAAGTATCATTGCTGATCAAGTTCATCCTATCATGTTGATGGTGTATCCCAATGGAGATGGCTTCTTCCAACAAGACAATGCGCCATGCCACGGTGCTCGTATTGTGAAGGAGTGGTTTCAAGAACATGAGGGGGAATTTACCTTGCTTAGGTGGCCCCCACAATCACCAGATCTCAATCCAATTGAACATTTGTGGAATGACGGTGAAGAGCCATCAGGCAGCTAGTTCCACAACCATCAAATCTCACAAAGCTGGACAGTGCTATTCATCAGGTATGGTGTCAGATTCCTCGCATCACCTTTCAACATCTCGTGGAGTCAATGCCAAGAAGAATCGCTGCAGTATAGAAGGCAAAAGGTGGCCCAACGTAGTACTGATGGGTTGGTCATAATAATCTGGCCACTCCGTATGTTAATATTAAAATGTATAGCCACACACCCCATTTACCCACTGCACAGCCTATATATCCAGCACAGACCCCAGAATTATATATCCATCCAGCCAGCATTCCCCAGAATTATATATATCCAGCCAGTACAGTCCCCAGAATTATTTATATCCAGCCAGCACAGTCCCCAGAATTATATATCCAGCCAGGACACACCCCAGTATTATATATATCCAGCCAGCACAAACCCCAGTATTATATATATCCAGACAGCACAAACCCCAGAACTATATATTCAGCCAGCAGACCCCAGAATTATATATTCAAGCAGCACAGACCACATAATTATATATATCCAGCAGTCTCCAGAATTATGTATATCCAGCCAGCACAGACCCGAGTTATATATATATATATATCCAGCCAGCACAGTCCCCAGAATTATATATATCCAGCCAGCACAGACCCCAGAATTATATATATCCAGTCAGCACAGACCCAAGAATTGTATATATCCAGCCAGCACAGACCCCAGAATTTTATATATCCAGCACAGATCCCAGAATTATATATATCCAGCCAGCACAGTCCCCAGAATTATATATATTCAGCCAGCACAGACCGAAGAATTATATATGTACAGCCAGCACAGACCCCGGATTTACATATATATAATTCTGGGGTCTGTTTTGGCTGGATATATCTAGCCAGCACACTCCCCAGAATTATATATATCCAGCCAGCATAGTCCGCAGAATTTATATATAGCCAGCCAGCACAGTCCCCAGAATTATATATATCCAGCCAGCACCACCCAAGAATTATATATGTACAGCCAGCACAGACCCCAGATTTACATATATCCAGCCAAAACAGACCCCAGAATTATATATATCTAGCCAGCACAGTCCCCAGAATTATATATATCCAGCCAGCATAGTCCACAGAATTATATATATCCAGCCAGCACAGACCCCAGAATTATATGTACCCAGCCAGCAGCACACTCTCAGACTTCAGGATCAGGTGGTGACCCGCATGTGCCAGCATGCTCCTCCATGCGGCCGCTGGCTTCAGAAGGCTGTGACACGCTCTCTCGAGACCTCGTCTGAAGGCCGCGTCACAGCCTTTACAGGATAGCATCTGCGCTCGGGAGCATGCTGGTGCAGGCGCTCAGGGAAACACGCAGCCAGTCGAGGGGGCTGCTAGCAGAATGCTGTTAAACTTTGTGGGGCCACGCCGGGAACCTGCGTTCCTGCTGTGGGAGAAGTGCGGGAATGACGTTCCTGCGCAATCCCGCAGGACTCGAGCCCTGCTGTCAGGAATGCAAGGCCCCAGGTGCCGGATTGAAATCCTCTCCCGGAGGAGGCTGACTTCTTCAATGCCAACCAAGCCTCTGGGGCCTCCCCTCGCCCACTGACATTGTTCCCATATCCAGGGTGATGTTAGTTGGGCAGTTAACCCCCTAGCTGCCAAGAGATAATATGGGGTCATGTGGACCCCCATATCTCCTGAACAGTGGCATTTAGTGGGCCATGTTTGGTACCATAGAAGGCCAGCTTTGGTGTAAAAGTAAATAAATAATAATAATAATATAAAAGAGGGTTTTTATTAAACAAAAAAATTGTCTGGGTCATATAATAAAATAGGACTTCAAATCGTGTTTAAACACTATCAGGGTTATTCAGAGAGAGGTGAAAACCAGGAGAATGACTGGAGAAGTGAAAATTCTAGGTCAAAATAGCCAAACCAGAAAAATACTCCCATTTATCTCACTTTCCAAATCGGCTATTTGGTCTAGATTGTTCTCTTCTCCTGGTTCTCCCCTCTCTCTGAATAACCATGTATGAGCACAAAACGGTCAAAATGGTTCAGCAGTGAAGGGGATAAAAAAGGTAAAACATGTAAACATTGGGATTTCTAAACTCAAAAAAAAGTTTCGAAATTTTGTCCTAAGAAATTTTTATTGATTTTCACATAAGGCTATACATCACGGTATACAATAGCAGTCCAAAACATTAACAATGGAGAATAATACAATTGGTGCATGTATTCAACATGAGATTACCGAAAACAAATTATACTGAGTAACATCATATATAAACCAAAAACATAAGTTAGAAACATTAAGGTTCGCGTCTCATAATACCATAAACAATTCTGCTATAGATACAGTATAAGTGTTCCAAATAGTTTGTATTTATCAAGGTCACCAGATCAGGTCAAGAAGCAAAGGCAGAAGTAAAAAATAGCATTGAATATCAAATATGATAATAAGGTCTGTTCCCAGTTAACATCAGAAAACTACTAGTGCGGTCGTTTGGGCATAATCAGTCCACACCAGTACCACGTAGTGAAATATTTTTCATAATTATTATCCATGGAAAAGAACATCTCTTCCATGTCTCTGATCACATCCACTCCGTGAAGGTTGGGATCTGTGTGGAACGCCAGTGTCTAGGAATCAGGGACTTAGCTACGTTAAATAGTTGAATGGCCAGGGATTTCCTGTAAGTAAGGGGGGAAAGGGAAACTAAATGGAATAAAGCTACCTGGGGAGACGGAATAAGCTCCATACTAGTGATTTTATTAATTTCCTCAAATATAGTGGACCAGTAAGGGCGAATGTGTGCACAATCCCACCAAATGTGTATAAATGTACCCGCTGATTTCCGGCATCTCCAACCTAGGTCGTCCGAGGTCCGGTAAATTTTGTGTAGCCTAGATGGAGTAAGGTACCATCTGGATAAAAATTTATAGTGAGATTGTTGAATGTGTAGACTTCGCGATGCGTGCGCTGCTATTTGGAAAATTGAGTCCAATTAAATGTGACATTTCAGGGGATAATAGAGAGTGAAGTGAATCCTCAAGGTATGCACGAACTTCCTCACTATCAGGCGGTGTATCGCGTAGTTGGTATAAAGAAGTGAAGTATTTTTGTAAAGCGTCTGTAATGTCCTTGTTAAGAAAAAAGTCCTTCCCATTTTAGGAATATAGGTAGTTTGTTGTTGGCGCTTTAAAGCGTGAGCCAAGAGTCGACCACATTTATTTCCTTGCACATAAAACCATTGCTTAGTGTGGCGGAGTGATTTAAAGGCCTGGTCAGACAGTAATTTTTTCATTTGAGCTCGTTGTGTAACAAGTTCTTTAAACACCGAGAGAGACAGGGACGATTTACGGATCATTTCTAGGTCATGGATTTTCTCAAGTACAGAGGAAATCGATGGTTTCTTTTGCGTTGCGCCCATTTCGAAAGTATTTAGGCTAACGTCAGACGAGCGCATTCTTAGTGCACTGTGCGTGCGTGCAGAACGGACAGACGTACTGACAGAAGATACTGTGGACACCACACGATCCGTTTTTCTTGACTGACGTAGAAGAAAAAGGGAATTATGGGAAATAAAATTAATATGAAAAAGAATAAAAATTGATACATGATATAAGCCATTTTGTGCGTCAAATGCGTTGCGTCTGACTTCGTTCCATCACACACACACAATGCTACGCGGACGTGGCGCACTCTGTGCGTCTGTTCTAGCGGTTTTACGGTCTTGCCTAACTTGCGTCCGTTTGCCACATGCATTGTGTGTGCGCTGTTCGGTGAGGAGGCACTTAGTGTGTGGGTCTCTATTGCTCAGGATTCAATGCTACGACGGACGTTAAACTGTGCGGCAACACGGACGTGATCACGGTGTTTGTCTGACACGGGCCTTAGCCAAGGTCTTTTTTGTAGTTGTAAATTTTGGGGTCGAAGCTCATAAGTGTTTTTTTTTTTTTCCATTTTTTCATAATTTTTTTATAGTAAAGTATATGTTATGAAAGTAAAAGGTATCTTTCTTTGTATTCAATTTTTTTATTGCGAGATCGTGTCAGCAACACATCATGCATATAACGGGTAACAAAAGCAAAATGGCATATATCACAGCAGCGATAGCACAGCAAGTGTAAAAAGGACAGCAAAAAGTGTCATCTTAAATGAAAAAAGTGTCCCCCTGTCCCCAGCCAGGGAACCTCAGCATAAACTCTGCCAAAACAAGAACAGCAAGTCCTCAGTGTAGAAAAAAAATCTGGTGGGGGGGTAGGGGTGGGACATCCCCGGGTGGGTGGTCTCATCAGAAAGGAAAAAAAACTCAGCATGTGAGGGGGGTGACTTTAGGGGGTGAATAGAGAGAAAAAAATGGGGAGGGGAGGGCTGGGTGCGAGAGAATCAACATGGCAAAGGCCAAAAATGTGACATTCCTGGTGCTAACCCTGTAGCAAGGGGTCGTGGGAGGCCAAGGAGGGAATTAGTCATGAGGCCAGGGAACTCGAGGGTATACCTCAAGATAGCCCAAAAGGGAGGAGAAAAAACAATAACAAAAACAAAGAGGAAGGAACAGGTGGGGGAGACGGGGGTAGCATTCTCATCAAGCAAATCTTTCATAGAATATAAAATAAGTCCTCTGTAATGCGTATACACAGTAAACGGCAAATCTCAGCTTTAGGGGGGAAAGAAAAAACAAAAAAGGGGGGAGGGGAGAGGAAACAAAACACACCCAAAGCAGGGTAATCCGAAAGTGGCGAAGTCCATGGACCAGTATCCGGGTCAGGAAGGAGGGAAAGACATCAGAAAGACAAGGTAAAGTCCACTTCAGCCCGTATCTCTCCAAGAAGCTAGGACAACAGGTTCATTAGTCTCATATTTTCCGCTTTGGGTGCCCCAAGTAATCGCGCGGTAAACGGCAGCAGTCTTGCATCCCTGGCCTGCCAGCAGCTCCCACGAAGCTCCGACATACATCACAGCATGCAGTGGGCCAAAAGCCTCCACGATTAGTAGGCCCCCCCTACAACGCATGCAGGTGTTGCAGACCCCGTTCAGAGGGCCAGCAGACAGATGTAAATACCTGTAAAAACAGGAAAGAATGAGACAGACAGATTGGCTGCTTGTTTCCACAGTATCCTCGTGGTTATCTTTATTAAATGCATATTTTCCAAATGCTTTTAAAACAATAACATTTTCATTCTAAATGACCTATTAACATGTCATCTTCATTTTCGCAAAATATCTAACTTTTCCTGTGGAAAGTTGTGAATCCGTCTCACAGACTATACATCCTATTATATACAGTGTGCAGCGTGCTACAGCTATTCCTTTTCCTTCTGCACATAAGGGGATGTCATATCTGCCAAGACATAGAACAATTCCTTTCTAATAACAAATAATAATGCATCTAAGATTTCTGCATATTGAGTACATTTAAATGTACATAACTGACTCTGCATCAGGAAATACTGCTTTTACCATTATTATTGCAGAGTAACTGGAGCCTTCACCCTCCTAGTGTTTACATTAAGGATATCTCTCTTATTTTCTCCCATCTGACTCTCTGCACAGTTAATACAGCTGTATATAACATGGATTCTTTATTTTAAGTGTTTGGGAGTTACTTCCTGCTTTAGGCTTACCTGTAAAAACAGGAAAGAATGAGGAGACAGACAGATTGGCTGCTTGTTTCCACAGTATCCTCGTGGTTATGAGGGTAAGCAGGAACACATCACCAGTGCCACACCTATAATCTTCCCCCAATCCTTCTGGAACATAAGACCCTGTGCGTCATAATAACAGTCCCCTGCTGCTGCAGCAGAGAGCTGCATTCTCATAGTGACTTGTTATAGGCACCATATACCACATAGAAAACATAAACACATACCTTTCAATGTCACCACTATACATGACAATTACTTACTTTATATAATTGTGCACATACCTCGTATGTGTCACACAGGTCAGCAGATCTCGTAGCTTCCCAGACCCCACAGACCACCGGAACGTCACCATCACACGGACCACAGAGCTCCCCCTCAGGCAAAGGGTCCTGGGATGGCTCCTCAATCAGGTCCCCTGGGCCAACATCACAGCTCGTGTCGTCTTTGGAGAGCCGCTCGACATCCACGGAGCCAGGAAGCAGTGACAGCTCGGGCTCAATCGCACCCTCCAGCTGCGGCATCCTGCAGGCCCGCAGCACCTCCATCGTTTTCCACCATTTACCTCTTGTAAGTAGGCTGTCTTCATCTCCTGACAGCATTTCCATGCATGCGTCTATGCCCCACAGTACAGCCCCCCCTCTAAAAGGAGAAGGCGAGCTGCTCCGCATGCCTCCCGCACAACCATTCACCGTCTCCTCCTCACAGCCCGCAGTGATGACTTGGAGATGTTGGCCCACCATCTCTTCAGCCCATTTCAGAATTCCCCACCGGGAACGTAGTTGTCAAGGAGGATGGGGATTATCAGCTAGGGATCCGCTGGGAACCAAGCCGCAAGATGGGCACCGGCAAAGAGCCTCTGACAGCGACAGTGCCTAGGATGTGAGTCTCAGGTCCGGAGGGGTGAACTTAACAGGCTCCGGACAGAAACATCCTGTGGCCAGTCATGGAGGGACCTCAGCAGGCAAAAACAGAGAGATCTGGCCCAAAAATCCCTTTTTCAGGGGAATCCCAAGCGGAGCTCTGCCAGACACGCCTTCTCCCTTCCACGACTAGCCTCGCCCCCATAAAAGGCATCTTTAAGTCCATTTAATGGCGAGAAAAAGGTTATATAATATGTGTTGGTTCCATAAACGAGTAAGAGGAAAATTAGACCTAAACACATACAGCGCACAAATGTAAAAACAGCAGTGGGTACATTCGGACAATGATAAAACTACTTGGTCACTATGGGGTTAATCACAACCTAGCATGAAGAGCAATTTAGGTAAGGAAATGTCTCTTTGTTATGTTGCCCCATGAATTGCTGCGGAGTTTTCTTAAGAGGGCCAATATCTGCCTTGATCAAATGATCTCTCAAGTTCTTATTCCTCTTATAAGCAAAGATAGGGGGAGTTTTGAATAAAGGATTTAAAGATATCCCTATTTTGCTTTTCATGCAATGCTGTGGTTAAGGAGGATTACATAGTGCATCCACATATAGTGATCGTAAATGTCTTTAAACCTATATGTGAAACTCCTCCTTTGTTATCAATGTGTTGAAATTCCCCGTGGCCTTCTCTATGTGGGAGAAAGAACAAGGAGTGCCAGAGAACGTATCGCCAAACACAAATCTACAATTCGAACTTGGCGGATGGAATTACCAGTGGTGGGACATTTTGTAAATTGTAATCATGGAATATCCCAATTTAGATTCCAAATTGTTGATCATGTCCCTGTATTGAGACGAGGGGGTGATAGGACTAGATTATTAAACCAAAAGGAAAATAAATGGATATATAGATTAGACACTGTAGCCTAGAGAGTTAAACAGAGATTTTGATCTACAGGTGTGTTTCTGAACTAGAATCCAGGTAATGGAAATTTTGTACTTTGCCCCATGTACATATGTACTGTATGTATATAATTATTCCTACCAATCACTGTCTTTTAATCTCTGTTTTTGTTTCAGAACAGAGCCATGTGTCCTTCATATCTATGAGGGCTCCATATAATGAAAGCATGTGTAGTGTTCCCTTCTATGGGAACGAGTTGGCTCCAGGGAAGGTCCTCCAGGCAGTGTCTTAATCACATCCAATATCTCCAAAATAGTAAATCGGGAAGTAATCTAAAGGGGTGCCTGCTGTTCGTCGAGGAGGGAGGGCAAGCAAACTCAGCTCGCTGTCCGGTAAAGCTGAAGCTGTTTGTGTAACACGCGTCCTTTACGGTAAAGCGAGCAGAGTGTATGCTTGCCCTCCCTCTCCGACGAAAAGTAGGCAATAAGGTTGTCCTTCTAAGGAAAACGCTCGGATAAGAGGGAGAACCAGATATTGATATGTATTATTTATTTATTTATAAAGGATTTTACCAGGAAGGATACATTGAGATTTCTCTCGTTTTCAAGTATGTCCTGGGTTCAAGAACATTGAATTGTTACAGAAATACAAAGTTACAGTTACAAGTACTTATACAGCGCCGACAAATTCCATAGCGCTTTACAATGGGGAAGCACAAACAGCAGATTTACATGATACAAGAGGAAATAAAACCCTGGTCATCGGATAACTGTCCAGGTTATACATCACTTTAAACCAAAAGCTCAGGCAGACATCCCATGAGCTTACACTCTAAGGGACTAGGGTAACTGAAACAAATGGGAGCAGAGGGAAGGTGAAACTGGTGGCCAGTAGAATATCATAGGGATTGCATGAAATGGACCAGATTATTTGGGTTTAGTAAAGGTAATTAGTGAGAGAAGTGGAGACAGCTGGAAAGGATGCCTGAAATTAGGGACCAGCCCTGGGTGGGTGGGTGAGTTGGGGCCGCAGAGGGAAGGAACGGAGGTGAGTCTGTGATGGAGTTTGCTTGAATGCTTGGTTCAGGGCCGCAGAGGGAAGGAATGGAGGGGAGTCTGTGATGGAGTTTGCTTGAATGCTTGGTTCAGGGCCGCAGAGGGAAGGAATGGAGGTGAGTCTGTGATGGAGTTTGCTTGAATGCTTGTATTATACAAGGAATGATGGGAAATATATTGTTATTTTGTTTTACTGCGCATTGCACTTGCCCTTGAGGAAGTCTAGTAATAGATGAAACGCATCAGGCATTTGAAATATTGTTTTATTAAAGATCTTTTTTATTTGGATCATATCGTCATTCCTATTTTGGGAGATACAGACAAGGCTCCATCAACAATGGGTTCTCCCTTTTGAGGGTTATCTACACCAAAAGACTACTGAAGCCTCCACATATATCTATTTTCAGGTGCAGCAATACTCCAGAGAGGGATTTCCCAGGGGCTTCTAGGCCCCTCCAGGCATTGTATACATTTAGCTCATTAAAGGCCGAGTCTGAGTCAGTCTGTTTCAAACTCAAGATCTGCGCTTCCGGGGGATGCCATCACAGCACTTTCAGTGTACACACATCCTTAAGTTTGGCTAAGGGCTTGAGAAATGCATGAAAGACTGCTGGTGGGGGAACGGGGGTCCGTCAAGGGAGCGGCTTTAACAGATGTGACCAAGTCGTGGTATGGAGATCTGCTACAGAAACTATTGTTACAATCAGTATATTGCAAAAACACTGTAAGAACTGCAAAACAATAGGAGACTAATAGTGTAGTACAGCATTAAACCGAGTCACACCAAATTGGATGAAACTCACAAGATCCCAAAGGGAAAACTGGCACTGTATTCCTCACTGGATACTCCTCGCACTCTCAAAATCCTCCACCGCTGTAGAGCCCCAAGGATGTCAGTACATCAGGAATCCCGAAGTAAAAAAGTATTTATTAATACAACAGACCGATGCATTTCGTCTAATAGTGGACTTCATCCAGGGGCACAATTAAAATCAGAATCAAAAAACAAAGTGGGGTAGATCCATTAACCTCTAGAATAAATATAGACTTTCATTTGCAACAGTTACATTTTTTTTATCGTACATATAGGATATGAGCGAAGTCCTTATAGAAATGGAGAACAGAGTGGACGTCGACATATAATTGGGCAACTTTGGATGTGACCTCATTATATACAGTTATTGACCATGGTTTGGGTATTCAAGTAATTAACTTTTTTAATGAAGGAAGAAGGAATCCGTGAGGCAAAGAGGAAGTTTCTTTGTGAAGGTATTTAGTTTTCATTTTGGAACAAAATTATTTCTTATTAAATGATGAATTTTGATTTGAAGAAAAAAGAAATGATCATTTAATAAGAAATAATTGTGTTCCAACATAAAACGAATGCAGCTTGTAGTTCTTACAGTCTCTTTGCGATATACTAATTGTTCTTGGTGGATCGACAGCTACCTCCTGGAGACTATCTGCATCAAAGTTGATTTAGTTGAGTATTTATCATCATATATATCTTTTTTTTCTGGTGATACAACCTGTTATAAAAATGGTACAGATAGAAATCTGCTAAATGCTATGTACAGGCATGTTTATACATGTATGAAGAACGGCCGACTCGTCTCAGGGAGGATTTTAAGGAAAAAGGCTAAAACAGAAACAAAGAACAGAAAATTTTTAGATTCGTCCTCACAAAAGGAAATGTTTTATTTACAATCATAAAACAAAGCAAAAATATATAACCTACAGAAAATTAATATGATAAAATATATCAAATCGATCTCTGGGCTGTATCTCTAATGCTTAATAATAAAATAATGTCTACTTAAAATCCTGACAGCCCAGATCTGCTGTTGAGCAGCTGCCTGATGGGCTTGAGGGCAGGTCTGCTGTGTATCTGGGTTGCAGGTGTGCCATGAAGCCAGGCGTTTTGCACAGAAAAAGATGGCAATATGTAAGTGAAGCGGGCTGATTGGCCAAGTAGTCCTGTAGGCATTGCTAGAGGTTGGCAGCAGCGAAAATCTTGGGGCACTCTCAGCCCCGAGCTCCCTCAGCCTCATCCTGCTTTCCAGAAAAGCAGCAAGAAAAAAATAGAGAATAATTCAGCCTGTGCCAAATGAGACGTACAATGTGGGCATGGCTAAGTGTTAGTCTATCGGGGTTATTCAGAGAGAGGTGAAAGCCAGGAGAATAACTAGAGAAGTGAAAACTCTAGGTTAAAATAGCCAAACCAGAAAAATTCTCCCATTTATCTCACTTTCCAAATCTGCTATTTTGCCTTAGAATTTTCACTTCAGTCATTCTCCTGGTTTTCACTTCTCTCTGAATAACCCTGAAAGTGTGTGTAAATAGCACAGTGTGTGTGCGTTATCCTTATAAATGCTAGAGCATAATTTTGGTCCCAGTCCAGCCATGCCTTCCATATTCATAGCATGCATATGCCTTCCACCCGGTGTGAGTTCTCTCGAGATGCAACGTTCATGGGGGAAAAAGGGAATCTCCCATATCGTGAGCATAAAAAAATAGTTCTCTAAATTTCAAGCGGTTGATTTTGCTGAAGTCCTGATTTGAATAATATGGATGTATGAATAAATTCTCTGTATGCAAATTCTGCTGTGTGTAACACTGGGAATTTGTCACAACTCTTCCCACATTCAAGGCATGAAAATGGCTTTGCCTTCATGTAATTCAATGGATGAATGAATTCTCTCATGTTGAGTAAGCTCACGCTTTGTTCCAAAACATTTCTTGCATTAAGAACATACAAACGGCTTCTCTCCTGTATGAATTGCCTTATGTAAATTAAGATTACACTTTTTTCCAAAACACTTCCCACATTCAGAACATGCGAACGACTTCTTTCCTGTATGAACTCTCTCATGTACAGTAAGCGCACTCTTTGTTCTAAAACATTTCTCGCATTCAGAACAAGCAAACAGCTTCTCTCCTGTATGAATTCTCTCATGTACAGTAAGCTCACACTTGGTTTTAAAACATTTCTCGCATTCAGAACAAGCAAACGGCTTCTCTCCTGTATGAATTCTCTCATGTACAGTAAGCGCACCCTTTGTTCTAAAACATTGCTCACATTCAGAACAAGCAAACGGCATCTCTCCTGTATGAATTCTCTCATGTACAGCAAGCGCACCCTTTGTTCTAAAACATTTCTCGCATTCAGAACAAGCAAATGGCTTCTCTGCTGTATGAATTCTCTCATGTACAGTAAGTGCACCCTTTGTTCTAAAACATTTCTCGCATTCAGAACAGGCAAATGGATTCTCTGCTGTATGAATTCTCTCATGTACAGTAAGCTGAAGCTTTCTTGCAAAACACTTCCCACATTCAGAACAAGCAAATGGCTTCTCTCCTGTATGAATTCTCTTATGTATAGCAAGATCACCTTTTGTTCTAGAACATTTCCCACATACAGAACATGGAAACGGCTTCTCTCCTGTATGAACGGTTTCATGTACAATAAGAACAGTCTTTGAGCTAAAACATTTCCCACATACAGAACATGCAAACGGCTTCTCTCCTGTATGAATTCTCTCATGTACAGTAAGCTGGAGCTTTCTTGCAAAACGCTTCCCACATTCAGAACATGCAAACGTCTTCTCTCCTGTGTGAATCCTCTCATGCACAGCAAGGTCATTCTTTGTTCTAAACCATTTCCCACATTCAGAACATGCAAACAGCTTCTCCTCTGTACTCATTCTTTCATGTTTAGTACCCTCACTCTTTGCCCCACAACATTGCCCACATTCAGAACATACAAATGGCTTCCCTCCTGTATGATGATTTCTCTCATGTACTTTAAGATGATCCTTTCTTTTAAAACATTGCTCACATTTAGAACAAGCAAATGGCTTCTCTACTGTATGAATGAGCTTAAGTGCAGTGAGGTAACTCTTTGCTGTAAAACATTTCCCACATTCAGAACATATAAACAGCTTCTCCCCTGAAGGGATTTTCTTGTGTACAGTAACCTCACGCTTTCTTCTAAAACATTCCTCACATTCAGGACATACAAACATCTTCTCTACTGTGCAAACTCTGTGTTTACCAAGACTTGCATTTATACTTAAATGACTCTCACTATCAGGGCACAGAAATGTTTTGGTTTCAGTATGAGCTTCTATTTCCTCTACCTTTACTGACTGCGTTTGAATGAGATTTTTCTCAACATATGATACCATTTCTGCATCGATTTTTTGGACAGTCAAATGTGTATGTTCAGAGTTCTGTGGCGCTTTTTGATTTTCTATGGTATCCAGAGGTTCATCTTTGATGTTTATTCCCTCTTGCTTCACGGACAGAGGCTTCATGAGGTTTTCGACAGTGTACAATGCGGTTTCCTCAAAAATAATTCCTGCAGACATTCCAAGACTCTTGCTGTACTCCTGTCAAAAAAAACAAACCCCAAAACATTTTACACCATCATGAAATCAGTGCAGCAAAAAACACCTATAAACAAAGTATAATACAATGTGAGCCAGGTCAATCATGAAATCTAAGAGTCTATTCCCAAAGCATTGAAATTGTATGTAACTTTGGTGCTTGGTTTTTGCCGAATGGTAAAAATCCATTATGCTATTATCCGCTCGTCGGCGTTGGGAGTGAGCGTGGACTGTTGATCCTTATGCTCTTCCTACTTGTCGCTGGCATACCCCTTTTCCTCTACCCCACCGGTATTCCCGTTCGGAAGGTGCCCTCCTTATGTCCATGCCTGCCCAGCACGGGTATTCTTTATTCTTCTTTGCTTTTTCTCCTTATTCTTCCCCCACTCCCTCCCTTTTTACCCCCACGTCTCTCTAAACGGTGCTCCCATCCTGGCCACCCCCGGGACGTGACACCTCGTGGACCTCCTTCATGCATCCATAACAATGGCTAAAATAACAGTATATTCTATGAATGTTAAGGGCCTTAACTCCCCATGTAAATGGCATTTATTATTTTGTGAGCTTAAATGCAAATCTGTGTATATTGCCCTGTTACAAGAAACCAGAATACCCAAACTAGTGGCTTTACGCCTAACTGACCCGGGCTATACCAGGTTCTGTTGGTCTTGTGCAACCCCTACATGGAATGGCGAGGCAGTACCCTTTGGTGGTCTAGAGGGTAAACCTGGATGATGCTGGGATGTATAGTCGTACAGGGGTCCGCCTCCGCTCAGCAATTCACGTTACTTGCGGTATATGGTCCGAATTGCTCTGACTCGGAGTTCTGGACAGAGACGACTGAATGTATCTCGAAACACCGTATACATATCTGATCAGCGCAAAATAGATTGCTATTGGGGTCTTGATGTCTCTCCTTGATCAGTGGACCATATATTGGTATACATAAAAAAAATATAGAAATATACAATAGTGGGGGGGCGTCTCCGGAAGCCATGCGAGGAGGACGCGTGTGAGCTGAGCTCCGTCTACCCGCCGGCATAAACGCAGTCCTGCGGCTCACATACCCGGCGGTATCCCGTCAAATTTACGGGGTAAGCCCCTTACCATCCGGGGAAACTAGCGATGGCCCCGCCAAAAGGCCCCTCCAAAGGCACAACGCTGCTTGGAGCTCCCGGAATCAGCGCGGAAAGGGAAGGCCTCACAAGATGGCAGCTCCCAGGGTGCGTGCTCCCCTCGGCAGCGCGATGGGGCTGGAGAGACTTCTGCCTCGATCCCACCGACCTCCCACCCGGCTTCTGAACAACAACTCAGAGCCATGTTGGGAGAGTTAAGGGACTCTTTACAGGAGGATTTTAAATCAATAGTGACAGAACTTCACAAGGATATACATGATCTCGGTGACCGCACAGACCAACTGGAAGCGAAAAGAGATGATTTATGCCTCGCTCATAATGAGCTGGTAGATGCCTACAAATCACTTAAAATGACACCGGAATCAATGCAAGGGAAATTGGCTGACCTGGAAGATCGTTCTAGAAGAAACAACATTAGACTCCGAGGTATTCCAGAATCAGTTAAAGCTGAGGACTTAAATGCTTATGTCACAGGTCTTCTTCAGTCCCTTCTACCATCAACGTCTGCCCGGAATTTGCAACTGGATAGAGCACACAGAATTCCTAAACCAAAAAATCTGGCCTCCACGATACCTCGAGATGCCTTGATCAGAGTTCACTTCTTCCGTGTCAAAGAAGAGCTGATGTCTGAGGTCAGGAAGATAGAAAAGCTGCCTGAGCCATACTCATCCATCCCATTTTTTCCAGACCTCTCTGCAGCAACCATAGCTAAAAGACGGGAATTTGCACCCGTCACAACAATCTTGAGAGAACACAAAATGCCGTATAGATGGGGATATCCGACCAAGCTGCTCGTATGGAGACAAACCACTCTTCATGTAATGACGGATATTACTACAGGTTTTCACCTTCTACGGGAATGGAATCTCACTGGTGAATGCACGCCAACCCAAGAGGCCCAACCAACCCCAGCAAAAGTATCACCGGAATGGCATTGTGTGAATACCGGGAAATGATAACCTCCACTTCGACTCCATGTTCTCCTCACGGGTTCCGTCTACTCTTCCCCTTGAAGGAGCTACGAGGAACTCTCGAGCCGGGATAAGACCGCGCGGGGATAATGTGCGCTCGGCACCCCCTCTGTCCTGGATCTGGGCACAATTTTTTCCCCCGTACCTCCCCCTGTTGAAACAGGGCGAGCTGGATATTTTTACCAGCTTCAGGAGGAATCTGTTGATGTACATAATTGGGACACTGAAGAGTTCCCTTTTTTTGCTTGTTACTTTCTCTTTTTTATGTTTTGTTTGTCGCTGCTTGGACAGAATTGCGAATTCCTGGATCGTCGTTCCTATGTTCCGGATATATTCCTACTAAGGTCTCCCTCGACTGTTCTGGAGCAAGCTACTTTCCTGATTATCCCGAGGAGGTTCCATGGGTTTCACTGATCCAGCGGCTCCCCTGTAATGACTGTTTTCCACCCATATAGTAAGTCTCATACCATGAAAATATTCTCGCTGAACGTGAAGGGATTAAATATCCCTCATAAGAGACACTCCCTGTACATGGACATTAGAACTGAGAAACCGGATATAATTTGCCTCCAAGAGACGCACTTTAAACATTCTGCGTATCCCCGATTATACTTACCACAATACACAACACAATTTCATGCTACTTCCCCAACGAAAACTAGAGGAGTTTCCAATTCTTAATTCAGAACTGTCTCGCTTTTAGCCTAATCCACAAGGTGGTTGATCCCAATGGAAGATTTATTATACTGACGTGCTCCTTGAACCATGTCATTTACACCATCGTCAACGTATATAGTCCGAACGACTCTCAACTTCCCTTTATGAACAGGGTTTTTTCCCGAATGCAAAAGATCCTAACGGGTAGATTGATGGTTTGTGGAGATTTCAACATGTCCCTAGATTTACCAGCCCGAGCCTCAAAGCGACGGAGAATGGCTCGTACAGATACTCGGACTTATTGGCAGCGCACCAACTCTTTGATGTCAGGCGATTGTTACACTCAGGAGAAATGTGTCATTCCTTTTTTTCCACAGCCCATAACGTTTATTCTTGAATAGACTATATGTTTATGTAGCGCTCACTCCCGGAGGAGCCGCTGAATTAACCTCGGGTTAGTCTCACCGCACTGGGGAAAAACTATACACCAGCACTGTTGTGGATTTTTATAGATTATATTCTTTACTGATCCCAATAAAGCAACATATATAAAGTAGATACGGTATTTAAACGACAGGATTTCATAACGTGGGAAAAACACGCGGCGGCAAAAGACAAAGATTAACCCCCTCAATTCTGGAGTGTAAGTCCCGTGAATAATAGTGCAAAAATGTGTATGTGTATTGTCTCAGGTACCCGGGTACTGTATTCAACTGGCCAGTGAATGAAACAAACAATCTTCGACTAGTCACGTTGGGGCCCTGTGGAATTAAACAATACTGCAGCGTGCGTTTCTTATTTTTGGAACTGCGGCCTGTGAGGCCTCTCACCCATCCGATAGACAAACTGTCCAGCACCCGATCAAGGATCTTCTCCTGCCGTGCACTGGGACTCTGTGCCGCTGGATCCGCTCCCTGCTTGTCGAATCTCCGCAACAGGAACAACAATCCACCGCCTGCACTCCCAATCGATCAGCGCGGTCTCCTTACTCGGGGTCCAGCCGGAACCAGATTTCCATCCAGACCTCTCAGCGCTGCGTAGGTAGTTCTCAGCAGGGTCACTGTCCTGATCTCCAGCACCAGTGAGGCAGCGCCTGTACTCTGGCCTGGTCACGATCCTTGACAGTTTTCACGTGCGTCCTCCACCTTTCACCGCTCAGCTCACTCTGAACATGCCCTTCCATGAGGCTGCAGATCTCCTTCCTCCTCCTATACCACCCCCTTCCTGTCCTCACGCAAAGGATCATGGTAGGTGTAGTTCAGTTCTTTCCTTGTTTGTCCAGCATAATCCATAGGTCTCTGTCTCCCTCTGGTGGCCATAATAATTAAATGCAGCAGAACACAGTCACAGTCTTTAAAGCAGCGCTACATTTATAAAAGGGGATACTCTGACCCAAGTCCGGGACTGCTATATTGGACCAATAACGTGGTCGGACCATGCTCCAACTATATTGTGTATTGCAGATGCTTATGATTCGTGTGGTAGAGCCCCGTGGTGATTGAATGAATCGTTGCTATCCCGCCCTGAGATAAGAGAAGAAATGCAAGTTGCTTTAACTATTTTAGGGAGAACTCGTCTGAAGAGATATCAGAGGGAGTAGTGTGGCAAGCTCACAAAGCGGTAGTGAGGGGTATTCTAATTAAATGGGGGGGCGCATCTTAAAAAACAACATACGGAACATAGACTATCCCTGCTACACCAAATCACATTAGCCGACGAATCCCACAAACGACTTTGCACTGAGGCCTCCTTGTCTCAAGTTACTGACCTTCGTAGACAATTGATCGAGCTAGACAAGCTGGATTATACGTGGGTATCACGTAGACTTAAGGCGAGATGAAATATTTACAGTAACAAGGCAAGCAGAATGCTGGCTAATAAACTGAAGGCCAAAATGGGTAAATCACGAATACCACAGATACTGGATCGGGAGCGGCAGCCCAAATACCAACCAAGACAAATAGCTGAATGTTTTGCACGGTATTATGCCTGCCTGTATAATCTTTCTGAAGATTCCGGAGTACACCAACCCTCCCTGCAGGACATATTTCCTTTCTTAAATTCCCTACACCTCCCACAGCTGTCAGATAACTCGATAGAGGTTATGGGTCTAGTTAGCTCGTCATGGAGGTTAACGTCGGCACTAAACAGTTTACCTAATGGCAAGGCCCCTGGCCCAGACGGGTTCACAGCGAAGTATTATAAATGTTTTCCAGACCTCCAACCCCATCTGCTAAAATTCTTTCAATCAATCTGTGAATCAGGTCAACCACCTCGGGAGTGGTTAGCCGCGCATATCGTTACAATTCCTAAAACGCCACTTCCTTCCCCTCATTGCTCACAATATAGACCTATATCACTCCTTAATGTCGACACCAAACTATACGCGAAAATAATGGCTATTCGAGTATCTGATGTATTGCCATTGTTAGTGGTGGACGACCAAGTAGGCTTTATAAAAAATAGACAAGGTCCAGATAACACCCTGAAGGTACTTACCCTCATTGATCACGTAGTCCAAGCGTCCCAACCTACATTATTACTATCATTAGATGCAGAAAAAGCCTTTGACCAGATTAATTGGTCCTACTTGGAAGTTCAATTTCCCTGCCGCATTGATTACAGCTGTGGGGGGGGGGGGTTATACATATATCCCACTGCATAGATTTTGAATGCCGGCTTCACATCTGATCCCATTAATATTTCCAACGGTACAAGGCAAGGATGCCCCTTATCACCCCTACTTTACGCATTAGCGCTTGAACCATTAGCCCAGGCCATCCGGCAAGCCTCAGACGTCCAAGGCATACACATAGGACCCACACAGAGCAAAGGGAGTCTCTTTGTGGACGATATATTATTGACTCTGACAGACCCAACATCTTCTCTACCCGCCCTTCGTGAGATTCTAGACAGTTATGGTAAAGCCTCTTTTCATAAAATTAATCTGAAGAAGTCGCAAGCGTTGCCGTTTGCGATCCCCCAGGAGACTCACCACCCCTTACAACATGACTACCCCTATGACTCAGGGGCGGATCCAGAGACTAGTCTCGGGAGGGGCACTTACAGAAAATAAGGTGTTTTAGCAGAGAGCCCGACTCACGAGAATTTACAGAGGGCCCGGCTCACAGGAGCTTACAATCTAGAGGAGCAGAGGGCCCGGCTCACAGGAGCTTACAATCTAGAGGAGCAGAGGGCACCCAGCAGCTTACAATCTAGAGGAGCAGAGGGCACCCAGGAGCTTACAATCTAGAGGAGCAGAGGACACCCAGGAGCTTACAATCTAGAGGAGCAGAGGGCACCCCGGATTTTACAATCTAGAGGAGCAGAGGGCACCCCGGATTTTACAATCTAGAGGAGCAGAGAGCCCCCAGCTCACACATGGATTTGCCCCCAGCTCAAGGATTTGCCCAGCTCATGGATTTGCCCCCAGGTCATGGATTTGCCCAGCTCATGGATTTGCCCCCAGGTCATGGATTTGCCCAGCACATGGATTTGCCCCCAGGTCATGGATTTGCCCCCAGGTCATGGATTTGCCCCAGCTCATGGATTTGCCCAGGTCATGGATTTGCCCCCAGGTCATGGATTTGCCCCCAGGTCATGAATTTGCCCAGGTCATGGATTTGCCCCCAGGTCATGGATTTGCCCCCAGCTCATGGATTTGCCCCCAGCACATGGATTTGCCCCCAGCTCATGGATTTGCCCCCAGGTCATGGATTTGCCCAGCACATGGATTTGCCCCCAGCTCATGGATTTGCCCCCAGCTCATGGATTTGCCCCCAGGTCATGGATTTGCCCAGCTCATGTATTTGCCCCCAGGTCATGGATTTGCCCAGCTCATGGATTTGCCCCCAGCTCATGGATTTGCCCCCAGGTCATGGATTTGCCCCCAGCACATGGATTTGCCCCCAGCACATGGATTTGCCCCCAGCACATGGATTTGCCCCCAGCTCATGGATTTGCCCAGCACATGGATTTGCCCAGCTCATGGATTTGCCCAGCTCATGGACTCACGAGAATTTACAGAGGGCCCGGCTCACAGGAGCTTACAATCTAGAGGAGCAGAGGGCCCGGCTCACAGGAGCTTACAATCTAGAGGAGCAGAGGGCACCCAGCAGCTTACAATCTAGAGGAGCAGAGGGCACCCAGGAGCTTACAATCTAGAGGAGCAGAGGACACCCAGGAGCTTACAATCTAGAGGAGCAGAGGGCACCCCGGATTTTACAATCTAGAGGAGCAGAGGGCACCCCGGATTTTACAATCTAGAGGAGCAGAGAGCCCCCAGCTCACACATGGATTTGCCCCCAGCTCAAGGATTTGCCCAGCTCATGGATTTGCCCCCAGGTCATGGATTTGCCCAGCTCATGGATTTGCCCCCAGGTCATGGATTTGCCCAGCACATGGATTTGCCCCCAGCTCATGGATTTGCCCCCAGGTCATGGATTTGCCCAGGTCATGGATTTGCCCCCAGGTCATGGATTTGCCCCCAGGTCATGGATTTGCCCAGCTCATGTATTTGCCCCCAGCTCATGGATTTGCCCCCAGGTCATGGATTTGCCCCCAGGTCATGGATTTGCCCCCAGGTCATGAATTTGCCCAGGTCATGGATTTGCCCCCAGGTCATGGATTTGCCCCCAGCTCATGGATTTGCCCCAGCACATGGATTTGCCCAGCTCATGGATTTGCCCCCAGGTCATGGATTTGCCCAGCACATGGATTTGCCCCAGCTCATGGATTTGCCCCCAGGTCATGGATTTGCCCAGCTCATGTATTTGCCCAGCTCATGTATTTGCCCCCAGGTCATGGATTTGCCCAGCTCATGGATTTGCCCCCAGCTCATGGATTTGCCCCCAGCTCATGGATTTGCCCCCAGGTCATGGATTTGCCCCCCAGCACATGGATTTGCCCCCAGCACATGGATTTGCCCAGCTCATGGATTTCCCCCCTGCTCATGGATTTGCCCAGCTCATGGATTTGCCCCCAGCTCATGGATTTGCCCCCAGGTCACACATGGATTTGCCCCCAGGTCACACATGGATTTGCCACCAGGTCATGGATTTGCCCCAGCTCTCACCTGGATTGTTGCCCCAGCTCCGGCAGGGGGTTGAGGGATCCAGATGCCGGGCAGCGCGGGAGCGCCTGCCCGGTCTTGAACAGTCCGTCCTGTGAAGTGGATGCGGCTGTGTGCGTGCGCAGCCGGTCACGCGGTCCGGCCAGTCAGGTGGTACAGAGACTCAGTACCACCTGATTAGCCGGACCACGTGACCGGCTGCGCACGCACACAGCCGCATCCACTTCACAGGACGGACTGTTCAAGACCGGGCAGGCGCTCCCGCGCTGCCCGGCATCTGGATCCCTCAACCCCCGGGCCAAATCTCGGGGGGGGGGCAATTGCCCCGTTGCCCCCCCCCTGGATCCGCCCCTGCTATGACTGGAGAAAATTACACATAACATATCTGGGAGTTAAAATAGCATTTTCTAGAGCAGACCTATTTACTAATAACTATCAACCTATGCTTACACAGATTAGATCTCTTTGTATGAATTGGTCTAAAGTAGAAGTGTCCTGGGCGGGTCGAATTGCGGCACTTAAAATATCTCTACTACCAAAACTGCTTTACCTCTTCCGTGCCCTCCCAATAGCATTACCGTGAAGCTATCGCTCAAATCTACAATCCATACTCTCTAAATTTGTTTGGCGAGGTAAACGACCTAGAGTGAGAGCGGCCCTATTGAATCAGTCAATAGAAAACGGAGGTATGGGGGTTCCTAATGTACTAATGTATTATAAAGCATCTATATTAACAGCTTCCCAAGCCCTCCTGATGACTCCTCTGGGTTCCCAGTGGACTAGGTTTCTATCACTTTATTTTTTCCCATATGCCCCCTCAATAATTCTTTGGTTGCCCAGATCCCTACGTCCTAAGCTGCCACCTCTTCCTCCTTTTGCCAGCTTGCTTCGTAGAGAATGGGACACTAACACATCTAAACTCATAAATTATCACCCCATCGCCCTGGCAGCCCCACTTACGGTGTTAAGCCACCTCATTGCTGACTTTGACCCATGTGTATGGGCAATACACGCCGTGACAAGGCTTTTCCAGTTTTTTATCCAGGAGGGATTTCTCTCCTTGTCGCAACTAATTGATAAATATGCCATTCCCCGCTCAATGTGGCTTTCATATGGTCAGATCCGATCTCAACTAGCGGTATGGGGCCTTGGAGGGAAATTAACTTCTACGCGTCCCCTGCTCTCTCTGTTTGAAAATAGGTGCTCCCAACCCTTAGAACGGAGGAAAATGATATCCATCTGTTACGATCTCCTACTTGCATCCACTGCTATTAAACATTGGGATTATCAGAGAAACTGGGAGAAAGACCTGGGTAGAGAACTCCCAAAAGGAACAGTGGAGAAATAGTTTCTCAGATGACAGAAGTAAGTTTAAATGTGCATCATGGGGGCGTGGCCAGCTACTCAAGAGAGAGGACGTGTCTCGCCGGAGCTCCGCATGTCCTCTATTATACTGGGGATCCTAGCTGATTTTTTAAGAGGAGATTGCCCAATATATGATCCCCGAGAGGCTGGCCATCGGTACACATGCAGTCCGGAGCCCGCTTGGTTCCCCCCTCCGGACCAGAGAGACCCCGCTGATGGTTGCTGCCTCATGGTGGCAGCGGTGGCCATCTTGCGGCCTGCTACTTGACTCTGTTGGCGTCTGACCTCCCTGGTCCTACCACCTTGTCCCGGACTCTGAATATCCTACTGGTTGTAGAGATGGAGGGCCCACGTCTCCTGGCTGAATTTGCTGACTGCTCTGTGGGGGACATGGACGGACCTGGGGAGCGCCGGAGTGGCAGATCGGCATCCCTAATAGGAGGTGAGGATGCCATGACCTGCGGCCTGGACGCATGCCTGCAACTGCTGGAAGGGGAGGACGATGAGGCCCCGCTTACCAGGGGGTTTTGGCACCGGATGCTGGCGACGCTGAGAGGCTGCTGTGAGACGGAGACCCTGGGGGCGAGGGAGCTGGGGGCTACAACAGAACCGGCTACTACTAGAGGCATCGATGGCGGCGACTTAGAAGGGGTGCAGACCCGGATGTTACGGCCACCTAAGTCACTGGCTCCGAATGTTGGCATTGTGGAGGAGACCTGCGTGCATCAGCGGGTAGCTGTGCTGGCGGTTCCCACCGTAAGGCCTGTGATGGATGATTTCCCTCGGCAGGTGGTGAGGATGAATCGGATGCGGTCGAAGAGATTCCACATGGCCCTGCCGCACGCTAGTAACGTAGGAGTTAGCAGAGAGGCGCGTGCCTTGCGAGGACCTGACGACCTTCTCTGTGGCTCTAAGCTGGTGGTAACCAGATACCTCGGCCTAGTGATATCGATGAGGGCTGTGAGACCTGGCCTGCCTTGCAGCGCCCTGCCTGCTGTAATAGAAATCCCATTCCTGGACAACGGCTGAGGAGATCCTTTCACTGTATTTTTCTTCTTTTTTTTTTTTTTTTTAGCTGCCTTTTCCGCTGATTACTCTGCCTTCTCCTGGTGCCCCCGCTCCTGTCTGCAGAGTGCTTTTTCGTTTCTTTTATGTGAAGTGATTTGTGAAGACACACATTCCCCCTTCAGCTGAGACCCCCCTTTGCGATGACACTTGACTTTTCTGTTTTGTTTATTCTGTTCTCCCTCTCCGTCCCTAACTGATGCCTACCTTTGCAAGCATATCTGCATTATTGTTAATTGTCTGTTTCATAGATTTCTAGCCTTTCTTGCTCACACTATTGATATGATTCAATCCCATGTGGCCCTGCGAGGCCTTTATCCTGATGTTTGTACTGCTGACATTTACAAAATTAAAAAAATTTGGAATAAAAAAAAAAAAAAAAAAAATGTGCATCATTATGGGAAGCACGTAAAAAGTTACTATATAGATGGTACCTGACACCAGATAGAGAAAGCCGCATGTCAAATGGGGTTTCCTCCACATGCTGGAGATGTGGGTTATTAAGAGGAACGTACTACCATACTTGGTGGACGTGCCCCCCTTTGGAGGGATGGTGGAGGGAGGTGGCGACATTGAGCACCAAAGATTCTAGGTATCACGGTGGAACCTATCCCGGAGATACTGCTCCTTCAACTCTTCCCTACTTCTTATTCCAGGTTCCAGAAACAAATGTTACCACATATCTTAGCTGCCAGCAACAGGGACGATATGGCTAAGTGGAAGTCTGTGGATCTCCCATCTCTTATCCTAATTACGGACCGCCTAAAAGAATTTCACTTATTAGATGCAATGTCCAGGAAAGTTACAGGATCTCTACCATCCAAGAGAAACTTCTGGTATATTTGGGACACTTACCTTGTATCTAACAATTAGACAGGGGTGGACATACACGGAGGGGTTACACAAGGTGAAATGCTTTATAATATCTAGCCTACCGTGGTCTCATGGTAAAGTCCTTGAGATGCGGAATATGGGAACTAGACCACACTTTGATTAACTGTAAGGTTCCATTTTAGGCTAGGGTCAGAGTGGGGCAGTCGGAACGCGCGTGCAGGCGCACTAAATCACGGCGGCAGTAGCAGCACATAACGGCCAATGACGGCCAATATACGCAGTACGTGCGTACAAAAGTGCGCCGACACCACGCAACCGGCAAATGAACGCATTTTTATCAGAACGTGAAACCGCTGCTACTGACGTACAGAGTGCGCTGCGGCCGCATAGCGGCGTGTGTGCGTGATTAGGAGACGTCAGACGCTGCTAGTGTGCGGCCAACATAACGTTCAAACAGCCGGATTTCCCTAGACTTCTTTTTACCCCACCGTCATGAAATATGTCCAGAATTGCGCATCGTCTGACCACTTAAGCGTATTCCGTGAAAAAATGCGTGCGCACGCATCGACGTACATTTTGACGGTGGCTGCAGAAAATGCGCTCATCTGTCCCTAGCCTTAATGTTGACAATCGCAGCAGCGACAACTGTCTGTTTGTTTCTTTTTGTTTTCTTATATGTATTTATTGTTTATTGAAGATACTGCTTCATCATTTATAACTGTATTGTTGAAAAAAAATCAACAAAAACTTTTAAATTTAAAAAAAAAAGAAATATACAATAGTGAAGTATGTCACAATATAGGGCGTTTATACAGATCAGCGTACAGTATCTAACTCCAAACCAGTGATGGGCTCTATGTTTGTAAGTGGATCTGCACGTCTGGGTTATTTTTTGTAGTTTTTCACAGGTAATCCACACCTTACAGGAATATCTTCCTTCACGTCTCGGAATGGCATGAAAGACAAGAGACAACAGCGCAACTCTTCTTGTGTGGTATCAGGATACAATTAGGGATGAACCGAACGCCCCCGTGTTCGGTTCAACTTCGAACTCGAACAATTTCAAAAGTTCGAGTTCGAACTCGAACACGATCCGAACTCAATGTAAGTCAATGGGACCCGAACGTTCGATTTTTAGAGTGCCCTCCAAGAGGGCATATATGCTAGATATTTGCCATAAAAGGTGTATGGGGGTCGGGGTAGTGCCCTGGGGGACAGGAAACCAGGAAAAAAAGTTTTAATACGTTTTTAAAGGAACAGTGCACTTTCCATGAGATAAAGGTGAAGAATAAAAACAAAAAATTCCTTCAAATATCGTGCCTAGGAGGTCCCCATAACCTGCCCGTGAAGTGGCGGATTTGTAGGATGTATAGAAACATTTAAAAAGAAAAAAATGACATTTCAAATGACAGTAAATGTTTTTCCTTTAATCTATTCATAAACAACTGCTTGGGGCGGCAGCCTGTATGAAAAGAGGAGACGTTTTAGGACATGCAGAACAAGTTTAGTAATTGTTTTGGCTAAATTATGGTGAAACTTATGCAGGCTTTGGATGAAAGTAGCAATAAGTGCTTTAAAATTGGGCCTTTAGTGTCGGCAACAGTGCCGTCACACCGTAACCCCTCTGTGGTATTGTGGAAGAGTGCAGTGGTGAACCCTGCAGTCCAATATTAAAATGATATGAATCTGGTACAGACGTCAGTGGTACACACTGTCCCTGATAGCCTGGCTGTGCCAAGACAGATTCAAATTTGCTGAACTCTGGTAGAGCTCATTGATAGCCTGGCAGTGCCAACACAGATTCTAATTCCCAGAAATCTCCTACAACATCACTGATACACCCTGACAGAACAATCTCCTCTCCTTTCTGTTTCACTCCTGCAAACACACACGCTGGGGCTGCAGGCAGGGAAGCCTTACATAGTGTGCTGCGGGACTTAGCTCTGTGAGCCCATGATTGGGCAAAATTTGCCCAATCAGGACTTTGAGCCGTGATTGGCATAGTCTTGCACCTGACCTGTGGTCAGGTGCAAGGCTGTAGCCAATTACAAGCTTCAGGCCAGTGGAAAAGTGCATTGTGGTCCATTGTGGGTGAACATGCGGAAATGTTCGCAGTTCGAACAGCCAAATGGGCGATGTTCGAATCGAACTCCGAACAGATCCAAACCGAACGCTCATTCCTAGATACAATTACACATAGGATGTTTTGCCAATTTTCCAACTTACTCTTGTTGGAGCTTCCGTAGCTCTAAGATCAGCGCATATGGATTTTTACAGGACCGGGCAAATCCACAAAACCACCATAGGGACACATGAAAAATCTTTAAAAGATTTAATAGAATAAAATATAAAATATAATTAAAACAGGTCTCCAGGATGCGTTTCGTCACGCAAAGCGACTTCCTCAGCTGGCATAAAGGTCATTGCCGCCTTGATCACATTTTATAGTCCTCTATAACAGTGGTCCCCAACCCTGTCCCTCAGGGCCCACTAACAGGCCAGATTTTAAGGATTACCTTGGAGAAATGCAGACTGAATCCTTCAATTACTGAACAGCAAATCATATCACCTGTGCTGTGCTTCAGATATCTGGCAAACCTGGCCTGTTAGTGGGCCCTGAGGACCAGGGTTGGGGATCACTGCTCTATAACAATCATTATTAGTTACATGTGTCCCTTAATTGTCCCCTGGCGTGCGTTCCACATCTCCGTTTCATGTTCCACCAAATGGACTCGGGCACGACCATCTTGCGTATGCGCTTGGATGTCCTGTGCGGTTCACGATGTTTGGTGAAGGCGCCGCCATCTTGCGCGTGCCCTTTAAGATCTTCTGCTTTTTACAATGTGTGTCGATGGGGTGTTGATAATCTCGCGTTTACAGCAGGTTTACAACTCCCAATGCATTGAGCTATAATGACAGGCTCTAAAAAGTATATTTACCTGAAAGAAAGGTTACATTTCAGCATATATGGATTTTCATATTACCTTGTCCTCCTCTTCTTAAAGTCATACATGTTAATCCTCACACTAAAATCTATCCCTGTGTAAACGAGGCACATTATTATAGCCATAATGTATGTTTCTTTACGATGTAACGATTAGATACTGCATATGTTGTTATAGCAATGGCTTAAAACCATTTAAAAATTTAATGGTTTTGATGTATAAGGATGTATTGCTAATGGATGGCTTTTTATATAGAGATATATAGTATTGATGGCAATTACATATAGTGTATCTATTAACTATTAAAATGGTAAAATATGTCTATATGTTAAATAAATCTTAAGCGTTATTGATTTAATTATGATTTATAGAAAAACCTATTTTGCTACTAAATATTTCTATAATTTGTGTTAGCTAATAAACATGTCCAAATATTGGTTATTATATAGTGAATAAATTTATATTTGTGTGTAAAAATTATTAAATGAGGTCATGAATATTCTTATTTAAATTATAATCTATAAATGTAAATTAGTGTCATCTTTAAAGACATTATCTCCCCTACCTTTTTGATAAATTTCATTATCACTTTTATACAATAAATTAATAATATATTAAAAAGTGAGTGTACTCAAATCATATGTACAGTTATGGAATTATTTATAATATAAGTGTTCATTTAAATATTCTCTTTGCCAAAGTCAACATGTAAATAAAGTGCTGTGAAATATGTGTGGAATTTTTTTTTAATATATGTTTTATATATGGTCCACTGATCAAGGAGAGACATCAAGACCCCGATAGAAATCTATTTTGCGCTGATCAGATATGTATACGATTTTTAATTAATTGGTATAGGGAAAACCACTGTTTCTGATCTAGCCTTTGGGAGATTGGTGTTGGAACGTGTTCTGTGGCGCTGACCTTATATCCACAAATTATCTCGAAACACGCTCGGGGACGTATTATTATTGGGGGAGATTTTAACGCTACACTTTGTCCACCCGTTTATAGATGTGACCCTCGAGGCAGCCGACCCGCCCCGACGCCCGACACAATTTTACAAATTTGTGCACCGCCTGGGTTTGATAGATATCTGGAGGGCTCATCACCCCTCTTGCAGAGACTACACCTTTTATTCTCTAGTACATGACGCATACTCCCAGATAGATTATATTCTGACTTCCACCGACTGTGTTCCGAACATCCGCTCCTCTGACACCGGATCCATTACGTGGACGTCTCCGTTACACTGCGCCCCCTTTCTCCTTATACAGGGAGGCGATGGCACCTACACCCTCTCCTCCTGGATAAACCGTGAGTCTCTGACACGTTATCAATGGCACTTAAAGACTACTTTCTGACTAAATATACCCCGGATGTTTTTATACAGACATTATGGGCAGCCCACAAGCCGGTGATAAGGGGGACCCTCCTCAGCCTCACAGCACAGCATAAAAAAATGAAAGACGGGGGAGATTACTTCCCTTCAAAGCGAACTACAACACTTGGAGCTTGCGCACAAGACATCCCCTAACCCTGACTCGTTTGCCTCCCTTAGCCAGGCTTGTATGGCCCTTAACAGCCTTTTCCTGGACGATGTAGGTCGCTCCTTATTATGGTCCAAGCAGCGCTAATATGAAGATCTAATAAGATGGACACCCCACTTGCACGTCTGATTAAACCTCGCCCTCAGTTCCACTCGGTTGCTTCAATACGGGATGAGACGGGCCATCAGGGATGCATTCGCACGCTACTTTTGATCACACCCCGACCCATACTTCCACAAACAAAGTGCTTCGGGGGGGAAATTAGGCAATATTTATCACGCCTACCCCTAACTTCCCCAATGACTGAGGAAGAACTCCGTACAGCACTGGGACTAATGAAACCACACAAGGCCACGGGCCCGGATGGGCTCACTTATCACTATTATAAATCATTTTCTAAGATTCTAGCCCCTAAATTATTGTCAATGTTCAACAACCTACTGGAGGGAGGGAAACCTCCAGCTGAATCTCTAGTAGCATCCATTGTCCTCACTCCCAAACCTGGCAAAGACAAACAATTAGTAGGGAACTACCACCCCATATCCCTCATTAATATAGACCTTAAAATTATTCACTAAAATTCTCACCTTACGATTGGACCCCCTTTTGGGAGATCTGATCCACCCGGATCAGGTGAGAGTCATCCCCAATAGACAGTCTCGTTTTTTCGAAGGCCTGCCTATCAACCTCCTATGCCTAGCCTCCTCCAGGGGGACCCCCTTACTATTTTTGTCGTTGGACGCGGAGAAGGCCTTTCATAGGGCGGAATGGCCTTTTTTATTCACCCTTTTACATCATATTGGCCTCCCACCCCCTTCGTATGTGCGATTCAGGCCCTATACTCCACCCCGACGGCTCAAATTATCATCCTAGGGACAGACCCAACCCCCTTCCGGGTCTGTAACGGTACTAGGCAGGGGTGCCCCTTATCGGCTTTATTCACCCTTTTTCTAGAACCCTTCCTTCAGCACCTCAGGAGGGACTCCTCCAACTCAGGTATCATGGTGAGGGACAAGGAGTATAAACTCTCGGCTTATGCCGACTATATCCTATCCTTGACGCGGCCTCTTACGTCCCTACCTGCAGTCATGCGGCGACTGGACGAATATATGCACAATTGTCCGGTTAGAGTGCGAATGTTACCAAATCTGAGGCGTTGGCTACACATGTGACTATAGAAGACCTGGACTCCATCCATGCATCATATCCCATACAGGTGTCGTCGTCCTCAAATACTTGGGGATTGCATTGCCATCTAGCCCTGGGGATTTGAATGATAGCTAAAAACAGGATTTGGAATGTTGGTCTAAGTACGCAATTTTGTGGGTGGGTAGGTTGCACTGCATCAAAATGAATGTTTTTCCTTGCTTACTTTATTTTTTCAGACTCTACCTCTAGCCCTTCCCCTCAGAGGATATACACCTCTTACAAAGAGCAATAGATCACTTCATATGGAAGGGTAAAAGACACTGCATTGCAAGGGCAACCCTCTAACGACCAAAGGACGCTATTATGCTATGCTATGATATTATTATGCTGCACAGTTGGCCCAAGTAGTGGCCTGGCATTTAGGAAGAGAAAAAGTGGAGCGTCACACCAAAAACAGTCCCCTCACGATACCTTACAACGTCGCTATGTCCCCTCTTGGTGGTTTCCCCAATTAAACCAGATCAGACCTTACAGTCCCAACAAGTTCGAAAAAAATGGGTACAGATGGATATTCACGTATTCTCCATGGAATGTCCGGACATAAATGGAAAATAGGAAAAACCAATTGGTGTAGTACGTATCACTAATTCTTAAGAATCACTAATTAATTAAGAATTAGTGATACGTACTCCACCAATTGTTTTTTCCTATTTTCCATTTTCCATTTATGTCCGGACATTCCATGCAGAATACCCGAATATCCATCTGAATACAGAGACTTTTACAGAGATTGGAGTGCGCTGTACCCATTTTTTTCGAACTTAGTGGCCTGGCATTCCCAGACGGGACAACGCCGCTGGGTAGACTTGGAAAGAGCTCTTATGCACCCTGACCACCCTCATCTCTGGATTTGGCTCTCTAAACCTCACCGACCCCTCCTGTGAACCAGTTGTCCGGCTATTCTGAACTCTATTCGTCTCTGGGACAAATTAGAAACCAAATGTGACCTCACCTCCTTCCCATCACTTTGCAACAAAGAATTCCTACCTGGTTATAATGCCAAAGCAGAGGACGGATGGCCACCACCATACGCAGTCTCTACCACCTATACCCGAGGGCACCTTCCTCGACCAGGGTGACCCTCTCCCGCCCTCTACAGTATTTTCAACTGAGAGCCTTCGCAACTTAACGGCACATTAAGGAGGCAGCCTTATCTCCTCGCTCTCCCTTCGAACATCTGTGTAAGGCGGGTTCCTATCTGTAAGGAACGATATCCTCTTTATATCGCTCGCTTACAATCATTCTGGACCTGAAAGCTCTCAGATATGTGGCGGTCTGGGAGTCGGATTTGGGGGAATCTCTGGAAGTGGAAGACTGGGTGGACATATGGGATTCTATGAGGTTATGTACCACCCATCAGGAGCAGCTCATCAAGACAATTTTCCGGTGGTATGTTACACCAGTCCAGCTGTCCCGAATGTCTCCAGGGACCCCTGGCACCTGTTGGAGGGGATGTGGAGAGTGCGACACCTACCTGCAGATGTGGTGGGCCTGCCCTCAATTGCAAAGCTTCTGGTCGCAGACTCACACCCCCGCAAATGCGTTTCTCTCCAGGGATATTCCCCTGAACCCCTGGGCCTTCCTACTATCCCGACCATCACCAAATCTAACCAGACAGGAAAACAAGCTCTTAGCTAAAATTACATTGGCAGCCCGCAGGGTACTGGCAGAGGGATGGAATTGCCCTCAGATCCCACCGTCTACTCATCTTTCCTCTAAATTACAGGACGTCCATTTAATGGATGAAATCGCAGCTATATCTTCTCACACTCTCCCGTCCTTCTAAAAGACTTGGGTTCCCTGGATTGCCCAAATGGGCTGTTGAACCCTGAAGGGTGATTACATGACGGGATGGGTTGTCATTTCTGAGTCCTGTCTTTACTGTTGTTGTTTGCATATAACATTTATGTGGTTCCCACGCTGACCTAATTCTCTTATAGTAATAACATTGTATACATAACGAGAGCCTCCCCTACCCCATGTCAGGCTCGCGCCACGAAGGAGCCATGGCACAGTCTCTGTGTTGTGATATATAATCCCAAGCGCTGGGGATAAGCAGGCACATAGACACTGGAGGCAGTATATGTACAATAAGGCTGTATTGAAGAATGGTTCACAGCAAGAAGTCCAGCACAGCACAAACAGTAACACAGAAAATAGGCAAGTGGATGGTGGACCACGTAGTCTCTCTCCAGATCCGCTTGAGAAGCAGGAGCCTTTAGGCAAATGTACCTTGATAGAAGGTTGGTCTCCTTGGAGAGAGCTGGAGGGCTGGAAGCCACTAGAGTGTCTCTGAACCCACTGGATAGTGGGCCACGCAGTGGATCTTCCAGCAAGCAGGACCCAGGTAATGCAGACACAGCAAGGATGCACGGCAGAGCAAAATAAATCTGGAGACATACAATGACAAGAGGGAGCTCTCAAGACCTCTGGACACAGGAAGGGACAAACACAAAATGAAAGAGCAAAGAGGAGGAGGGTGTGGTCTGGTTTTATGCAAAACCTCAGGTTCAGACACAGAGTTAACCCTTAGGTGGGAAGCAGGTAATGAGAGCAAGTGACCCAGGCTGACCACAGCAGGCTCTCAGGGCTGAGGCATGACACCCCACCCCCTCTCACTTTCTTTTCTCCTCTGTCATTTCTGGGGTTTGGGCGCACCCCTTACTTTTATCTATCCCCCCTTCCTTCTCCTGGTACTCATTTAGGTTGGTAAAATTTGGGAGGTGCTGTGCCTCTATTCACTACGGCTTCATCTAGATTTTTGTTGTAATTTTTATTGGGAAGCAAAGTACCATACATTTAAAAAAAACAAAAAGAGGATAGACCAATATCACTTTTTAGGCACTGATACCAATTATCTTTTTTTTTTTAGTTTTTATTAGTATGCAAGACAGTCAGTGAAATGTGTACATAGAAATAGGCCTCGCAGGGCCAGTATATGTCATAAAAAAATAAGCGAGAAGTGGTCGCGCAGGACCAACACATGTGAGCTGTAGAAATATGAGCCTCAAAGATAACGAATAAACAATTGCAAGCACTGCATGAACACATTTCACGAAAATAAGAAAAAGTCAGCTGAAAACATCTAGCATAAAAGGGGGGAAAGGGGAGGAAGAGAGGG
The DNA here is from genome assembly GCA_009667805.1 of Leptobrachium leishanense. Classification (NCBI taxonomy): domain Eukaryota; kingdom Metazoa; phylum Chordata; class Amphibia; order Anura; family Megophryidae; genus Leptobrachium; species Leptobrachium leishanense. Next base: position 160,875,861 of record CM019068.1, read on the forward strand.
TAAAGAAAAAAAAGGGGGGGAGATGGCAAAGGCCAAAATTGTGCCTGCCATGACGTATTCCCATACGGCCAAAAAGACTTTGTGGAGGCCATGGTGGGTAATTTGCACTCAGGCCCGGGCACTCGGGGGACCAAGTCGGGCACCAGGCCGCTCTCCCCTGAGATATCCCGAAAAAGCCAAATTAAATAAAAAGAGGGGGGGGGTAAAACAACAAAAGTCATCGTAGAATATTTTAGGAAGCCGGAGAAAAAAAAAAAAACTTGCAGAAAGTGTAAAACAAAACTCAGCAGGATAAGAGATGGTCAAAACAAAAATCAAATGGCGGCAGTCCTCAGCAGAGAAAAAAAAAATAGTCCTCGGCAAATGTCTCAGGCGTAGCAGGGAAACAAGGGCATCCTGTTGAGAACCGAGGGCCAAGCAAGGCGGGTCGTCTCAGCCCGGGTCCAGCCACCAGGCAGGGCCAGCAGCACCTCCAGGTGTGAGATTCTTTTGCGAAGCTCTGCACCCGACCAGCCCCTAGGCAGCCCCCTTCACGACACGAGTCACCGCATGAAGCAAAGCTCGGCACTTCAGCCCACCAACCGACAGTCTTTCGAAACTCCGCGGCCCCAGCGACACCGACGTCTCAGGGGTGCCTGCGGCAGCCATCTCAGCGGTCTCCTCGCCATCCACATCAGGCGGCACCAGCAGGAGGGGTCCAGGTTATTGGTCTCGCGCGCGTGGGAAATCTCCACTCTCACCAGCAAGACTGTTGGCGGTGTCAGGCGATTCGGTTCCCCATCCTCATCCCCTGACACACCGGCGTCCGTCTTCTCTAGGATCACGTCGCCGTACTGAGCCACATCTAGCCTGTCGCCCTAAGGAGTACCGCCGCTCGAAGCCTCAGCCTCTCGACCGGATCGCAGCATTTCCATGACACGGCGGATATCGACCCTCGTAATCAGTCGCTCCTCTCCCTCCAGCAACATAGCATCCTGGATGGCCAGCAGACGGGGGGCCCTCCGTCTCCCTGGCCCTCAGCATGGTCCCCAGTGGTGTCAGGGCACTCGGCTCAGCAAAACTGGGCAGCGACAGGCTGCAAAATAGCCGCCGGCAGCAGACTGCAGCCAGAGATGGCGGCTCACAGGCAAGTCTCTGGACCGGAGGGGGAGGGGGAAAACTGGCTCCGGTCAGCACTCTCCCGGTGGCCAGACGCTCAGGAGCCTCAGAAGGAAATCTCAGCTGGTAAAAACAAAAATTGGCCCCAGGGAGAAGGAAACACTGCAGAGCTCAAGTAAGATGCGAAGATGTGTCTCTCCCTTCCACAGCCGGCCACACCCCCCATCCTGATACCAATTATCATCAGCCTTTCAGGACGATACACAAGATCAGGTGCCAAAATGCTGTGCATTAAAAAATGTAAAAAAAATAAAAATCACAATTTCTACACAAATCCGGCGTCAATTGAACAGGTTTAATAAAATTCTGAACATTCCAACAACGGAGAAAAATAAACTGCTTGCAAAAAAAACTTAAATAGCTTTCCAGAACACAGAAAAAAAAAAAAAAAGGCAAAAAACCCCTTATAAACATCACACACTAAACATCACTACTAGAAAGCTAAACAATATTTTGGGTTAAGGAATCACAGTGCTGTGTATGAGCCTTTCGCAGTCCACAGCAATAAAACAGCGCACATCACTGAGTTTTATTGCTGTGGAGGACGGTGATACACTCTGTGACGGGACGGCCGCCACTACGCTGTAGCGCAGTACAACAGTTCAAGTGTTTATTTATTTGTGTGTTATAAAAATAAGGGCTAATGAACTTTTAATAAGTACCCCAATGTGATTTTCCCGGTTTTATAGATATGCCAGTTAACTAACGATTTCTGATGTCTATGTGTTATTCCCTGTATAGTGTAGATCTCTGTATTAGTACCGGCTATTGTGTAAATTCTCTCAGTAAGAAATTCCTTTTGTTTACGTGCTTTCTCCTTCCCCCATTCTCCATTGTTTGAAGGCCCTGGGTAGTTATCTGATCTGTGATGTTGTCTGTTTGATTGTATGCAAATGTTCTGGTCCTTGACTCTGTCCTCTCTCTGAATAAACAGTCAGTTCTATTCTGACCAAGCTTGAAGTCACGACTCATGTTTTGGAGTACCAGGAATCTTCTGCCCGCTGTTCCAAGGAAAGGCTCCAGGTCTACAGCTTCGGCTTATTCCTGGGGGTGCTAGCCAGGCTCTCTACATACACTGGCCCTTGAGCTGTGGCTAAGGTACCAGAGAAAGGTGTGAGAGTCACGAGGAGAAACTGGGTGTCCAGCGAGGAAGCAGCATTTGGCAGATGTGACCCTGTCCGGGCACAGAGATCTGTTACACACTCATACACACACACACACACACACACACCCCCGCACTTTGCTGCGAGTTTTATTGCTGTAGAGCTGTGATCTGCTCATACACACCACACATTGCAGTGAGTTTTGTTGCTGTGGCTCTCTGATACAGTAATGTACTCTGTGTATGAGCGAATCACAGAGCTCCACAGTGCAGCATCATTGTTCACGTTATAATTGTGAATAATAGTGCTGTGTAAGAAGAAAAAAAATTATTTATGTTTACATAAAACTGGCCATGCTTAGCATCATTGGAAAGGCCTTTCTAATGATACCACCCACAACACTCTGGCTTCTATAGTTTCAGAAATGCAGGGGTCCTAAGGATCCAGATACAGTTGTGTGAAAAAGTGTTGGCCTCCTGATTTTATTTTTTTTGCACGTTTGTCACATTTTAATGTTTCAGATCAAACAAATTTAGATATTAGTCAAAAGATAAGACAAGTAAACACAACATGTAGTTTATAAAATGAAGGTTTTTATTATTAAGGGAAAACAGAATACAAACCCATATGGCTCTGTGTGAAAAAGTGCTTGTCCCCTAAACCTAATAACTGGTTGGGCCACCCTTAGCAGCAAGAACTGCAATCAAGCGTTTGTGATAACTTGCAATGAGTCTGTTACAGCGCAGTAGAGGAATTTTGGTTCACTCATCTTTGCAGAATTGGAAAAAGTGTGGGTACCCCTTCGTACGGCGCTGCTCGCGAATTTGTCTATTGAAGAGCAACTGAATTGGGTTTGCTCTTTGAAATACAATGTCAAAATATTCAGTTTCCTGATATTAACATAAAAACATACATATATAATTAATCCTTACTATTCTCCAAGGTTTATATGTATCATGCGATGTATTCCTATAAAGAAAAGTATCTAAAACAGCAGTTTTTACTGAACTTGTCTTTATTCAGTGCAGGTGTGCCACCTAGTGTCCAGATGGTGGAATTGGTCTGGTATCTGTCAGTCTACTGGTAATAGTCTGTATAGTGAGGAAAAATTTCCTTGAATGGTCAACGTGGTATCTTATCATTCAATCTTGACAGCCTCCGCTCCTCTTGTCTCTTCAGAATTCCTCCAAGAGAAAGAGAGTGGGGGTTAGGAGTGTGTCCGGGTCTATCAGGTAGTACGGATTTATAAAATAAAAGCTGATGCACTTACGTTAGTGATCGATGGATGCTGTTGAATCTCATAAAGCGTATTAAGATCCCTCTTGAAATCTGCTCCTTGGTGCCTTAATCCTTTGAATTGCCTCATCCAGGTGTAGCTGCAAAGCTTCCCTTTTACGGTTCTTCTAGTTACTGGTGGCGTTACAGAGATGGCAGCTGGATGCAGTTGGGGTTTATCTTCGCAAATTTATTCGATACAGCTCACATCAAATAAAATAAAAAAATCACGTAAGAGCATAACATAAATAAAAGGAAAAAGCATAGAGTAAAAAAAGTCTATTGTAAAAAAGTCTATTGTAAAAAAATATGCATAGGGGTCTCCATGACGCGTTTCGCCGGCTCCCTGGCTAGCTTCATCACTTTTTCCTATTCCAAACCTGTAGCAGTAATAAGGCTCTGCAACCACCCCTGAGTTGGCAGCATACACGCAAGGTGAATACTAGAAACCGAGATTCTACACGACACAGCGCCTTAAGATACCTTTTTTCAATATCTTTGCAGAATTGTTGTAATTCAGCCATATTGGAAGGTTTGAGCATGAACCACCTTTTTAAGGTCATGCCACATCATCTCAATAGGATTCAGGTCAGGACTTTGACTAGGCCACTCCAAAGTCTTCATTTTGTGTCTCTTCGGCCAGAGATGGACTTGCTGGTGTGTTTTGGATTATTGTCCTGCTGCAGAACCCAATTTCGCTTCAGCTTGAGGTCGCGAATAGATGGCCGCACATTATCCTTCAGGATTTTTGGGTAGACAGCAGAATTCATGGTTCCATTTATCACAGCAAGTCTTCCAGGTCCTGAAGCAGCAAAACAGCCCCAGACCATCACCATATTTTACTGTTGGTATGATGTTCTTTTTCTGAAATTCAGTGTTTCTATTACGCCAGATGTAATGGGGCACACACCTTCCAAAAAGTTCAACTTTTGACTCGTCAGTCCACAGAGTATTTTTTCCAAAAGCCTCGGGGATCATCAAGAGGTTTTCTGGCAAAACTGAGACAAGCTTTTATGTTCTTTTTGCTCAGCAGCGGTTTTCGTCTTTGAACTCTGCCATGCCGGCCATTTTTGCCCCATCTCTTTCTTATGGTGGAGCCATGAACACTAACCTTAACTGAGGCAAGGGAGGCCTGCAGTTCTTTGGATGTTGTTGTGGGGTCTTTTGTGACCTCTTGGATGAGTTGTTGCTGCGATCTTGGGGTAATTTTGGTCGGCCGCCCACTCCTGGGAAGGTTTGCCCCTGTTCCATGTTTTGGCCATTTGTAGATAATGGCTCTCACTGTGGTTCGCTGGAGTCCCAAAGCTTTAAAAATGGCTTTATAACCTTTTCCAGATTGATAGATATCAACTACTTTCTCATTTGTTCCTGAATTTCTATGGATCTCGGCATGATGTGTAGCTTTTGAGGATCTTTTTGTCTACTTCACTTTGTCAGTCAGGTCTGATTTAAGTGATTTCTTGATTGTAAAGAGGTGTGGCAATAATCAGGTCTGGGTGTGGCTAGGGAAATTGAACTCAGGTTTTAACAGGGGGGACAAACACTTTTTCACACAGGGCCATGTGGGTTTGGATTTTGTTCTCCCTTAATAATAAAAACCTTAAATATAAAAACTGCATGTTGTGTTTACTTGTGTTATCTTTGACTAATATTTAAATTTGTTTGATGATCTGAATCATTAAAGTGTGTCAAACGTGCCAAAAAATAAAAATGGGGGGGGGGCAACACTTTCACACAACTGTATCTCCCCCATAGGGAATCCCCTGCCTCGAGGGTGTAATATGACTGAATTATTATCACATGTGGTGGGACTTTGCTAGGGTGCTGGAGCTGTGGGTTGAGGCATTTAATCTCTTATCAGTCATACTCTGAGTTAATGTTGCCCATGACCCTGTATTGACGCTCAATAGTCCCTCCAGAAGGTATGGCCTCTCCCGCTCTTCTATTAGTCTAGTTCACAGGGTTTGTATGGCTACTAGAATCTGTATAGCCCATTTAAGGAAAACCTCTCTACCAGTTTTGCAGGTGATTATTGCTCAAGTATGGTATGTGTATAAAATGTATATAAAATGGAATTTTTGACCACCAACTGCATGATACTTTCCCTAAGTGTCACCAAATATGGGAGTCGTTACTCTCCTCCCAGCACCCCCCCCCTTGGACCCCATGATTTTTGTTCGCCGCTTGCCCAGACGGCACGTTACCCCTACCTGTCCCATTACCAGACCCTCACTGATAGCGTACATGTTTGTCAGGGCCACTGGCCCCTCGGCGCCGGGCGCGACCGCCTCTCCGTCTTCCCGGCGTTTCCACTCAGGTTGTGGCGAGGCAGCCATCCTGATTGCCAGGTAGAGCCTTGTGTTGTGGGGCTCCCGGCTTACCTCCTGTCCGACCTTTTCAGATATGAAATTTATATATTTCGCAGGACTGTTTAAATTTGGGGCCAGCAATTGCTTCACACAGAAAAATCGTCTGCGTGGTTAATATATATAACAAGAATATGCGTTCTAAAGACAATGGATCATTATTGTTACGCATACAAGGGAAGACTTTTCCATTGATCAAAGAAGGTCTAATGGACTCTGGTTGTAAAAAATAAACAAGCAGATGTTAGATCAAATTGTTTAAAAGTAAGGGAACACAATGACAACTGATCTTACCCTAGGATAGGTATCTCAGTATTGTGTTTATTTTGTCAGATCGAAACTCTGAAAGCCAAGTGAACATTGAACAATGGGTTGCCCAATAAAGAAAAAAAAAACCAGAGAAGGTTAAATGGCTTGGATAAACCAGCTTGTAATGCTATGCTATTCGGCGATATGATCTAACACTATATGGTATTTGAATATTTAATTTATGTGGTCAGTTAGAATAGATAACCTTGGCGTCTTATATAAAACAGAGGCCATACCACATTCAGTTGATTATTACAAATGTCTTGTGTACTAAACATGCCTAAACAGATTAAGTCTGGTAATTGTGAATGTTAAAGACGATATCACGAATGAATGAATTAATGTATATGCAGGATCCTCTCATATACACATCCCTGTGGATTTAAGTAAAAGGGGGTATATAATGCACACACGCCGTGGCGAAGTATGCCGGCGATGCCACAATAGAAATAAATTTTGATTTGTTAATAAAATCTATAGAGTCCCGGGATATAGGAATAAAACGACCCCAAACCAGTAAAATATTGGCCAAATACATAAATTAATTTTTGCAGAAGGTTGATCTGAGAGCGCCATCTGCTGGCCAGGTAATATAACACCTGGACAGACCCCTGGAGTTGATGAATATATATATCCTCCAATCAAATGAGGCCACATAGTGATGGGCTAGATCTAAAACTGGGCGGAAGACCACTATATAGAGGGGACAATCCAGAGCAGAAGGATCAACACACTGAGAAAAGCTTGGGGAGAGACCTGAGGGACGCTTGGAGGGGAGAAAGGGCAAATATCATCAGCCCCTCTTAAGACGTGACCACACCCTAATCTTCCACCACTCTATCTTCACTAACCGGATGGTAAAGTATGCCTGAATAACTTGATATCTATTTTCTAATTGCATAGTCCTTACTTTAGATGTCCATCACAAACTAAAGGAATATAAATGAATTATTTTGCTGTTTAAGCCTACTCAGTAGACTAGTAATTCGGCCTTTCCACTCCCCTGCAGAGGATTGCTAAGGAAGAAACTATTCCCGGCTAAATACTTGAGCCATAATTTAGTGAAATTATTTATATTTCAAGAATACTGGTTGTGGACATCTAAAGATCAATTGTATACCCATAGTGAGATACGCTGGGACCGTGAAATAGCTTTTAGATGTCAAGTGCCGTCAGCCCCATTCGTAAAACTAGCATAACTCCTTCCATATCCATCTTGCAGCCCTTTCGGTTGAATGCATGTAAGTCAATAAGAAGCTTTGGGTTAACGTATATTGAATGAAGTGCTGTGATTGATCTGTGGAAGAGATAGTCTACCTATCGAGTGTGTTATGTATCTCCCTGAAGGAAGTTGCATTTAGTGAATAGGCCCCCACAATAATAAATTGTGCTGCAGGTGATGCCCAGTAACTGAGTGTTTATTTTAGCCAGGTGGAGGATTGGTTTATAATGGGAAAGGTTTAAGTGAATAGAATAGAGCTTGGTGTTTAAGAACTGAGGGGTGTATATCTGTGGTGCGGTCTATAAACCTAAAATATTTGTCCATTAGATTATTGCGTGTCGCAGTATTGCTACTGATCATGATCTATAATCACTTGTGAAATTGTATCTTGCTAATCCGTTGATAACATATGATTGTATGAAACTTGACGTGTGAATAAATTTTGGTTTGAATTGTTTTACCGTTACGCAGTCTCATATCATCTTTATTGATTTTATGGTGTTTAAAAATATCTAGATAGCATCAAAAGAACTCGGGATAACGCGCCATAGATTTGTTAAGACGTATATTCATTGATTGGTTATTATCTTATTTTCTTAAGGGTAAAATACCAATTTATACCACTGGTATTAGAGGCACTGTCAATAATATATATATATCTACAATATGAAAAATATACGTCATAATTAATATATCCCTGACCTATTAAAGAAGTCAATAATCTCTAACGAGAGAGAGAGAGAGAGAGAGAGAGAATAAAACGCCAGATAGCCCATTCACATCGCTTCTTTATTGCAACAGTCAGATTGATTCTAGCTCCTGTTTCCTTCCTTTTCTATTTCACTGGAAGACTGGATTGTTACCTTATCCTCATATTTGCAGCCTGCAGTCCTGTATTCATTGCACTCATAGACGTCCCTTGAGTTTAACATCACGATGTTCTTGGTTCGCTCTAGAGTTTTCATTTCTGTGTTTTTCCTTCTTTTGTTTCGCAGTGTCCTCTTAATGATATGCTCTGTCATTTTTCCTGGTTCATTGTGTCAACTTTTATTGTTATTGCGATCCGGGTTGGCGCCTTCATATCACTGGCGTTGCCTCTGGTACCAAGTGTGCTGTTAAGTGTAATACAATGCCACGTGATTTCCTGTGTCACTGCCTTATGCAAAGCCTAAGGCTAGGGTCAGACGAACGCATTTTTCACGTTGTCTGTGAAAAAGTGCGTTCGAACGAATGGACGTATTTTTTCATGGAATACGCGATAGCGGTCATACGATGCGCATTTTCGTCCGTGATTTTGTACGGATCAGCAATAAAACCCTTTTTGCGTCTGGACGTTATGTTGGCCGGACGTGTGCAGCGTCTGACGTCTCCCAATCACGCAAACACGCCACTATGCGGCCGCAGCGCACTCTGTACGTCAGTAGTAGCGGTTTGACGTTCTCGAAAAAATGTGTTCGTTTGCCACTTGCGTTGCACGGACGAACTTTCGTGCGGCCGTTCGTCGTATGTTCCCCGGCATTGGACGTCATTTGCTGCTAGCACGGCCGTGATTTCGTGCGGCTAAACGCACGTTAAAACTGCTTTCGTCTGACCTTAGCCTAAATGTCACTGTAGTCCCTTTGGACTTCTTGCGCTTTGTTTCGTTTTATTTTTAAAACTGAAAAATTTTAATTAAACAGAATTTTGAAGGAAAAAAGGGGTGTTACAGAATAATAAAAAAAACACCTTGACACTTTTTTTTTGATTAAAAAACAAACAAGGGTTTTTGCAAAAATATGAAAGAATAAAAAGTCTTCAACCCCTTCACTGCCAAACAATATTTGTTGAAAAAAAGGTTATAACGTTTATTTGAAATATGGGATGTGAAGTTAACAAATAAAGGGTAAAATAGACGTTTTGCAAAGAAACGGTTATTCTGAGATAGTCTACTCATTTTTAATTTTTCATGTATTCGTTTATCCCAGTGTTTCCCAAACCTGTCCTCAGGACCCGCTGACAGGCCAGGTTTGCCAGATATCTGAAGCACAGCACAGGGGATAGGGTTTGCTGCTCAGTGATTGCAAGATTCAGTCTACTTTTCCCCAAGGTGATCTGGAAAACCTGGCCTGTTAGGGGGTCCTGAGGACAGATTTGGGAAACACTGGTTTATCCTTTACAGAAATATTGTTGAAATGCAAGAGATTGAGCTCTAGATGGTGTCCCTTATCCTACACAATTTCTAACAGGGTCTGCATTATTATCATACAGGCAGAAAAGATCTGTGTGTCAGATGCAGTAAATTTGATACAGATAATAAAATGGTCAGATCTCCTGCTTATAGGGATTTGTAGTGATCATAATAAGATTATCAGCAATGCAGCTTCCAAAAAATACCAATAGAATATAAAAATAATATGTGTATGTGACATAATGCCTGGGTATGGAGATTACAGTAACACCCACCTTGTGTCTGTACTGTATGGGGATTTTAGTCATTATAACCCGCTGAATCGTATCCCTGTACAGCAGTGAGTGACCCCACAGCTCTCCCTGTATTCTGCCAAATTCCTGACAGCTAGAATGCAGCAGTAATCTATTTGAATTTTTTGTTACAGTGAGGTTTGGTGCTGCTATTTCCAACTGGTTTTATGTCTCTCCAGAGGGCTTGGAGCGACATAAAGTAAAGGATTTCATTTCTCCACAGGGGACACACTAATCTGGCTTTAACAAAAAAGGTGTGAAAATGGTCTTTGGAAATACTAATGAGTGCTTTTCAAACCATTACAATGCAAAACAAGAATTCAATTTTGGGTTTGAAGGGGTTAAAAAGAATGTAAAAAAAAAGATATTTCATCTTCACTTTGAACCCTATGGGATTTGCCTGTTTAAATCTATCGAATTGAAACACAGAGAATCAGGCCATTTCGTAGAAATGTTGGTGCAATTCGGTGTTCTGTGAATAGAAGACACATTAGTCTTCTAGGGGACAATTTCAGTGCTGCCGAATTGCACCGTATTTCGCTGCCAATTTGCCAGTATTTGACACCTTAGTGAATAGATGCAGTGACCGGAAACTGCAGCGAACGGTGAAAGTCACTTTTCGGTGCAATTCGGAGGTTAGCGAATGACCTCTATAGAGAGAGCACATTCACCTTATATTCAGTCATGTCCAAAATTGTTGGCACCCCAGACATTTTTCCAGAAAATCAAGTATTTCTCACAGAAAAGTATAGCAGTAAGACATGTTTTGCTATACACATGTTTATTCCCTTTGTGTGTATTGGAACAAAACAAAAAAAGGGAGGAAAAAAAGCAAATTGGACATATCACACGAAACTCCAAAAATGGTCTGGACAAAATTATTGGCACCCTTAACTTAATATTTGGTTGCACACCCTTTGGAAAAAATAACTGAAATCAGTCGCTTCCTATAACCATCAATAAGCTTCTTACACCTCTCACCTGGAATTTTGGACCACTCTATCTTTGCAAACTGCTCCAGGTCTCGCTTATTGGAAGGGCGCCTTTTCCCAACAGCAATTTTAAGATCTCTCCACAGGTGTTCAATGGGATTTAGATCTGGACTCATTGCTGGCCACTTCAGGACTCTCCAGCGCTTTGTTGTCGTCCATTTCTGGGTGCTTTTTGACGTATGTTTGTGGTCATGGTCCTGCTGGAAGACCCAAGAGCTCGGATGCAAACCCAGCTTTCTGACACTGGGCTCTACAGTGCGACCCAAAATCCTTTGGTAATCCTCAGATTTCATGATGCCTTGCACACATTCAAGGCACCCATTGTCAGAGGCAGCAATACAACCCTATAACATCATTGAACCTCCACCATATTTCACTGTAGGTACTGTGTTCTTTTCTTTGTAGGCCTCATTCCATTTTCGGTAAACAGTAGAATGATGTGCTTTTCCAAAAAGCTCTATCTTGGTCTCATCTGTCCACAAGACGTTTTCCCAGAAGGATTTTGGCTTATTCAAGTACATTTTGGCAAACTGTCGTCTTGCTTTTTTAGGTCTCTGTGTCACCAGTGGGGTCCTCCTGGGTCTCCTGCCATAGCGTTTCATTTCATTTACATGTCGACGGATAGTTCGCTCTGACACTGATGCTCCCTGAGCCCGCAGGACAGCTTGAATTTCTTTGGAACTTGTTTGGGGGCGCTTTTCCACCATCCGGACTATCCTGCGTTGCAACCTTTCATCAATTTTTCTCTTCCGTCCACCCACAGAGAGATTAGCTACAGTGCCAAGGGTTGCAAACTTCTTGATAATGTTGCGCACTGTGGACAAAGGAAAATCTAGATCTCTGGAGATGGACTTGTAACCTTGAGATTGTTGATATTTTTCCACAATTTTGGTTCTCAAGTCCTCAGACAGTTCTCGTCACCTCTTTCTGTTGTCCATGCTTAGTGTGGCACACACAGACACACAATGCAAAGACTAAGTGAACGTCTCTCCTTTTTATCTGCTTTCAGGTGTGATTTTTATATTGCCCACACCTGTTACTTGCCCCAGGTGAGTTTACAGGAGCATCACATGCTTGAAACAATCTTATTTATCCACAATTTTGAAAGGGTGCCAATAATTTTGTCCAGACCATTTTTGGAGTTTTGTGTGACATTATGTCCAATTTGCTTTTTTTCCTCCCTTTTTTGTTTTGTTCCAATACACACAAAGGGAATAAACATGTGTATAGCAAAACTGTCTTACTGCAATACTTTTCTGTGAGAAATACTTGATTTTCTGGAAAAATGTCTGGGGTGCCAACAATTTTGGACATGACTGTATAGAAGATATATGGAGCAGCCAGCGGGCAGAGTTAGAGCCCCCTACTGGTACGTGTGCCTGGGGTGTCTCCACGGATTAAGAACAGATTTTTAAAAAAGGGGTTACACAGCACTCAGGGCAGGGGTGGTTCGGGGGGGGGGCAACGGGGCAATTGCCCCCCCGATATAATATTACTTGGATCCTCTCATCATGCAGCTCACAATAGCAGTTGCTCCTCCCCATCCTCCTGCACAGTCAGCTTCCGGTCTATGTGCCATGATGGAGAGAGGAGTGAGAGGTTACATAGTTACATAGGCTGAAAAAAGACATGCGTCCATCGGGTTCAGCCTCTCCCACATCACCTACTGCTGTTGATCCAAAAGAAGGCAAAAAACCCAGTCTGAAATGCTTGCCAATATGCAAAATACTGGGAAAAAATCTTGGATCAAGAAGCTTACCCACATATTAAATATTATAACCCTTAATATTCTGTGTCTGAAGGAAGTCATCCAGTGGCTTTTTAAAAGTCTGCACAGTCTCTGACCCAACCACCTCAACAGGCAGAGAATTCAACAGCTTTATTGTTCTCACCGTAAAATAACCCTTCCTATGCTTTAGGCTGAATTTCCTTTCATCCAGTCTAAATGGATGACCCCGTGTCCTGTGTATAGTCCTGTTTATGAATAGGTTATCAGACAATGGTTGATAATGGCCCCGTATATATTTATATAAGGTTATCAGATCCCCTCTAAGGCGCCGTTTCTCTAAACTAAACAGGTTTAAGCTTGTTAGGTCTTTCCTCATAACTTAACCCTTCCATTCCCCTTGTTCTGTTTCTCCACCAAAGCACTGAGAATGTGATCTCTTAACTTACTGTTGTGATGAGATGGCTATAACTCCCAGTGTAGATGAATTACAGACAGTGACTCAATAGAGATGACACCTTGAAGATCTGTTGAAGTTTTATTCCAAAACTGTAGAAAATCCACAACAATATACATCCGATAGATTCATTATGATTTTTTGACCTGAGTCCATAAGGCTTGCAAAGGATTGCTGGGAAGGGAACAAGGGTGGAGCTATCTGAACAGGAAATCCCTGCACCAGGCGGAGGGGGAGGAGAGAAACCCAGGGGTAGATGAGACATGTGCAATTCTTAAAGGCATATCACAAGTCATGTGAAACATGACACTCCCCGTCGAAATCTATGATTTCTATAATTAAATAACTTTGACTAAAGTTCAAAACAAATAAGTGAAGATTCTTTTCCAGGAACATCTGAAAAACAAGAGGGAAGGGAAGATCAAGAGAAAAGAATGCAACATTAACAATTCTTGCAGATCTTGATCTTGATGGTCCAGACTGTGTCAAGAACAATCAGTGAGTCCATCTTCAGAGGGGAAGGCAGCAACGTGCACCAATCCTTCTTACCTCCCTTTGAGTCAAATTGATGACTTGTGAGGCTCGTCTTCTTCTTCAGGCAGAAGGAGTACTAGTTCCTTTATAGGCCTGAAGTAAAAGTGTGGAGAATCTTCTTTCATGAATAAGTTGTAAAATTTTCTGGTCCAGTACCAGTCTAGGAATTTTCTTGCGACTCCAATCATGCGTTCCCAAGAGTCTCCCATGTGAAAAGAGTGAGGTGGGTTGAATTCCCATTTACACTTGTCATTCAAGAAGTTCAGTATCTTTTCTGGTTGAGAGGCCTCCTGAATTGTGGGGGGGGGGGGGTCTTTACAGATGTGCCGCTTGTGACATTGTTTGTTTGTGTCAGAGCTGTTTGTAAATTGATGAGCGATGTGAAGAAGACGTGCAATGGCTCTTACAACAGAAGACCACATAGAAAGGCGTTCAAAACGGTGAGGACTCAGCCTTACCCTTTCTTTCACAGAGGTGTTGAGTGTAACCGTAACAGCTCTAATTTCTTTATCAGATTCCGGTTCAAATAGTTCAAAGGTAAAATTTGTAGAACTTGAGATGAGTTCTTCGTTTGAGAGTATTGGTGGGGATAGCCATAATGTGTCCAGAAATGCAGTAGCAGGTACTGCGCGAGTGCCTCGATCAGCAGGGTTGAAGTTAGTGCCATTGTTCGGGTGTAGAGAACTTGCTTATACGTTCCATTCTGTTGCCGACAGACAAGTGGAACGGTCTTGTCTGATTGTGTATGTATTGCTTTGTGAAGGGCTTGTCACAGGCTGATACTTGTAACGTGAACGTGTCTTGCTTAACGTTCCAAAGCAATCTAGGACTGCGCTGTGTAACGGAAAGGCCAGATCCTAGTTGGAATTTCTTCACACTGGCAGCGTAGTCAGAGGGAAAGGCTCTCATGGCCTTGTCGCTGTTCGAAATGATTTTGTGATGTCTCAGGTTTGCAGTGGCAAGCATGTTCTGGGTTCTAGGGATAAGGTCAATAGCTTCTTCTTCTGTAGGCAGAGATTTGAGTCCGTCATCTACATAGAAGTTCTTTTCGACGAATTGCCGTGCATCAAACCCAAATTCTTTCTCTCCTTCTTGAGCCTTTTTCCTCAGTCCATAAATTGCTACTGCGGGAGAAGGACTATTACCGAAAACATGTACCTTCATCCGGTAGTCTATGACTTTATCATTGACATCATTATTGCGATACCATTGGAATCTGAGGAAGTTTCTGTTGTCTTCACGGACGATGAAACAGTGGAACATCTGCTGAATGTCAGCCATAATAGCAATTGTTTCTTGTCTGAAGCGAAGTAAAACTCCTATGAGGTTGTTGTTCAGATTAGGCCCAGTGAGAAGACTGTCATTGAGGGAGACACCTTCATGTCGAGCACTTGAGTCGAAGACCACCCTAATCTGATCAGGCTTGCGAGGATGATAGACACAAAAGCATGGAAGATACCAGCATTCTTCTCCTTCCATAAGCGGAGGTGCAGGCTCAGCATGATCTCTCTCCAGCACTTTCTGCATAAAGTCCACAAAGTGTCTTTTCATCTCAGGTTTCCGATTCAAACTGCGTTGTAAAGAAGTAAACCGTGCTTCTGCATGTTCTCTGTTGTTTGGTAGTCTCTTTCTTGGAGTACGGAATGGTAGAGGTGCTACCCAGCTGTTGGAATCATCTTGGTGGAACTCTTTACTCATGGTTTTCAGGAATTCTTTGTCTTCCATGGTAGCTGCCAACTCGTTGTCTTTAGATGTTACCTCAAACACTGTGTTGCCGATGTTGCATCCCAGAAATTAAGAGCTTTCTCTTCGTCCTGTATGATGTGTCGTTGTGCGCGCTTATGAAGCAGTCTTTCCTTCACATGATATTGGTGTGGTCGTCGTGCAGAACAAGAAGTCCGACCATTTGGCAGGACGTGTGTTTTAAAGGAGGACACAGAGTAAGGTTTTCTGCCTTTGTCTCAACAAACATTGCCTATGATGACCCAGCCTAGATCCAGACACTGAGCATATGGAGCATCATGTGGACCGTTGATTTGTTGACGAACTTTGTGCACCCTTAAGATGTCTCGGCCGAGCAACAGTAGGATCTCAGCACTTCCGTCGATGGCTGGTATTTGGTAGGCTATGTCCTTCAGGTGAGAATGGTGCAAGGCAGCTTCCGGAGTAGGGATCTCCTCTTTGTTGCTTGGAATCTGGTTGCACTCAGGTGATAGTGGGCAAAGGTATTTCCACATTGTCGTTCAGAGGAGCAACCACAAGACCGCTGGCTCTCCTACCTAAGACTTCTGTAGTAAGCAAGTAGTTAGGGTATACAGTAGAGCGTTTCCTTTTATGTTCAAAAGTTCAAAAAATTGTGTTGTTGCAAGAGATCTGTTACTCTGATCATCCAGAATTGTATACAGTCTTATGGCCTTTTCAGGTTGACCTCTTGGGTATACACGAACCAAACATATCTTTGCGCAGGATTTGTCACAGAGTCCTTCTCCACAGACTTCCGTACATGAAGAGAACACTGAGGTGGAAGGTGCTGCTTGATCTGTGCGCTCCCCGCCTTGCTTTGCCTCAGGAGGATTGTTTGTGGGCTTAGTAAAGTTGTGCGGATATGGATGAAGAGCTTGTACATGGTCATCGCTGTCACACTCTATGCATTTAATGATAGCTTTACAGTCCTTTGCAAAGTGTTCTGTGGAGGCGCAGCATTTGTAGCAGACCCCAAATTTCTTTAAAAGTTCTTTACGTTCTTGTAGGGTTTTCTTTCTGAAGCCAATACATTTCTTAAGTGGATGCGGTTTGTTATGTATGGGACATTGGCGATTTGGGTTCTCGATGTTCTTGTTTTGTTCAGTCTTTTCAAGAACTGTAGCAGGTGCAGGTAGAACAGCGGTCCTTTTCACGGACACTGGTCCTCCATGGTCTCTGTGTGTCATGCGTGTGTTTGTAGGTCTTGGAGGGGGTGAACTGAGAGGGTTACCTTTACCATAGGAGAAACTTGGGTCATTCTTTGTGTCTGCAATTCGTTTGATGAACTCACAGAAGTAGGAAAAAGGAGGAAAGGCAACTTGATGTTTTTCCTTGTATTTCGATCCAAGCGCTGCCCAATTTACTTGAAGGCCATACGGTAGCTTGAGAACAATAGGGTTGATGCCACGAGGGGTGTCAAGGTAACTGAGACCAGGTAAGCGGATGTCAGCTTTAGCGAGTTGAAGCTCCAATAAAACATTGCTGAGTTCTTGAAACTTTAAATTCTCTCTAGCGGAAATCCTTGGGAAGCTGTGCAATCTTTTGAATAAGGCATCTTCAATGGCTTCTGGACTGCCAAAGGTACGTTCAAGTCTGTCCCAAGCAGCATTAAGGCCTGCTGCAGGGTTGTCAATATGAACCGCTTTGAGCCTCTTGATGCGTTCAGTAGACTGGGGACCTAGCCATCTGATGAGAAGATCTAATTCTTCTGTAGCAGTGATGTCTAGGTCACTCATTGTGGCTTTAAAGGTGGATTTCCATCCTCTGTAATTTTCAGGCTTGTCATCAAACTTGGTGAGGCCTGTCTTTGTGAGCTCTCTGCGAAGCATGTATTTAGCAAACTGCGACATGTCCGTGTTTTCAGACTTTGGGTGCATGACTGCAGGTGACTTGGGAACATATGTTGGTGCTGAGGCATTCAACACTGGAACTGGTTTAAAGTTCGTTGGCATGTTGGTTTGTAGCTGTGGAGCATTGTGCTTGCTAGTAGGTACTTGGCTGATGTCAAGGTAAGGTGGATAGTTTATTATGTGCATGATATTGTCCACTGCTTGGTGAGATGCTGCAGTCAGGTGTACTGGAAGATATGAAGGCAAATTGTCTTGGAGTACAGTAGGTGCGGAGAAGAGACCTTGGTTGAGTGCTTTGGTTGCTGTGACAGGGAGCTGACGTTCTGGAGAGGAATGTGAAGAATCTGAGGCATAAGACACAGCTGAGTGTCTGCTGCTACTGTTGTCTCTTTCACTTTCACTAGCAGCCTGTTCTAAAACTTTTAATCTTGCCATGGCCGTGGCATGTTCACATTGTGACGTGTGGCTTCAGCTTCCTTGCGTGCGGCTTCAGCTTCCATTTCTGCCTTCTGGCGTGCGGCTTCAGCCTCCATGCGTGCGGCTTCAGCTTCCATGCGTGCAGTTTCAGCTCCCATTTCTGCCTTCTGGCGTGCGGCTTCAGCCTCCATGCGTGCGGCTTCAGCCTCCATGTGTGAGGCTTCAGCTCCCATTTCTGCCTTCTGGCGTGCGGCTTCAGCCTTCATGCGTGCGGCTTCAGCCTCCATGCGTGCGGCTTCAGCCTCCATGTGTGAGGCTTCAGCTCCCATTTGTGCCTTCATGCGTGTGGCTTCAGCCTCCATGCGTGCGGCTTCAGCCTCCATGCGTGCGGCTTCAGCTCCCATTTCTGCCTTCTGGCGTGCGGCTTCAGCTCCCATTTCTGCTTTCTTTTTGGCGAAGGCTGCCTGAATGTTAGAAGCTTCAGCATCAGCACGGGCCTTTATGAGTTGTTGACTGAGTGTGGAAGACCTTGATTGTAGGGATTTGGAAGACCTTAAGGAGTGTCTGGAGGATGCAGAGCGGTGGGATCTGTATTCATGGAGCTGTGCAATTCTTACTTCTGCCTTTGTCTTTGTTTGCAGCACTAAATTGTCTCTTTCTAGATTGAATCTCTTTAGTTCTTCCAGTGACACTTCAGTGTTGTACCGCTTTAAGAGATGAATATATTTAACACACCGTCTTTGATAATTCTGATAAGCGACGTCTAATTGCTTAATAGTGCTCTCTAGTTGTAATGCATCATGACATGGTTGAGAGAGAGCTGACATGCATGTGACATTAGTACACCATAGATCATTCGTTTGAGACACCAACTCTTTTGCGTGAGCTTCAAGATTTTCTTGTACTTTCCAGGTTGGTTTTGTTAATCTTTTTTCTCTTTTGTTTGGATCAGGGTTTAATTCCTGATCTGAAAGGATTTCTGAGTCTGGTAGTGTGTCAGTTTGCATGTTGATTTGCTGGAACATTTTGCTGACAAGGAGAGGGTTAATGATCTAGTTCTATAGCAGCAGAGAAATGTATCAATGTTGCTCAGCTCAGCTAGGATTTCTAGGCACTGGGTGAAGAAAGATTTGTTTTTACTTTCTTTTCACAGTCAAATCACATGCAATGCATACAGAGAAATAAACTGGTTGTAGTGTACAGATGCACTGTATAAACTGTTTGTAAGGCACAGAGGTATTGAACTTTCACAGCACTAATATCCTTTGTTGAATGCTATGCTGGGACTTGCTTGCAGGCACATACAGGCTTGTGGTAATGGCTGCACTGTGTGAAGCTGCTATTTCCACTGTCCCTACAGCGTCTCCCTGTGTATCCAGAGCTAGCAAGGATCCTATGGAGGATGTCTGACTGATCTTTCTTGATCTTTTGGCTGATCTTTCTAAGATCTTCTGACTGATATATATGATTTTTTGACTGTTCTGTTTCTCCACCAAAGCCCTGAGAATGTGATCTCTTAACTTACTGTTGTGATGAGATGACTATAACTCCCAGTCTAGATGAATTACAGACAGTGACTTAATCGAGATGACACCTTGAAGATCTGTTGAAGTTTTATTCCAAAACTGTAGAAAATCCACAACAATATACATCCGATAGGTCAAAAAATCATAATGAATCTGAGTCCATAAGGCTTGCAAAGGATTGCTGGGAAGGGTACAAGGGTGGAGCTATCTGAACAGGAAATCCCTGCACCATGCGGAGGGGAGGAGAGAAACCCAGGGGTAGATGAGACATGTGCAATTCTTAAAGGCATATCACAAGTCATGTGAAACATGAAACCCCTTATTAATTTAGTTGCCCGTCTCTGCACTTTTTCTAGCGCTATAATATCCTAAGACAGGTGCCCAAAATTGCACGGCATATTCATGGTGCGGTCTGACCATTGATTTATACAGAGGCAAAATTATGTTTTCATCCCGAGAGTGAACTCCCCTTTTAATGCATGCCAATACTTTGCTGGCCTTGGCGGCTGCTGTTTGATATTGCACATTGTTACTTAGCTTGAAGTCTAAGATTATTCACAAATACTTCTCCTGCTTGGATTTCCCTAACTCCGTACCATTTAGAGTATAAGTTGCTGGTGTGTTCTTCACTCCAAAGTGCATAACTTTGCATTTATCTACATTAAATTTCATCTGCCATTTAAGTGCCCAGTCCCCCAATCTATCTAAATCCCTCTGCAGCAAAGTAACATCCTGCTCACGTTGTATTACGTTTCCTAGTTTTGTGTCATCTGCAAACACTGATACATGACTTTCAATGCCTATCTCAAGGTCATTTATTAAATAAATTGAATAGTATTGGTCCTATAACAGACCCCTGAGGGACACCACTTTACCACTGATGTCCATCTTGAAAATCAGGTGAGGAGAGAGCAGCCTGATGCAGCAGCAGCCGCCTGGACACACATCACAAGGGGTAAGTTCATGTTACCTGTGGGACACAGGGAACGTTTTTTCTATTAGAGCAGCTCCATACACAGTAAGGAGCAGGGACGCCAGGCTTCTGGAGTCAGCCAAAAAACGTCTGACTTCTCCCCTGCCCCCCGACAGACACATCTCCCCCTCACCTGCTGATCTCTAACTCCCTTTGCAGGGTGTGTGTGTTAACGATCCTGGTACCCCAGGTGCCCCTTTCCGCTGAAACACAGGAGATATTTGTATCCACACACAGAATAGAGGACACATAAACTGCGGAGTTGTTACGGATTCAAAATCCAAATGGAGAATGTTTTATTACAGGTTTTCAGGTACAGAAACAATGGACACACGCCGAGCCGTGGAACAATGGCTGGAGTCAGATAACAATCTGACTGGGAAAAAGGTGTGGGTTGTTGGGAGTATGTGAAGACAAAAGGAATCCATTACTTACAGGGGGGTGTATACTATACAATGACTGGATCGTAATACAGAGGTTAAACTATACAGAGGGAATAAAATGTATGGAAAAATAAATGACAAACATTGCAGCAGCTGTTTCGGCACAGATGTGTATAAAGCTATGTATATGTCTTTTGAGTGTGTGTCTGTATACAGCTGTGTATGAGTGTGTACC
The DNA here is from genome assembly GCA_009667805.1 of Leptobrachium leishanense. Taxonomy (NCBI): domain Eukaryota; kingdom Metazoa; phylum Chordata; class Amphibia; order Anura; family Megophryidae; genus Leptobrachium; species Leptobrachium leishanense. The sequence goes on from CM019068.1 coordinate 160,896,590, forward strand.
TGGGTGCATATCTCCCTGTTTTTGAGTGACAGTCCCTATTTTGGACCCAAATCCCCCTTTCCCTCTTTTTTTTTTCCCCTTCTTTCTAATGTTCCTTCTTTTAGAAACTCCTCAATATATTCAGGCAGTGTAGTTGTATAAACAGAGCTGCACAGCAATAAAACTCCCAGCAATGAGTCTGTAAAGTGAGAATTAAATGTAAATAAGATACTCTGATTTTAACAGGTTTATAAAGTCTGGGAATAGTAGAGTTTCTGTGTCTGTGTCCCTGAGTTAATGGCTATGTATGGGTGTCAGTGGGTGTATGGCCCTGCGTCGTTTTATTGCTTGTGGTGCTTGATTCGCAGTGACAGAGCACTGCTATGTGGTGTCAGTCAGGTGTCAGCTGAGCCGCATGAGGACAGACCCTGTGAGACAATGTTGTAGTGAGTGTGATGAGCAGAGCACAGCCTGCGATTCGAGAGCAACTCTGTCACTGCAAACCCAGCACAAGCTCTTAACCAAAACTGGTAGAGTGCCCAATCCCTGAAACCTGTGTCTGGATCCGCCCCTGACTCAGGGTCAGATTCAAAACACGGTGCACTCGATTTGATTCTTCCCACATTCAGAATGAAGACCAACACCATAAAGTCCCAGCACTCTTGGGCTCTGTTAAAGTTTCAATTTATTGGATGCCTTATACACCAAGGTGCCAGCAATGTTTCAGCCTACTGGCCTTTACCAAGCTTGATGAAAGCCAGTAGGCTGAAATGTTGCTGGCACCTTGGTGTATAAGGCGTCCAATAAAAAGACACTTCATATAGTGTAGTACATATAGAGCCCACGAGTGCTGGGAGGTTTTGGCGTTGATGGGTAAAAGAAAATACAAACAGAAAATCTAGTAAATAAAATGAGGGAAAACAAGAGGAATTTTGTAACTAAAGTAACTTTTTAAGAAGACTTAACAAAATAAGGACAAAAAAGGTCTTCAATTCAGACATATAGATAGGAAGGAGATTTTGGGGGGACGTAGCCGGTTGCGTGTGGAAGCAGACACTCTTTGAGAGGAGCTCCGCTGAATCCCGCTGATACCAAGGATTTCTGCCCAGATTTTCCGGAGCGACCATGCGCGGCTGGCCATCGAGTGGAGGACTTCGGAGCTCGTTTTGGCCCCCCCTTCTGGAGTATAGTGGAGATTTGGGCCTTCGTTCCCTGCTGGGTACGACCTGCCGTCAGCCATCTTGGGGCCTAGGCCCCGGCCTGATACTCCTTTGTGAGCCGCGAGAATGGAGGGCCCCCATCTTCCGGTCGATGCAACTGTCCCCATGGCAGAGATGGTGGGGGACTGTATGGACTGGCAGCAGCTGGCCCATCCAAACCCCCCTTAAGAGTTTGGGAGCCGTACTGGAGCGGCTGTCCGGAGAGGACGACGGAAGCTCGCTCACGCAGGGTACCTGGCGCTGGCTGATGAATGTGATGTGGATCGGTCGACGGATGGAGGATTCAGCTGGAGCAGCACCCTTGGAGGGATCCTCTGCTGCTCACATGGCTGACATCCCCTCAGGGGAGGCTGCGACCCTGGAGCAGACCGATGGGAAGGTACTGCTGCCTGAAGAGACCAGAGAGGAAGCGGCAGATCCCGTGCAGCTTACTGTGACTCCCCCTCCCCACGCCGACTGAGATGGGACTGCAGCAGACCACTGGGGAGCTGTCTGCTAGTGGGCCGAGGCACCTACTTGGGCCTTGCGATGTCGTCTTAGCTGCGATGAAGCTGACCCGATGGCTGCCTGTCTGCTGCACCCTCCGTGAGATGCCTTGGCATGATGGGGGACCCCACACATCCTTCCCGCTAGACACAGGCTGAAGCTGAATATTTTGTTCCCCTTTTCTGTCGCAGACCCATAACTCTGCGGCAAATCTCCACCAGGCAGACTCCCCCCCCCGCGCTGAGTATTCCTACTTTGTTATTCCCCCCACGATGATATTATTACTTTGATCTCCTTGCCCCCTCTTGCTGAGGCCATTTTGAGGACGTTTGATTTTTTTATTTCTTGCAGTTCGCACCGAAGACGTTTTGATTCCCTCCCTTTTTGTTTTTATTCCCAAGGTGTCGTATTTTGGGTTTCTATTTTCCCCCCTTGCTTATGCACACTCTGATTTTTTTAGCAGTACATTTGCGTTACTCACCTGGCTACTTATTGCTTTTGATGCTTTCATTATCTAGGTTTATGCCCCTTTTCAGATGTCGTATATTGGTCCTGTGAATTGTGTTTACCTTTTCTCCCCTGCCAAGATTCGTATTCTCTTTAGAAGGCATCGCCAGAGGGGTACATCATGCAAATGCTTTCAAATAAATTCTGACCCAGTGGAATGGTTCTAGTTCATCATAGGTACCTTTGGATGCCCAGGACACACTCATAGGCTTTGTTCCTACTCGCTCTTGGCCTGGCAGGACCCGCGATGGGTTCTGCTCCTTGACTTTCACGTTTACTGATGGGGTCCTCCAAGACTCAAGATGTACAGGCACGTGCATTTTGCTACCCCTCCACACTAATGGAGTTTGTTCGTATATTTGTATCTGTTTGTACATGTCCGGTTGACATCGTTTTTTTTTTTTATGTGTAGCATCCTTTGGTTTCGGGGCATGGGAACTGAAGGTTCTCTTTTATATTATACAAATACGACATCAGCTGTCATGGGTTGTTCCCCCATGGGATTTGCTAGGGACAGGACGGGACTAAACTGGTGGTCCACGGAGGTCCGTGTTCTATGAAAACCATCTCCCAGAATGTCAAGGGTCTTAGTGTCCCTTTTCAGTGACACGCCCTTTATGCTGATTTATGGAAAAGTTCCCCTGATGTGCTTTGTTTACAAGAGGAGACCCATTTTAATTCATTGCCGCCGCCGGATGTTCTATGCCGACCAGTGACCTATACACAGTGGGACGGCATAAAACATCACGTGGCGTTTGGGAAGAGAAGCGGCCGGGTGAGGACCAGAGAGCCGATCGCCAGCTGGGGTGTCTGCCTGACAACGCAGACAGTCCCCCAGCAGCCAATAACGCTATTCAGCTCATGTGACAATGGTGCCAACGTGTCACGGTCACAATGTGTCAGCCAACCTTTCAGTGTGGATCACAGCATAATCCCTGTGATCAGCCAGACTGGGACAATCTGTATTTTCTTCCATTTACTTTTGGGTCAAAAAAATAATTTGACCATTTTTGTCAGCTGCAGCAGTTTTTTAAAAAAATGTTAACCCCTGCTGCCTGATCGCTAGTGTACATTATTAGTCAGTATGGTACTGTATTACTGATCATTGTTTTCAGAGGGCTCTCTGAGCAAGCTGACCTTTCTTGGTGGGTATATTTTTTATAATAATAAAAACGTTTCTTTTAGTGCTTGTCGCAGGTGTGTAATCTGCGATTTAAAAATAAAAAATAAAAAAAAATAAATAGGGGTTGGGTATTGGGTTGTGTGTGGGTGGAAGTGGGAGTTTTTGACCATTTTTTGTCAGCTGCAGCAGTTTTTACATTTTTCTTAACCCTTTACGCTGCTACCGGATCACAATTGTAAAGTGTTGTGTACGGTACCGTGTCACCAGGGCTTGAAAAATGCGCTCGTCTGGGATGAGTGAAATATTGGTCTTGATGAGCGGCTCTGCAGACAGTCAGGGCAGGCACTTTCTATAAAGGCAGCACATGCGTCACGCATAAATCGGCATCAGCCTTTCCCTCTGTGCATGAGGAGAGTAATGCCACAGCTCCTGCTGAGCTCCATGATCAGTTAATGGCCCTGTCTGGTGCAGGGTGATGAGGTGTCAGACTGACTGGACTTCACCTCTATAGAAGAGACGAGGAAACTCCACATCGTACTGGGAGAAGAGGAGCCAATGGTGAAAATATCTGCACAAAACGTCACAGACTGAGAGGAGCTCGAGAGATCCTGGACTTCTAAATCCCAAACATGGACTCGCCCCCATCCCCCTTCATATTATCCCTTACCCATTTACCCCATCTCATTCTTTACCCCTAATAATAACCCACTACCCCCCCTTCCATCCCATATAACCTCCCCATATGCTTTGGCAATGCTAAAATGTATTTGGTCCTGCCAATAAAGCTTATTTGTATTGAATTGTATTGACTGCCGCCCCCCTGAGTCACTATCAAACCCATCAGTTCACAATAGGTTTCCATGTGACTGCTGGAGCTTGACTTTGAAAAGTCCTAATGGAGCCACAGTCACAGGATGAGTCCCTTATAAGGCTAGAGTCAGACGAATGCAGTATGAGCACACTCTGCGTTCATGCACAACGGAGAGACAGAAGATGCAGTAGACACCACATGGTCTGTATTTCTTGATGGACGTAGCAGAAAAAAAAGGAATTGTGGGAAATAAAATTAATATGAAAAATGCTAAAAATTTGAAAAGGATATAAAAAGCCATTGTGTGCGTCAAGGTGCTGGACGTCGCAAAAGCGCTGCGTCTGACATCTCCTCACAAAAACGCTACACGGACGTGGCGCACTCTGCGCGTCCATGGTAGCGGTTTTACGTTATTGCCTAAGTGTGTCCGTTTGCAACGTGCGTTGTGTGTGCGCAGTTTAGTACGGACGCACTTAGTGTGTGGGTCTCTATTGCTCATGATTCTATGCTACGACGGCCGTTAAACTGTGCGGCAACATGGACATGATCACTGCGTTCGTCTGACACGGGTCTAAGAAGAAAGGTGTTTGCTATCCTGCTCAGATAAAGACTTTTTGAACTCCAACAAGGCAGTAAAGCAGTAGGAGGCTCTCCATTTTATGAGATGGGCGTGAGAACCACAGGAGCTGCCACCACCCTAATGGAGGTGATCCGGACTGAAAGGCTGTGGAATAAATCACTGGACACTGGAGCCATTAGGGTGGTGGCAGCTCCTGTGGTTCTCAGGCCCATCTTATAAAATGGAGAGCCTCCTGCTGCTTTACTACCTTGGAGTTCAAAAAGACTTTATCTGAGCAGGATAGCAAACACCTTTCTTCTTAGGCCCTTGTCAGACGAACGCAGTGACCACGTCCATGTTGCCGCACAGTTTAACGGCCGTCTTCCCTGTGAAGGTAATCTGTATACTGATCTCAAATCAAAATCAAGCTTTATTGGCAGGACCAAATACATTTTAGCATTGCCAAAGCATATGGGGAGGTTATATGGGGTGGGGGGGGGGTAGTGGGACATATATGGGGGGGGGGGGAATGGGCAAGTCCATGGACATTATCAGGGGTAAGGGATAATGTGAAGGGGGATGGGGGCGAGTCAGTGTTGGGGATTTATAAGTCCGGGATCTCTCATGTTCCGCTCAGTCTGTGACATTCTGTGACGTATTGAGCAGATATTTTCACCGCCGGCTCCTCTTCTCCCAGTATGATGTGGAGTTTCTTCACCTCTATAGAAGAGACGAAGTCTGGGATGAGAGCGGAGAGTCACTGGAAGTGGGTGTTCCGCAGTGCCGAGTACTTGGGGCACTGTAGGAGGAAGTGGACCTCATCTTCCAGGGCCCCCTGGTCACAATGCTGGCACAGTCTATTCTCCCCGGGCTTGTAGGTCTGTCTATGCTGCCCTGATTCGATTTCCAGGCTGTGAGCGCCCAGTCTGTAGCGGCTCAGGATTTGTCTGTCCTGTCCTCGGGGTCTTGTAGTAGCTCCAGGTATGGGGCCAGTTTGTATTCCCTCTGTAATGATTGGTAAATGGTGAGTTTCTGGGAGTTTGCTATATCATGACTATATTCTCTGATATAGTTTTCCCTGGAATCATTAATTAGGGCCTTTATTTGATATTTTGTCAGGTTGCATTCATGGGGGCTTTGGATGATCAGGGTGGATATGAGTTGTTGCAGCCCACATGGTTTGGGGTGGTCCTTGGACAGTAGGGCTTTATGGTGGTATGAGTTGAGGCTGCTGATGTTTAGGTGGTCCCAGTATGATAGGGGAGTCTGCCCAGCAAGCATTGTTAGAGGTGCTCCGATAGACTTTGAGGAGGGGCTTGCAGAATTCCAGATGGAATATTTCTGTTGGGCTGGTGTCCCATTTGGGTTGGTCTGGGTAGGTGATGGGGCCCCATACTTCACTGCCATAAAAGAGGATTGGAGCGATGACGCTATCAAAGATTTTAAGCCAGACTCTTACAGGTGGTTTTAGTTTGTAGAGTTTTCTTCTGATGGCATAGAAGGTTCTACACGCCTTGTCTCTTAGGGCCTCTATGGCTGGTTTGAAACTTCCCGGTTTGTTTCTAGGCCGAGATATGTGTAGCTGTTGGCTTCATCAAGAGTGCAGTCATTAAGTGTGAAAGAGGAACTCTTGGTTTTTGTGTTCTTCCTTTGGAAAACCATGACCTTTGTTTTCTTTTGGTTGATGGGTAGTGCCCATGCCGCACTGTATTTTTCCAGCACTTCCAGGCTGTCTTGTAGACCTCTCTCTGTTGGTGATAGTAGTAGGAGGTCATCTGCATACAACAGGAACTTCACCTCGGTGTCATAGAGGTGTGTAGAGTTAGTCTTGGTGCTGAGGAGGATTCTAGAGCTTCAGCCAGTCCATTGATGTACAGTCAGGTCCATAAATATTGGGACATCGACACAATTCTAACATCTTTGGCTCTATACACCACCACAATGGAGTTGGAATGAAACAAACACAAGGTGATTTAACTGCAGACTGTCAGCTTTAATTTGAGGGTATGTACATCCAACTCAGGTGAACAGTGTAGGACTTGCAGCAGTTTGCAGATGTGCCTCCCACTTATTAAGGGACCAAAGGTAACGGGACAATTGGCTTCTCAGCTGTTCCATGGCCAGGTGTGTGATATTCCCTCATTACACCAATTACAATGTGCAGATAAAAGGCCCAGAGTTCATTTCAAGTGTGCTATTTGTATTTGGAATCTGATGCTTTCAACTCTCAAGATGAGATCCATAGAGCTGTCACTATCAGTGAAGCAGGCCATCATTAGGCTGAAGAAACAAAATAAACCCATCAGAGAGATAGCAAGAACATTAGGCGTGGCCAAAACAACGGTCTGGAACATTCTCAAAAAGAAGGAACGCACCGGTGAGCTCAGCAACACCAAAAGACCCGGGAGACCATGGAAAACAACTGTGGTGGATGACCGAAGAATTCTTTCCCTGGTGAAGAAAACACCCTTCACAACAGTTGGCCAGATCAAGAACACTCTCCATGAGGTAGGTGTATGTGTGTCAAAATCAACCATCAAGAGAAGACTTCACCAGAGTGAAAACAGAGGGTTCACCACAAGATGTAAACCATTGGTGAGCCTCAAAAACAGGAAGGCCAGTTAGAGTTTGCCAAACAACACCTAACAAAGCCTTCACAGTTCTGGAACAAGATCCTATGGACAGATGAGACCAAGATCAACTTGTACCAGAGTGATGGGAAGAGAAGAAGAGTATGGAGAAGGAAAGGAACTGCTCATGATCCTATACCACCTCATCAGTGAAACATGGTGGTGGTAGTGTCATGGCGTGGGCATGTATGGCTGCCAATGGAACTGGTGCTCTAGTATTTATTGATGATGTGACTGCTGACAAAAGCAGCAGGATGAATTCTGAAGTGTTTTGGGCAATATTATCTGCTCACATTCAGCCAAATGCTGCAGAACTCATTGGACGGCGCTTCACAGTGCAGATGGACAATGACCCAAAGCATACTGCAAAAGCAACCAAAGGGTTTTTGAAGGGACAGAAGTGGAATGTTATGCAATGGCCAAGTCAATCACCTGACCTGAATCCCATTGAGCATGCATTTCACTTGCTGAAGACAAAACTGAAGGGAAAATGCCCCAAGAACAAGCAGGAACTGAAGACAGTTGCAGTAGAGGCCTGGCAGAGCATCACCAGGGATGAAACCCAGCGTCTGGTGATGTCCATGCGTTACAGACTTCAGGCTGTGATTGACTGCAAAGGATTTGCAGCCAAGTATTAAGAAGGGAAAGTTTGATTTATGATTATTATTCTGTCCCATTACTTTTGGTCCCTTAACAAGTGGGAGGCACATCTGCAAACTGCTGCAAGTCCTACACCGCTCACCTGAGTTGGATGTACATACCCTCAAATTAAAGCTGACAGTCTGCAGTTAAAGCACATTGTGTTTGTTTCATTCCAACTCCATTGTGGTGGTGTATAGAGCAAAAGATGTTAGAATAGTGTCGATGTCCCAATATTTCTGGACCTGACTGTATGTGGAGATTTAAATATCTCCGTGGATTGTCAACGCACCTCCTCTAGATCCCATTTCAATCGCCTCACTAAATTGTTGCATTAATTCCACCCCAGGGAAGTGGATTACACTTTTTCTTTTGCCCACAAACAATGTTCTAGACGTGATTACTTTTTGATAAAGGGCGATGTTCTACTCATAATTCAGGATTGAGGGATAGGGACCTTTTCTTGGTCTGATCATGCATCAGTGATGTTGCTGCTCTCAGACGTGGGTTAGAGCGCCTTGATGAATCGCTACTGGCCAGTCCTGAGGTTCTGGAAGAGGTTACACAGACCCTCACCCATTATTCGAGACAATCCTGGCCTGGATATTACTCCTGATATCCTGTGGTAGCACATAATAAAAATCCCACGGGGGGGCGTGGCCGACTGTGCAGGGAAGAGGACGCATCTCACGAGAGCTCTGTCTGGAGAAGCTGTGAAGGGGGTTCTCCTAGGGGATCCTCTCAGCTAGAAATCCTCTGCAGGGTCCCTGAGCAGTTGGCCATCAGGGGTGCATCCTCCGGAGCCTGCGTTGTCCCCCCCTCCGGAGCTGAGACACGAGTCTGGCCGTTGAAAGCTCAGCTGAGGTGCTCGGACGGCAGCCATCTTGGGGCCTGTTTCCTGGCCTTGCAGAATCACTTCCCTGCTCCTTCCAGGCAGACACCTGCTGTTTGCTGGGGAGATGGAGGGCCCCCATCCCCCGGTCACTACGGTGGTCGGTGTACCAGAGCCGGGAGGTGTGAGGAGAGGGCGGCTTACTCCCCTCCTCCTCCCAGATGAGAAAATGGCCGTGGTAACGGGCCTTGATGCCTGTTTACAGTTGTTGGGGGAGGAGGATTCGGGCCTGCTTACTAGGGGAACATGGAGCCTGATGATGGCTGCACTGAGGAGCTGCAGAGAGGTGGATGATGCCCGTGGTGGCGAATCTGATATGGCCTTACTCACCTGCAATGCGTTGGATTGTGCAGAGGCGGTGGAAGAGGTGGCTCGCAGTGAGGTAGCGGGAGACCTGGAGGTAGATCGGATGCTGGCCCTTCTGCTGCCGGGAGCTGTACCTGTTCCGGATGGTGAGGTGGCACCAGTTGTTGAGGATGCTGTGGAGCGAGCCGGCGGATCTCCCCTTGGGATACCTGCGTCAGTGGGGCTTTCTGCGGGTGCTGAGTGGTCCTTTGGAGTGGCACCGATGGACTATCTGCCTCGTGGGGAGGATTACTACGCAGCTGATTCTACATGGCGCTGGCTGGCCCGACGAGCGTTAACTGCAGCATCCTTTTTGATGGAACTGCTCACACAGCCCTTTGGCTGGATACCGGCTGAAGAGGCTTCTGGGTCCTCTTTTTTGACCTCCGTTATTTTTTTTTGGTGCCAGGCTTTCTTCGATTCTGATGTCCATCTTCGTCTCCATGGTTTCCTTTTTGTTTTTAGTTTGACCCCCCCACCTATCCCACCGCTAGCTGATATTTTTCCTAACTACAATTTACCTGACGTTTGTGCTAATTTTTGAGGACTTGGATTTCTACTGAGACATTTCTTTGACGACTTTCATCATTATTATCCCCCATTCTTTTGATTTTTGCCGTTTCCTTCTGAGACAACCCCCCCTCCCCTTTTATATGTTGCATCTGTGCATTTGCTTTTTGGCCCTGCGAGGTCATCATTGCAGGTCGTTTTGTGACCCTTATTTTCCAAAATAAAAATCTTAAATACAAAAAAAAAAAAAAAAAAAAAATACCACGGACAACTGGTTTAAGTGGGTTCTCACTTTATGAACAACAAAACTCCGGTAGACTAGGGGCTCTATTACAATCTTCGCGTCTAAATGCTCGCGCAGCGCGTGATTTTTTTGCACAAAGCGTTAAACGTTAACGCTCGTAAATCAACGCTGGTATTACAATCCTCGTGCATTTTTTCATCTGTCGAGCATTAACGCGCGCAGCAACATTGCGTGCAGAAATCATTGTGCGGACTGTTTCATGCGATTCAGCCAATCAGAATTAAGAACCACAATTGTCTCCCGTTAAGTTTTTGCGCCTGTCAAAGTCAATCCGCGCATATATGCTGCATCAATAAAAAATGCAAACACAACTTCTCAAATTTATTGGTTTGGTATGTTTAAAATGTTTAACTATACTTTGCTGCGTATCTTTTTTGGGCTGGTGTATTTGGTGTCGGCCAGGTTGACAGAATTTGCCATTAACGCCAGCTTTTAGGAGTTGTTAAAATTATGCACGCAAAGGCTGTGCGTTACAAACTGTGCATAGATTGTAATACCATCCGTGTATCAGCGCACAAACGCATTTGCGCTCACAATGATAAGTATAGGACGCGCAAAGTACAGTAAGCTCACACAGCGTTGGCGCAGGTTCACCCACGGTAGACGTATACGCGCGTTTGTTGCGCTGCGATTGTAATACGACGTTCAGCGGAAAGGGTTTTGCCCCTCACGTTAATGCGTTTTTGCACGTGCGCAAATGTTTGCGCTAAGATTGTAATTGGGCCCTGGATCTCTTGAAACATAGACGAGGCCGACGTCTAACATAAACTGCACCATCTCCGACCTCTGTATCTACGCTACAGGTTCAGCGCCTGCAACTACTTGACTTTGACAAAACAGATTAATATAAAGCTTATCTCTATGGGAATAAGCCGAGTAAAATGTTGGCTAATAGGTTGAGGATGAGACTGGGTAAAGGGGGAAAAATAAATAATAACGCTTGTTTCCTATATCCTGCGAGTATCTGGGTTATGGATCAGTGAGTAATAATAGGCAGATGGAGGAAGGGTCACAAGGCCCTGTGTAACTGGAAGCCGCCATTAGCAGGTCCTATCTGCTATTATTACTAACTGATCCATAACCGCATGCTTTAATTTGTGTTTGTGAACTGGCCGGCCCTTCCACAAATACAGCAGCCAATGAAATCAAGCCGTCAATTATTAATCAGTTTGGATTCTGCATTTTAATATGGTTTATTTATTGCTACGTGTGTTGTGAATTGTTGTATTTTATTTATTACGGTTTGTGTTATTACGGAGGCGGCACAGCTATTTATTATGTTTAAAATAAATGTTATTCAGACACTAAAGAGGCTATAATTATAGATTTGTCAAGTCCACAATGTTACACATCGAGCTCAGGACTTGTTTCTTAGTTAGGTTTAGATTAGGCTAGGGTCAGAGTGGGGCAGTCGGAACGCGCGTGCAGGCGCACTAAATCACGGCAGCAGTAGCAGCACATAACGGCCAATGACGGCCAATATACGCAGTACGTGCGTACGAAAGTGCGCCGACACCACGCAACCAGCAAATGAACGCATTTTTATCAGAACGTGAAACCGCTGCTACTGACGTACAGAGTGCGCTGCGGCCGCATAGCAGCGTGTGTGTGTGAATTGGAGATGTCAGACGCTGCTAGTGTGCGGCCTACATAACTTTCAAACAGCCGGATTTCCCTAGACTTCTTTTTACCCCACCGTCATGAAATACGTCCAGAATTGCGCATCGTCTGACCACTTAAGCGTATTCCGTGAAAAAATGCGTGCGCACGCATCGACGTACATTTTGACGGTGGCCGCAGAAAATGCGCTCATCTGTCCCTAGCCTTAATAATGTTTTTTAAGAAAAGCCTGTGTGTTTTGCTTGTTTTCGGGGATGTTGGGATGGAGAGCAAAACTGCATAATGGGGGGGGGGGGATGTTTGCCCAGGGCCCAGTCAATATTAAAGCCGGCCCTGCAGGGGTTGATTGTCACACAGGGGCTTCTTATAGACTAAGCATTGCCTTATTCCCATGGCTGGGAGACATTTCATTTCTGAATTCACACACATCATTATACAGCGGATACAGGTTATAATCAGCAATATATGGATTTACTTACAAGAAGCCGCTCACTCCCAGGACCCTCAGGCTGGATCTCCTCTCTGGATTCACCAGGCAGATCTGCGGGCTCACAGGGCCCAGGACACAAAGGGGATGGAGCTACAGGGGATAAAGGAGATGCAGGAGTTACATATAATCCCACATCAATACAAACAAGTGTGAAAAAGAAGAAACATATCTAACCCGAGGGAAAAACGAGCATAAAGAGAATATATTCCGTATGGTTTGGTTTCCTCCCTCGTTTCTCTACTTCCTTGTTTGCGTTCCAGGCCTCGCTCTCAAGTTTCAGCGCAGCTCCATGATGCAGAGACAGAATAGGGGCTCAAGCATACATGTGAAGCACAGAGAGGGAGCAGGCAGAGGCACAGATGTGAGTCACACAGAGAGGTACAGGCATAAGGCTTGGGGAAAGAATAGGACAGACATGAAGGTCAGAGAGTAAGACAGACATGAAGCTGACAAGGTCAGAGAGGGACAGATTGTAACCGTCTCCTGTTCCCTGGCTGTATCTCTGTTATTAACTCTCCCTAGAATTCCTCAGACGCCAGATCAATGTTACCCAGGAATCCAGATACCACAAGGCTTGATGTAGATACAGCACAGAGAGGGAAAGGCAGGAAATAACTCCTTAATGTCCTCCCCCCCCCCCCACACACAGACAGCGAGGCATGAACAATAACACCACAATGTTTACCCCCCCCCCCCAGTGATTAGAGAACAAAGGAGCTGCCCCCCCTGGATAACCCCCCCCCCCACCAGGAGAGGTCAGAATAACAGCATGGCGAATATATCATCTTGTGGTTTTTCAACTCCGTCACAACTAGACTCAATATATAAATTTTAAAAAAATAATATTAATAGAATTATAAAAAAAAGTTTTTTTGGGGGAAAAAAACAATTTTCTGTCTTAATTTCCATTTTGGTGAATCACTAATGGAAGCCACTCAGCCTTGGACACAGCACACTGTGTGCTCAGAGGGGGGGGGGGGATTACACAATCACTAACCTGTATACCGGACCTGTAATCACTAGTGAATGAGTTCTAAACATGATCTATAAAGGGTGAAATCATTATACTGTACATATCATGGGGATCAGTAAAACTCTGCACTGTGACAGCCGGCCTCTCAACTGTCTCCGACTGGATGACTTCACATTTCCTAAAGCTTAACCTCTAGAAAACTGAACTTCTCATCTTCCCTCCCTCTAAAACCCCTCTTCCTGCACCCATCTCCCTTCAGGTGAATGGTGCCACCATTACTTCTTCCTATCAGGCTCACTGCCTAGGGGGCCTCTTGGACTCTGATCTCTCCTTTACTCCTCACATTCAGTCACTAACCAAATCCTGCTACTTCCACCTAAAAAAAGATTGCACACATCCGTCCCTTTCTTAATCAGGACTCTAAAATGCTCATCCAAGCCCTTATTATCTCCCACCTTGACTACTGTAACCTCCTTCTCTCTGGCCTTAAAAGATCCCAGATTCTTCCTCTGCAGTCTATAATGAATGCATTGCCAATGCCAGACTCCTACACCTCACCTCTCACACCTCACCCCTTTGTCAATCTCTACACTGGCTCCCGGTTTCCTTTAGAATCCATTTCAAAATACTGGTGCTCAAGTACAAAACTCTCCATAACTGCGCTCCTGCCTACATCTCCCTTATTAGCAGGTATACCCAATCCTGACCACTTCGCTCTGCCAGTGATCTGATGCTATCAGCTTCGTGTACCTGCACCCCCAGCTCCCACCTTCAGGACTTCTCCCGAGTTGCCCCCTTTCTATGGAACTCCCTCGCAACATTAGCCTCTCCCCATCTCTCCAGTCCTTCAAGAAGTCTCTGAAAACTCATTACTTTAGAGAAGCCTATCCGCTCACTCCATGATCCCTCACTGTACATCTCTTGCTCCATCTTCCCAATCAGCACACATGCGCCCCGCTACTACTCATACTCCAGGTACCATCATCTACTGTCACCCCTCTCCTTTTAGATTGTAAGCTCTCGAGCAGGGTCCTTCCCTCCTACTGTTCCATGTGTGTAACATGTGTGTATATTTGTTATTCTGTGTCTCCCATTTTACAGCGCTAAGGAATCTGTTGGCTCTTTATAAATGCTTGTAACTGTAACCCAGTGGGGATCTCAGGCTGTCAGGGCAGTGGGTGACACTCCTGGGATGCACATGTTCCTGCACACAGAGTCCAAACCCCTTCATAAAGCTGCAGGTAAAGCCCCTCCCCTGCTCAGTAATAACCCCCCCCCACCTCACCGGCCGGACGTGCAGCAACAGAGAAGCAAAATGAGGAACCGGAATGGACAGACGGACACCGGGAACCTGGATGGAAGGAATGGAGCATGTGCAGAGCTAATGTTTTGGTTTTTGGGTACAGGCAGTGGAGGGGGTCTCTGGGTATGTTTGTTAGGACAAGGAATAGCCCTGATGCATGCTCTGCTTGGAGTCTTGCAGTCACATGACTGCATTCAGCTTCCCCTTAATGAAATCTCCTGCCCAGCATGCATCTGGCAGGCTACCGTACTTCTCATCACTGCAGGGCCGGTGCAAGCATTTTTGTTTAGTCAGGCGAAGGTGCGACAATATTTCAGATCTCTGTGCACATCACTTTGACACAATTTTTTGTGTATGCACTTTATGAGAAAGGAATTATATATGAGCACATGCACTTTATACATGTACTCCACACATGTGGTTTTATTGTACACGATTTTATCATAGGAATTTGGAATTTATGCATGTTGATAATTGATCATCACTGCCATTTTTGGATGTTGTTGTGATTTTGCACATAATTGGGATAGGTTGGTCCATCGAAAATCATTTGTTTTATATTGAGTGACCACTGTATCCATTGCGGACATAGGCCCTAATCGAAGTACATAATAGATGGTTAGGCACATGTCCAGGAATAATACCTGTATATAAAAACCTATTGATTTAAAGTATCCACTGCGCCACTAGGAACCCCTAATTTCTCCTGTATTCTATTTGCACATTTTGTTGAGGTTTATGTGCAATACCTTGTAGGCAGCAACCCTAATTAACACCAATACCAACACAGCGCCTCCACAGACACCCATTTCCACTCACCGATATCATGCCCACTCAGATACATATATACAGACCAAAACATATACAGATATATATATATATATATATATATATATACAGACTAGAACATGCCCAGATACATATATACAGAGACCTCAGACCAGAACATGTCCAGATACATATATTCGGGGGGGGGCATTCTACCAGTTTTGGCCAAGAGCTGGTGATGGGTTCACAGTGACAGGCGGATATATTTGCCCCCAGCTCACATGGATATATATATTGCCCCCAAAAAAGGATTGGATTTCAAAGAACCCAAAAATGAGGTGGAAATGACAGTTAACAATGTTAACCTTTATTGAACATATAGAACATAGAAAACGGACACACCCACAAAAATATATAAAATCAAGATATCATGAACCTGAGACCATAACCAAAGATCAATAAGTAGTCACAAAGGCATCTGATGCAAGGTGAGGTCTCTAAATCAGCAATTGCATGTTAGAGCTAAGAACAGCTACCTCAATTGCGTCAAGCAAGAGATGTACAGAGATCCCCTCTGAATGTATGAAGTCACTGAGTGTAGTCAATACTTGGAAGCATACACTACCAGATTAGTTGCTGTAATTAGCATGCACCACTCAAGAAAATCACAATGAAGTGCAGGCAGTAGTGGTCAACATCACGGAATACAAGCGGTTAATGAAAAGGAAAAGAGTGGACTTGGCAGCTACGATTTGCATGCACTGATTGAGAAATCACAATAAAGTGCAGGCAGTAGCAGTCCACAAACAAGAATATATTCCGCAGCAAGATGAAGATCCAAAATGTATATCAGTATAACGCATCAAGGGGGATATCATGATATTAAAAATCCATCTCAAAATTAAACATGCTGCAGTAATGGTATACGGCTGCAGGCAATCAGTAATAGCCCAGGAGGATTGCGATGCAATAGCGTCAATCTCTATAGAATATAGGTGCGTCCAGCAACAGCATGAAAAGAGAGGATAAAATTAATGAGTCCGTAGGGCACATCCAACGCGCGTTTCGCTTGTATCTGCTCCTCAGGGACGTGGAAAGACTAATAAACATATGATCTCTTTTAAAGATTGTGCCGTCTGGGTTCAGGTGGTCACATGGAGAAATTCGGCCAATCACATAGTTGTAAAAACAGACCGCTGTGATTGGTCTGCGGGTGTCATGTGGAAGCCCTGGTCCAATTGTAACCTTGCCAGGGAAAGTCATTGACCAAACATGAGACAGACGATCGTATATATTGTATGACAGTACGATCGTATATACTGTATGACAGTATATTACGGGCAGCAGGATGGTCGTTGTGTCGAGCTAAAATGCTAACTTAGGGGTATATTTAACCTATTGTGGCAATCTAGTGTCATACTATTCCAGTCACAGTATTAAGCTGGTCACACTTTAAAGGCACAAATATTAGGGACAGACTCATGCTTTTACCTAAAAGACGACCACAACAAATAGCCTACTAGCTGTCATGGTTCCCGGATCCCACCATGCAGTCCTTAAAGCCCAACACTCCACAGAGCCCAAAAGCTACCAACAGGGTAGCCGTAAAATAATCCCTAACTGTCTGGTCCTTACAATTGGCCAGGTATACTAGCTAGACAGAAAGGGATAATCAAAGACAATGTCGTAATACAAAACCAGGTCAGCAACACGGGGGTAGTCAGACGAGCCAGAATCAGGAATACAGAGTATAGAATGGACAAAGGGAATAGCTGGGTCGATATCAGTGCAGGAGCGTAGTACAAGGAAATAGTCTAGGGCAACGGAAGGCAGAATAGTCAGAAAACAAGCAGAGGTCAATAACAGGTTCAATCACGAGAGAATACAGGTACAGGGAGCTCAGGTATGGATAACCACGATCTGGCACTGCTTAGAAGGAACTGTTGGTTTTTAAAAGACCTGGACTCCTCTGATAGGTCCGCTTCACCAGACCGCGCCCCCCTCTCAAGTCGCGCCTCATGCAGCCACCTCGCTGCCTGTCTCTATTTAAACCGTGCTCTGGCAAGTGAGCAGCATCAGACACGCTGCCGCCGAGCACACCGGAGGGGCTGGAAGCCCCCAACATTACACTAGCCCCACAGTCCATACCTCAGCACAATGTTTGCATGACACCCTAAAAGAGAACCAATTTCATTCTGTCATACCTAAATCAGTTTTGGTAATTAACGCTGAAAATACCCGGGGATCTGTAGAATTGATAAAATGCATAATGCAAAAAATACTTAGGTGCCCACGGGAAATGGAGATATCCAGATTGCAGCAATGATGTTCAACGTATCACGTTATGAAACAGAGATGATGAATGTAAATTCCCATAGGAATAACTGAAGAATGAACGTTAGCAATAATTCACATATTGAGATTGATCAATACTGCAATGTATGCTCAGAGGATAGCCCAAAGTGGCTATATTGTAACATGACCATAGTAATTACCAATAGAGTTATATGATGACTAAATGACTTAATATATACAGTGGCAAGAAAAAGTATGTGAACCCTTGGGATTACGTGGAGTTTTGCATGAATTGGTCATAAAATATGCTCTGGTCTTCATCTGAGTCACAACAATTTGAAAAACACAGTCTACTTAAAATAATACAACACAAACATTATATGTTTTCATGTGTTTATTGAAAATAATATGTAAACATTCACAGTGCAGGGTGTAAAGGTATGTGAACCCCTAGCCTAATGACTTCTCCAAGAGCTAATTGGAGCCAGGAGTGAGCCAACCTTGAGTCCAATCAGTGTGATATTATTGGATGTGTTGCTGAAAGCTGTCCTGCCCTTTAAAAACACACACCAGTTTTGGGTTTACTTGTTTCAAGAAGCACTGCCTGATGTGAACCATGCCTCGCAGAAAAGAGCTCTCAGAAGACCTACGATCAAGAATTGTTGACTTGCATGAAGCTGGAAAGGGTTACAAAAGTATCTCCAAAAGCCTTGATGTTCATGTGTCCACGGTAAGACAGACTGTCTACAAATGGAGAAAGTTCAGCACTGTTGCTACTCTCCCTAGGTGTGGTCATCCTGTAAAGATGACTGCAAGAGCACAGCGCAGAATGCTTAATGAGGTAAAGAAGAATCCTAGAGTGTCAGCTAAAGACTTACAGAAATCTCTGGCACATGCTAACATTTTTGTTGACACATCTACAATAAGGAAAACATTAAACAAGAATGGAGTACATGGGATGACACCACGGAGGAAGCCATTGCTGTCCAAAAAGAATATTGCAGCACGTTTGAAGTTTACAAAAGAGCACCTGGATGTTCCACAGCACTACTGGAAAAATATTCTGTGGACAGATGAAACCCAAATTGAGTTGTTTGGAAAAAACACACAACACTATGTGTGGAGAAAAAAATGCACAGCACACCAACATCAAAACCTCATCCCCACTGTAAGACATGGCGGAAGGAGCATCATGGTTTGGGGCTGCTTTGCTGCCTCAGGGCCTGGATGGATTGTTGTCATTGATGGAAAAATGAATTCCAGAGTTTTTCAAGACATTTTGCAGGAAAACGTAAGACCATCTGTCCGCCAACTGAAGCTCCGCAGAGGATGTGTGATACAACAGGACAATAACCCAAAGCATACAAGTAATTCAACAAAAGAATGGCTTCAACGAAACAAAATACGCCTTCTGGAGTGGCCCAGTCAGAGTCCTGACCTCAACCCGATTGAAATGCTGTGGCATGACCTTAAGAGAGCGAGTCACACCAGACATCCCAAGAATATTGCTACACTGAAACCGTTTTGTGAAGAGAAGTGGTCCAAAATTACTCTAAATCGTTGTGCAGGTCTGATCTGCAACTACAGGAAACGGTTGGTTGAGGTTATTGCTGCCAAAGGATAACTGCCTAATTAGGCACCTAGTTTTGAAATGCAATTACAAAGTAAATACCTTTTGGCAATAACTTTAAATAAAGATATGTTGATGCACAAAGCAGTTTTGAATTAGTGGAGGTTCACTAAATAAGATAGCATTCTCAGTTTTTTTTTATATATATATTTTAAGGAGGTTGATATCGTTTTTTAATAACATCTAGATATTAAGTGATATTGCATTCACTTTTCTAAAACAGTGGAGGTTATTGACAAGATAGTACCTCAAATGGTTTTTTATATACATATATATATTTTTTTGAATAGCCCCCTTTCCCTTTTTTTACAATGGCAGCATAGATAACCTGTATAGGTGCAAGGAAAATTGTGAGCCGATAGACCCTGCGTGGTGCACTACTGAGCTATGCAATGTAAATCTTTCTGCATTTTAATATTTGTATTCCTCTATTTTGAAATGCATTTGGTGAGAAAAGGGAGGTCCCAATTTCCAATGACTTTATGGGGAAAATTTTATATCCATTTTCATTCTTGTGGCTGAGAACCGCCAACTGGAAGTAAAATAGTGACGTTTGGAACGCGGTGGAACGCGGAAATGAACTGCGCATGCGCAAAATGGCGGCGCCCAACGTTAGAAGATTTGGATCATAACGGAAGCATTAATCAAACCAACAAACAGGACATATGGGGACAATTAAGGACGTTTATGGACACTATAAAAAGGTCTATAGGCTCAGCACAACCATACCAGCTGATGAAGCCGCTATTTTGTGCGGCGAAACGCGTTTTGGAGGTTATTTTAATTATGTTTTAATAAATTTTATTTTCTTTATCTCCAATCCTGTTTCTGCTTTGCCATTTTCTGGATCCTCGGCGGTTTTTCTTCTGGGTTTTTTCCCACCCTAAAAAAACCCCATGGGCATGCATCCACGAGCTACGTGAGCTCCTCAGAATGTGAGTACGATTCCATCTATATATTATATCGTGACCTTTGCAGACCTGCACAAGGAGCTTTTCCTTTTTTGTCTCTCCACTGCATGACTTTGGATAGAGTACCTGCTACAAGGTGGGGGTCACCTGAGAAATTGAAGATAAATTACCCACACGCCTGGACCCACTCAGAGGAGCCAGTGTTACGGCTCTTCACTTGTGAGTGGGACATCTATTAGATACATTCAAAGTATATTTTATATATTCTGTGCTGCACTATTATTGTTTATTATTTCTTACATATATGCGAGATCCAAGATCCCAGAGAGCAGTATTTGCGCCGATTCAGGTTATTTATTTCATATATTGTGTGTATTGGTATAGGGGAAACCACTATATCCTGTTATTGGCTATCTGGGTGCCTTGGTGGCGGATGCATGTTGTGTGGCGCTGTACCATCTTTTGTTTATACTGTTTGCAAACAAACTACTGAGCGAAAATATCTGAAATTTACATACAAGGTCCAATGAATGACAATAAAAAGGGCTGTTACAGAACCAAGAAAAAAACGTTTAAAAATATAAATAAATATTTTTGCAAAAAAAATCCCAAAAAATGCTCAAAAGATCCTAAAAAAAAATCTAGAAAGAGACTTTACTGCAGAATATTATAATAAAATGGGAATATTTTTAACATTAAAGCCTATGGGATTCGCCTGAATAAACCTGTCGAGTGATGCCACCGAATGGCAGGGCATTTCAGCAATTTTTCACTGCTGGTTTTTGTTCTCTGAATAGACAAAGCTATGGGGATTTCACTGCCCTCGAACAGGCAACGTATGTGCAGGCAATTCGCCAACATTTGGCGAACTGCCTGCTCTCTGGATAGCCGAATGGCCAGGAAAGTTAACCGAACGCTGAATTTCTTTGAATAACCCTGCTAGACTTAGGTCACATCTGGTGGTCATTTAGACTTTTTCAAATATCCTGAATACACAAAGAGCTTTACAAATGTTCACAAAATTAATCGCTCTTAAAAAGAATGAAGTAAGCTATTAACGTTGACTATCTCCGTCGTATAACATTTAATTTGACCCTCGAATTTCAGAGTAGAAAGATTGTATCAAAATTTGTTTTGGTCTAAGAATATGAATTTACACATTAAACAGTTATAACACCTTCCAAGTTAAAAGGGACACTACCACCAAAAAAAAAATATGTATGTGTTATTCATTTCATGTTGCTGATATCTTATACGTGCTTGGTTTTTACTCCTATACTCCTATATGTGTCACTACATGAATCCATTGCATCCCCCCCCCCCATGTCTTTACCTCACTTGATCCTCATTGTGATTTCGGCCATATAATGGAGTCTATCAGGTCTATTCAGAGAATGGTGAAACCCAGTTGAACTGGCAGGAGAACAATCTAGACCAAATAGTCGATTTGGAAAGGGAGATATATGGGAGAATTTTTCTGGTTTGGCCATTTTGACCTAGAATTTTCACTTCAGTCATTCTCCTGAGTTTCACCTTTCTTTGAAGAGACCTGTATGTGTCAGGCAGCCAACTCACATCATTATATTGTGTGGGATGTAATCAATGGACACCCCAGGGGGTAGATTAAAAGGCTTTTAAAATGCCAGGTCATATCTCTGTTTGCCTCGAGAACAATGGCAGTTAGTGCAGTTAAGGCTAGGGTCAGAGGAGCGTGATTTCTACGGACTGTACGTCCGTGCACATGGATGTACGTCAGTACGGAAGACACAGTAGTGGCCACAGAGTACGTTTATTCACTGACGTATATTTTGACGGATGTAGGAGGGAAAATAAAATAAAAAGCAAAACCATTTTGTCCGTGAAAAATGCTGGACGTATAAATGCAGCCCGTCTGACCACGTTCCATCACTCACACACAAAGCTATGCGGACGTTGCGGACGCAGCGCACTTTGTGCGGCCGTTCTAGGGGTTGTACGTTCTTGCCTGCCTTGCGTCCATGGGCCGCGGCTGTTGTGCGTCCGCAGTTCAGTGCGGACGTACTTCATGTAACGGGCTCTGATGGGCTATCACGGAAGTACTTTTAGGCGCAATCACGGACGTGAACACTACGCTTGTCTGACACCAGCCTAACTGTACAAGAGCCACAAGCAAAGCTTTTGGCAAATGTTACATCATGGGAAAAATCCAGAGATAAAATAGCCAATTCGATTTTTCCGTTTTACATGCAATTACTTCAAAGAAAAACACAGCAGCATATAATGTGTTTTATAAAAGGAGAGAGAGCCAGCGTGAGAGAGAGTGAGCAACACTCAGGATCTTTGGTTCCAGCCAAACACGGTCCTCTAGTCAGCCACATACTTGAAGCTTGTGGAAATGGGAGGCCTTTTATTCCAGCATACAGAAGCAAACAGCAGACTTGGCTTTGGAATCACTATTGCAGGGGATTCAGAAAAAAACCTAAAAGAAAACCTAACTGAAAGGAGAGTTCTTTCGAAACCATAATCTAATAAAAGGGAAAAACACAGCATCTTTTTAGAAGTGTTACTACTCCTTGCTCTGAGCAGTCTGATTAAACACAATTCTGTCCAGCAGGCAGCAGCCTGGGAATTTACCGGTGTCTTAATTGGTTAATTGGCAATAAGTGTGTGAGAGGGTAGAGGCCATGCAGGATTCTGGGTCCAAAATACCTTCCCTCAATTACTCTCCCAGACATCCTGTTACTAGGGTTGCACCGATACCGATACTAGATATTTTTACCGATACCGGAAGCCGGCATTGAGCCGGCTTGCCGGCATCCGAGGGGCTGCGGCGGCTGTCCAAATGCTCTATCGGCATTCGGACAGCCGCCCCTGGAGCTGCTCACCGCAATACTTACCTTCCTGGGCGCCGCCGAGAATGTCTCCGCGCTTGCGCTCGTTGGAAGGACCCCAGCCGCGACCACGTGGGACCATGTGATCAGGGCTGGGGTCCTTCCAACGCGCGCGCGGAAACTTTCCCGGCGGCGCCCAGGAAGGTAAGTATGAACACAGTGAGCAGCTGCAGGGCCTGTCCGAATGCCGATAGAGCATTCGGACAGGCCCTGCAGCTGCTCTCCGCGATGATACTTACCTTCCTGGGCGACACTGGGAAAGTTTCCCCGCGCGCGCTCGTTGGAAGGACCCCAGCCGTGATCACATGGTCCCACGTGGTCGCGGCTGGGGTCCTTCCAATGAGCGCACGTGCGGAGACATTCCCGGCGGTGCCCAGGAAGGTAAGTATCGTCGCGGGGGGGGGATCCATGAGCTGGGGGGGCAATATCCATGTGTGAGCTGTGGGGCATATCCATAAGCTGGGGGCAATATCCATGTGTGAGCTGGGGGCAATATCCATGTGTGAGCTGGGGGCAATATCCATGTGTGAGCTGGGGGGCAAATCCATGTGTGAGCTGGGGCAGTATCCATGTGTGAGCTGGGGGGCATATCCATGTGTGAGCTGGGGCAAATCCATGCGTGAGCTGGGGCAGTATCCATGAGTGAGCTGGGGCAGTATCCATGAGTGAGCTGGGGCATATCCATGAGTGAGCTGGGGCAAATCCATGTGTGAGCTGGGGCAAATCCATGCGTGAGCTGGGGCAAATCCATGCGTGAGCTGGGGCAGTATCCATGAGTGAGCTGGGGCAGTATCCATGAGTGAGCTGGGGCATATCCATGAGTGAGCTGGGGCAAATCCATGTGTGAGCTGGGGCAAATCCATGTGTGAGCTGGGGCAAATCCATGTGTGAGCTGGAGCATATCCATGAGCTGGGGGGCATATCCATGAGTGAGCCTGGGCAAATCCATGAGTGAGCTGGGGCAAATCCATGTGTGAGCTGGGGCAAATCCATGTGTGAGCTGGGGCAAATCCATGTGAGAGCTGGGGCAAATCCATGTGTGAGCTGGGGAAAATCCATGTGTGAGCTGGGGAAAATCCATGTGTGAGCTGGGGCAAATCCATGTGTGAGCTGGGGCAAATCCATGTGTGAGCTGGGGCATATCCATGAGCTGGGGCATATCCATGAGCTGGGGCATATCCATGTGTGAGCTGGGGCAAATCCATGAGCTGGGGCAAATCCATGTGTGAGCTGGAGCATATCCATGAGCTGGGGGCATATCCATGAGCTGGGGGATATATACATGTGAGCTGGAGGCATTTTTATATGGTCTGTTCTTATTGGAAAGCGTCACATGACATTAAAAAGTATCGGTACTCGGTGAGTACTTTTAAAAAGTATCGGTACTTGTACTCGGTCTTAAAAAAGTGGTATTGGTGCATCCCTACCTGTTACCCAACCCACTGTCACAAATATAATAAAATATACATATATATAGGAAAATGTCTGCTCGCATATGGCAAGTAGAAATTATGTGAGGGCGAGTGGAAATGCAGACACAGGCAGCATGATAAATTATTTTGTGCTACCTGCTCTGCATATTCCCGGCGCTGTCCGTGTGGTTTTTGTTTTCTTTTTTTAGGCCCAACGGCCAGCCGGGTAATCCAACATGGCGTCCGGCAGCCCCCTCTGATGATGTCTAGACATCTGCTGCACATGCCTGCCCACAGCTGAAGGATGCACTCCCATTGATGGGTCTCCGCAACTGACGGATAGGGATGAGAGTTCGGTTCGCATCTGTTCGGAGTTCGAATCGAACATCGGCTGTTCATGAACTTCAAACTTTTCAGGCCGTTCGCAAAAAGTGCGAGAATTTTTTTTTGAAAAATGCTTAAAAATACAAAAAAAAAATCTAGAAATAAAGAGACTCTTTACTGCAGAATATTATAAGCAACGGTTTATTAGATATTGGATTAAAACGGGAATATTTTTAACATTGAAGCCTATGGGCTAAAACATTCTTGTTACGAAAACATCAGGCAGACACGGCCCTCTAATCAGGCACTGTCGAGGGCAGCCTGCCGGGGCCTCCCAAGGATCCCCTTAGAAACATAGAAACATAGAAAAATGTCGGCAGATAAGAACCTTTCGGCCCATCTAGTCTGCCCAATTACATGGATACTTTACCTGGATTTATCTTTTGTTTAGGATAGCCTTATGCCTATCCCATGCTTGCTTAAATTCAATTACTGTTTTGGCCTCTACCACTTCTACTGGAAGACTGTTCCATGTATCCACCACCCTCTCAGTAAAATAATGCTTCCTGATGTTACTTTTAAACCTTTGCCCCTCTAATCTAAGACTATGTCCTCTTGTTTTGCTATTTTGTTTCCTTTTAAATATACTCCCTTCCTCTACCTTGTGGATTCCCTTTACGTATTTAAATGTTTCTATCATATCTCCTCTGTCTCGTCTTTTTTCCAAGCTGTACATGTTAAGATCATTAAGCCTTTCTTGGTAACTTTTCTCCTTCAAGCCGTACACCATTTTAGTAGCCCTTCTCTGAACTCTCTCTAAGATGTCTATATCCTTCTGGAGATACGGTCTCCAGTACTGCACACAGTACTCCAAGTGAGGTCTCACCAGTGCTCTGTACAGTGGCATGAGCACTTCCTTTTCCTACTGCTAATACCTCTCCCTACACAACCAAGCATTCTGCTACCATTTCCTGCTGCTCTATTACATTGACTACTTACCCTTAGATCCTCTGAAATAATGACCCCTAAATCCCTTTCCTCAGATGTTGAGGTTAGGACTGTATCAAATATTCTATATTCAGCCCTTGGGTTTTTACGTCCCAGGTGCATTATCTTGCACTTATCCACATTAAAACTCAATTGCCACAACTCCGACCATTTTTTTAGCTTACCTAAATCATTTGTCATTTGGCTGATCCCTCCAGGAACGTCAACCCTGTTGCAAATCTTTGTGTCATCAGCAAAAAGACATACTTTTCCATTAATACCTTCTGCAATATCACTAATAAAAATATTAAAGAGAATGGGTCCAAGTACTGACCCCTGAGGTACCCCACTGGTAACAAGACCTTGCGCCGAATAAACTCCATTTACCACAACCCTCTGTTGTCTGTCACTCAGCCACTGCCTAATCCATTCAACAATATTGGAATCCAAGCTCAAAGATTGCAATTTATTGATAAGCCTTCTATGCGGAACAGTATCAAAAGCCTTACTGAAATCTAAATAAGCAATGTCTACTGCACCACCTGTGTCTATTATTTTTGTTACCCAATCAAAAAATCAATAAGATTAGTTTGGCATGATCTCCCTGAGGTAAACCCATG
This sequence comes from Leptobrachium leishanense, assembly GCA_009667805.1. Classification (NCBI taxonomy): domain Eukaryota; kingdom Metazoa; phylum Chordata; class Amphibia; order Anura; family Megophryidae; genus Leptobrachium; species Leptobrachium leishanense. The sequence continues at coordinate 160,922,798 of CM019068.1, forward strand.
TTGTTTCTGATCCTGTAATCTATGTGTTTTTAGATGTTCAACAATCCTTTCCTTTAACATGGTTTCCATTAATTTACCTACTACTGACGTAAGACTAACTGGCCTATAGTTCCCCGATTCCTCCCTACTACCCTTCTTGTAAATAGGCACAACATTTGCTAATTTCCAGTCTTCTGGGACGACTCCTGTTAACAAGGATTGGTTAAATAAATCTGTTAACGGTTTTGCTATTACATCACTGAGCTCTTTTAATAATTTAGGGTGGATCCCATCAGGCCCCATTGACTTATTTGTCTTTACTTTAGACAGCTGCTTTAGAACCTCCTCCTCTGTAAACTCATATGTAAATGTCTCTTTAGTGTTCTCTCCTAACTGAGGTCCCTTTCCTTCCTTTTCTTCTGCAAAGACTGAACAAAAATATTTATTGAGGCAGTCAGCGAGACTTTTATCCTCTTCTACATACCTTCCTCCTTTGTTTTTAATCTAACTAATCCTTGTTTTACTTTTCTTTTCTCGTTTATGTATCTAAAAAATGTTTTGTCCCCCTTTTTTACTGACTGAGCTATTTTCTCTTCTGCGTGTGCTTTGGAAGCTCTTATAAATTGCTTTGCCTCTTTCTGCCTAATCTTATAGGTTTGCCTATCTTCTTCACGCTGAGTTTTTTTATAATTATTGAATGCTATCTTCTTGTTCTTCACTATTTTGGCCACTTCTGCAGAGTACCACAGTGGTTTCTTCCCTTTTTTGTTTTTGCTAACAAGCCGAATGCAATTTCCTGTGGCCTTCAATAATGCTTCCTTTAAATAATCCCATTTCTCTTGGACTCCCTTTAAATTCCTCCAGTCTGATAATGACTCCTTCACACAAAATCTCATTTTAGAAAAATCTGTTTTTTTAAAGTCTAAAACTTTTGTTTTTGTGTGGTGCGGCGCCATCCCTGTTCTTATATTAAACCATACTGACTGGTGATCACTAGAGCCCAAATTTTCACCTACAACAACGTCCGATACCAAACCTCCATTTGTGAGTATTAAATCCAATATGGCCTCTTTACGGGTCGGCTCCTCAACTACTTGTGTTAGAGATAATCCCAGTAAGGAGTTTAGAATATTTGTACTCCTGGTGCACCCAGCTATTTTGGTTTTCCAGTTCACATCAGGAAGATTAAAGTCCCCCATGATAATAACTTCCCCCTTCATTGCCATTTTGGCTATTTCCTCAACCAGCAGATTATCTAGCTCTTCTACTTGTCCAGGGGGTCTATAGATCACACCTACACGAGCTACTGTATGATTGCCAAATGTTAGTGTAACCCAAACTGACTCTATGTTCACCTCGCTCACTTTTATTTGGTTCGTTTTTATGTTGTTTTTCACATACAGGGCCACTCCTCCTCCTTTCCTACCTTCTCTGTCTTTTCTATATAAAGAGTACCCCGGTATTGTTATGTCCCAGTTATTTTTCTCACTGAACCATGTCTCAGTAACCGCACTAAATCTACTTTTTCAGCTGCCATCATTGCCTCCAGTTCATTGATTTTATTGACTAAACTGCGAGCATTTATAGACACGACTCTGAGCTTGTCATTTTTTACCTCGCATGTTGCTTGCACCCACCGATTTAGTTTTGGGGGACAATCGGGCAGATTGTTTACCCTTTTGTCCCCCTCCTAGTTTAAATATTTCTTTGTGAAACCTTTGAACTTCTCACTGAGAACATATGTTCCCCTATGAGTAAGATGCAAACCATCTTTTTTATACAGTTCCTTTCTGCTCCAATTAGAGCTATCATGGGACACAAAGCCAAATCCTTGCTCCCGACACCATTCCCGAAGCCACAAATTGAATTCCTTATTGCGCATCTTTCTATATTGAATGTTATGCACAGGCAAAACTTCAGAGAATGACACAGTGGACGCAATCTGCTGTATTTTCACCTCCAAGAACACAAAAATCTTCCTTAATCTCAGAAACCTCATTGCTAGCCAAGTCATTTGTCCCTAGATGTACTAGAACATCTACTTCCCCTTGCTGCTTTGCTTCTTTGACAATATTGAGAATACGTCTCCTGTCTCTACGAGCAGTAGCCCCAGGAAGACATCTCACCAAACCACTACTCTCCAGCTCAACACCTCTTATGATAGAATCACCCAGCAACAATTGCCTTCTATCAAGTCCCACCTTTTCATTTTTGTCCTTGGTTGCAGTGCTGCATACCTTAGGCATAGTGGATGGTGGTTCCTCAACTATGGTGTCTGAGACTGCATCTGTCTTACCACTACACTCTGAAAGTGCCTCAAAAGAATTAAGAAGAGCCACAGATTGTGGGACATGCTTCTATCCACAACGCTAAGTCTACCAGATCCTACAGTAGTCCATCTGCCGCTCCTAGGAGGCCTCTGTGGCAGTGGCTTTGTAACAGTCATAGCCTGAGTTTGTCTAACAGATAATTTACAAATCTCAGACTTCAAACAGGCAATTTCCTGCTGCAATAAAGAGAACTGCCTACATATCAGGCACACTCCAAACCTCCAAAAATTGGATCTAAAAACAAACGCATGACAGCTCTTACACTGGACCAAGCCTGCCATTATAAAAGAATGGATTTAAAACCAGCAAATCTTACCTTTTTGTAGGTTTTCTACCTCCTGTCAAACCTCAGACTACCTCCAGAGTATCTCCAGAAGATCTCCTGTAAGAGTTCACTTAGAAGGCTTCCCAAGCTCAATTAGACCAAGCTAATATTCCACAAGCTTTATATAGCCACCTAAGAACACCTCCCCCAGCAAGGCGTGGACAAGTTTAACCACTTTAGCAAATAGCACGCAATTGATTCCAATTGTATGCTAATCAGTAAGAGGAATGAGTCACCAGCCTAACCTAATTTACACACCAGACCTAATTTAAAACCTTAAAATGAATAGAAAAGATCTGTTTGAAACAAAAATCTAAATCACTCACCAGAAGATCTCCTGTAAGAGTTCACTTTGAAGACTTCACTTAGAAGGCTTCCCAAGCTCAATTAGCTTGAGGAGCATGCGGCCGCCGGATGACAGAGCTGCGACTGTGCAGGCTAGCCGCCCGGGTGCATGTGGCAGAGACAGGCGGAGCAGGGAGAGAGCCACTGCACATGCGGCCACGGCAGACCCCCCCCACAACCAGGATCCAGGGAGCCCCCACAGACCACCAGGCTAAGGTAAGGCGACGCATTTCTAAAAAAAAAAAAAATCCGAGGACATTTTTAAATGTCCCCAGGAACATAAAATAAAACTGTTTTTCTTTCTCTACCTGGTTGAATGTATTTAATTATATATATATTGTGTGTATATTTTTAGCAAATTTATAGGGGAAAGTAAGGGCAGGTATGATATATCTATATTCTTATAAATATACAGTGGCAAGAAAAAGTATGTGAACCCTTTGGGATTACGTGGAGTTTTGCATGAATTTGTCATAAAAAAGTCACAACAATTTGAAAAACACAGTCTGCTTAAAATAATACAACACAAACATTATGTTTTCATGTTTTCCACAATACCACAGAGGGGTACGGTGTGATGGCACTGTTGCCGACACTAAAGGCCCAATTTTAAAGCACCGATTGTTACTTTCATCCAAAGCCTGCATAAATTTCACCATAATTTAGCCAAAAAAAAACACTAAACTTGTTCTGTGTGTCCCAAAATGTCTCCTCTTTTCATACAGGCTGCTGCCCAGTGGTGTATTTAGGTTTTGTGCTGCCCTAGGCCTGACTAAACTCGTGCACCCCCTAATTTAAATTTGACGCACCCCTTCCTGTCAAGGGCACACCTCTTCCTGGTTAATCCCCACCCTTCCTTTTTAAGCTCCACCTTTTCCTCTTAGAGCTCCGCCTTTTCCTCTCTTTATATTAAAAGTGGATACTAAGTGCCTACTTGTATATTTTGTATACCATTTCAAATGTATCTATTGAGATAAAGAAAATTATGAAATGTTTAAATTCAAGCATTTTTACAAAGAACAACCACGCATGTCAAGTAAACGGGATCACAGCCGCTCTAATTGGCTGACCAATAAAATCCACAGAAACATGCACTGCATATGAGTGTATCACAGAGCTGCACAGCAATAAAACCCACAGAAATGGGCACTGTGTATGAGCATATCACAGAACTGCACAGAAATAAAACTCACAGTAATGTTGTAACGTTGGGAGCTTCCAGCCCTACCTGTGTGCTTGAGGGCAGCATATCTGATGCTGCTCGCTGACCAATGCCCAGTTTAAATGGAGACAGGCAGGGAGGTGGCTGCATGAGGCGCGGCTTGAGTGGGGGTGTGGCCTGGTGAAGGTCTTTAAAAACCCTCAGTGTATTCTCAGCAGTTGCCAGATCGTGGTTATCCATACCTGAGCTCCTTGTACCTGACTGCTATATTGAATTAACCCGTTATTGACCTCTGCTTGTTTCTGACTATTCTGCCTTCTGTTGCCCTAGACCATTTTCTTGTACTACGCCACTGCTCTGATATCGACCCGGCTATTCCATTTGACCATTCTGAACTCTGTATTCCTGATTCTGGCTCAGCTGACTACTCCCTGTGTTGTTAACCCTTTCTGTCTAGCTAGTTTACCTGGCCAATTCTAAGGACCAGACAGTTAGAGATCTTTCACGGCTACTCTGTTGGTAGCTTCTGGGCTCTGTGGAGTGTGGGGTGTTAAGTACTGCGTGGTGGGATCTGGGAACCGTGACAAATGTGCAGTGTGTATGAGCGTATCCCAGAGCTCCAGGGCAATAAAACTCACAGTAATATGCAGTGTGTATCACAGAATCCACAGCAATAAAACTCCCAGCAATGCAATGTGCGGTGTGTATGAGTGCATCAGAATTCACAGCAATAAAACTCACAGCAATGCAATGTTTGTACCGGCTGGGTGGAGTAGAGGTAATGTCACCGCTCTGCATGGAGAGAGCCTGTGGAGTCATGGGTTCGATCCCAGCGAGCAACCTCTCCAGTAAGTGTCCTTGGCAAGACACCTAACGGTACATACTCGCCACCCAGGACATACTTGAAAACGAGAGAAATCTCAATGTATCCTTCCTGGTAAAATCCTTTCACAAAAAAAAAATGTTTGGTGTGTGTCAGCGTATCAGAATCCACAGCAATAAAACTCCCAGTAAACCGAGTGTGTATGAGCACACAGGCTCACAGCTATTATGCTGTGGAGCCATCTTGTCAGCAGTGGGGTGCCACTGCCAGAGGGTGCACTGTAGCTTTGATTCCCTTCCCGGTGGGTGTTCAGTCCAGAATAGAGTCTGTGTTAACGAAAGGGCGGGCAGCTGCGCACGTGCGTTTCACATGGTTCAGCCTGTCATGTGGTACTGAGACTCAGAGAAATGGCAGTGAAATGCCCTGATGTTCGGTGGTTTCAATCAGCAGGTTTATTCAGGCGAACCCCATAGGTTTCAATGTTAAAAATATTCCTGTTTTTATGCAATATCTAATAAATCATTTATTATTTTAATCTGCAGTAAAAAGTCTTAGCAATAAAAATATTGATTTTTTTTTAGTACCTCTTTGTCATTTTTCATGTTAATTTGGGCAAAATTCCCCCCCTTTTTTTTAACCCCTTAAGGGCCGCTGACGTACCCTGTACGTCTTGTCCTCGGGTCTCCCTTAGACCCGCGGACGTACATGGTACGTCAGCGGCGCCTAATCCCCCTCCCGCCCGATACTCACCTCCCTTGCTGGATCCCACAGCGATCTGGCAAGGAGGAAGCCTGCCCATGTGATTTACATGGGCAGGCGAGGCTGATGACGTCGCCACGCTGCGTGGTGACGTCATCAGCAGGCGTCCCCATGCATTTCAATGGAGGGGAGGGGGGGCTCCTTCGGGGCTAGGGAGATGCCGTTTGCACTGCTGGAGAGGGGAGAGCCTCCCCTTTTCAGCGGTGTATGGCATTAACCGTTTCGCCGCCGGATCACGTTGCGGTGCCAATTGCCACCAAAACGTGATTCAAACCTGGAGGGGGGCTGACATCTTGGATGTCAGCCAAGCCTCCAGGTCCCCCCCACCCACTGACAACCTCACCATATGTGTGAGGATGTCAGTGGGTCAGTTAACCATCTAGCTGCCATGTAGAGATAAGGGGATCCTAAGGATCTCCCGATCCATGGCAGCTAGATGGTCATATTTGCCATCATTTGAAAGGCCTGATTATGGCCTTTCAAATGATACCAAACATGACCAGGTTTGGTTTTAAAAAAAAAATAACAAATAAAAAATTAAATAAAAAAAAATAATAAAAAAATTAAATAAAATAATTTTTTTTTTTTTTTTTAAAGTTTTTTTGTCTGGGGGGGGGTTTAATTAAATAGTACCTAGGCTGTCATCTAAAAATAATTAGCACAAAATGGTCAGAATGAGCGCAGCGCACATAGGTGAACTGTCTCAGCAGTGAAGGGGTTAAAAAGCAAACGCATGTAAACATTGGGTATTTCTAGTCTCGGGACAAAATTTTTAACCTATTTAGCCAGGGTCATTTTGGGTGGTTGTAGATTTTGGGGATTAAATTACGAAAAAGTGTGTTTTTACCATTTTTTCCTCATATTTCATATTTTTTTTATAGTAAATTATTCGATATGATGGAAATAATGGTATTTCTAGAAAGTCCATTTAATGGCGGGAAAAAGGGTGTATAATATGTGTGGGTCGAATAAACGAGTAAGAGGAAAATTTGACCTAAACACTAACAGCGCAGAAACGTAAAAACAGCAGCGGTCACTAAAAGACGGATTTGTGTAAAACCGCCCGGTCACTAAGGGGTTAATAGCAGTTTTTCTTTTTTCTGTAACAGAACTTTTTATTATCAATCATAGGATCTTATATGTAAATTCCAGACACTTTCGTTCAGTAGTTCTTTTGAAAACAGTAGGCCACGGGTTTGCGATGGCAGCATTCAGCGGCCGACTCCATGCACTTTGTGGACCCTCCGGTGAATGGTGAATTCACTGCAGGGTGGGGAAATTTTATTCTCCTAAGTGCAGGGAACTACAGAACACCAAAAAGTTGGCGTCATTTCAGTGCTCTGTGAGTAACCCATTTAGTGGTGAGGTTTTTTGCTGCCCCCTGGAAAGTGAAAGCCCAGGCCTGGCCTACCCAGGACATACTTGAAAATTAGTGAAATCTCAATGTATCCTTCCTGGTAAAATACTTTGCAAAAGTAAAAAAATATATAAAAAAAATATTTTTTTTTTCCTTAGGGGTGGGGCCACCCAGTGCGGGCCGCCGCCCCCTGGAAAGTGCCGCCCTAGGCCTGGGCCTAGTCGGCCTAGGCCAAAATACACCACTGCTGCTGCCCCAAGCAGTTGTTTATGAATAGATTAAAGGAAAAACATTTACCGTCATTTGAAATGTCATTTGTTTCTTTTTAAATGTTTCTATACATCCTACAAACCCGCCACTTCACGTGCAGGCTATGGGGACCTCCTAGGCACGATATTTGAAGGAATTTTTTGTTTTTATTCTTAACCTTTATTTCATGGAAAACTCACTGTTCCTTTAACCTCCCTGGCGGTAATCCCGAGTGTGACTCGGGGTTAAATTTCGCTACCGCGATCGGTAACCCCGAGCCACACTCAGGCTGTATACTCACCGCATCCAGCGCTCACCTCGCCGTCTCTGCAGTCACCTCCGTGTGATTGCGGCGTCGGCGTGTGACTTGCTTCCTGGTTCCGCTCCCTGTGGGCTGCGCGACACAGGGGGTGGGACCAGGTGGCAGATTTGAAACCTGTAAGAAGAAAAAAAAAAAAGTAAAAATTAGATTGTATAAAATCCCGACAGGTGCAATGCATTCTGTCAGGATTACTTTGTGTCATACACCCCCAGGTATCCCTAGTGAGTGGTCCTGTGTCCTGACCGTGTTTTTTACGGTATGGTGTCCAAAAAGCGCGCTTGTACCTCCAAAGCGGCTGCAGCGCAGCCTGAGAGCAGCGACAGCGAGTACGAACTGCTTGCGGAACCGAGCGACAGTGATGACTGTGAGAAATCTGATGCTGCGCTCAGCGACGTTCCAACTTGGTGCTGTATTGATGGTGCAGATAATGCAGCGCCCCCAAGGTTCCCATTTACTGGAGCACCTGGTATAAAAGTGGGCGTTGAACTCGACAACCCCCTGGCATACCTGCGCTTGTTCCTGACCGATGCGGTCATAGAAAAAATAACCGAGACAAACCGGTACCAGGAGCAACAGTCGGTTACTCTGCCGCAGAAGTGGTCACATAGCAGAAAGTGGGAACCAGTGACCAAGGATGAGATCTGGAGATTCCTGGCCCTGATAATTCTCATGGGAGTCATCGCTAAACCGATGCAGAAGTGGTACTGGACAACCAATAAATTGATTGCAACACCTTTCTTTGGCACGGTGATGCCATAGTACCGGTTCGCGCTCATTATTAAGTACCTGCACTTCGTGAACAACGAGGAATTTGACGAAACCACGCATCCTTCCCCTAAACTGCGCAAAATTTGGGACGTATATGAAATGATCGTCACAAATTTCCAGCGGACCTATGTGCCAGAGAGGGACATCAGTATAGACGAAAGTCTAAGGCTGGGGTCAGACGAGCGTAGTGTTCACGTCCGTGATTGCGCCTAAAAGTACGTCCGTGATAGCATGAAAGAAAGTCCATTGGAGCCTGACACATGAAGTACGTCCGCACTGAACTGCGGACGCACAACGGCCACGGCAAACGGACGCAAGGCAGGCAAGAACCTACAACCCCTAGAACGGCCGCACAAAGTGCGCTGCGTCCGCAACGTCTGCATAGCTTTGTGTGTGAGTGATGGAACGTGGTCAGACGGGCTGCATTTATACGTCCAGCATTTTTCACGGACAAAATGGTTTTGCTTTTTAATTTATTTTCCCTCCTACATCCGTCAAAATATACGTCAGTGAATAAACGGACTGTGTGGCCACTACTGTGTCTTCCGTACTGACGTACGTCCGTGTGCACGGACGTACAGTCCGTAGAAATCACGCTCGTCTGACCTTAGCCTAATGGCATACAAGGGACGGCTGAGCTGGGTGCAGTACATCGCATCTAAGAGGGCACGATTTGGCATCAAATCCTATATGCTGTGTGAATCCTCATCCGGCTACATCTGGAACTCCGTTATATACACGGGCAAAGGGACGAAATTCGCCGCCAAATACAGCAAGTATGGATTGGCAACATCTTCCGTGCTGTCACTCATTGAGCCATTACTGGATCAGGGCTATTGTGTGACAACGGACAATTTCTACACGTCCCCTGAACTCTATGAGTGTCTCCTGCAGCACAAGACAGACGCATATGGGACCGTCCGACCTAACCGGCGCGACATGCCACCAATCTTCAGAAGTAAAAAGCTGAAGACTGGAGACATGGTTGCCTGGCAGAAAGGCAAAATGCTGGCACTGCGTTGGCGTGACAAGAAGGATGTTTGCCTGATGAGCACTGTCCATGACAACTCCACTGTCATGGTACATACGAGAGGTGGCAAAGACATTATGAAGCCGCAGGTAGTGGTGGATTACAATTCCACCATGGGAGGTGCTGACCGAGCTGATCAAGCAATGACATTTTACCCTGCGATGCGTAAACAGCAGAAGAAGTATTACAAGAAGATCTTCAGGCATCTTCTTGAACAGTGCCTGTGGAATGCCTGCATTCTGCAGAAAAAGGCAAGTGACCAGACCCTCCTTCATGCGGACTACATTTGGAAGGTCGCTGAATGTATATTTCTGCGCCATCATACACCAGTGGCTGGCAGTAGACCAGGACGCCGTGCTGTTGGCGTTGTCAACCCTGAACGCCTGACTGGTCGTCACTTCGTCGACCACATCCCACCAACAGAGAGGAAGTCAGCGCCTACTAGGATGTGTGTGGTGTGTTGCTCCAAGCGGGATGACAAGGGCAAGAAAATCCGAAAGGAAACCAGGTTCCATTGTCCTGATTGTGACGTTGGACTTTGTGCAGTCCCATGTTTCAAGATATATCATACCAAGGACGTGTACTGAGGCAATATGCAGTCACTAATATTGCAAACATGTTTTCTGAAAGATTTCAGTGGTTTTGGTTTGATTATTTTATTGAATATTATTTATTTCCATTATTGTGGATAATTATTTGTGGGATAATAAATTATTATTTTGTGTTTCAAACTTTATCTGACTCAGTGTGTTTACATGACCCTTGTTTGTACAGATTTCAGTGAGTTATTCCTACGGATTACAGGCCTACTATATGAAACAACACATTTCCTTCCCAAAAAAATTGAAACACTTTTTGACACAAAACTTTGAAAAAAATCAGACCGCCAAGGAGGTTAAAAATGTTTTTTTTAAAAACGTTTTGTCCTTGTTTCCTGTCCCCCAGGGCACTACCTGGACCCCCATACACCTTTTATGGCAAATTTCTTGCATATATGCCCTCTTGGAAGGCACTCTAAAATTCAAACGTTCGAGTCCCATTGACTTGCATTGAGTTCAAATCGTGTTCGAACCCGAACTTTTGAAATTGTTCGAGTTCGAATGCGAACCGAACACGGGGGTGTTCGGCTCATCCCTACTGACGGATCACCCACCTGACCTGTGACAGAAACCACTCTCTTCCGCCTGTCCTGGCTCTCCAGACACCCCCTTGTTGCGGTCATCCCGGCTACTGGGAACGCGGTCCTCAGCGTCACATGCCAAACCACGAATATTGACTTACTGGAACTCTGATTACATCAGGTCAGTTATATTTAGATATTAACAATAAACATTCCTTAGCATTCAGTTATCACACATCATTTGCATAATCTATTGTTCCAATACATCAGATTAAAGTCAAACACTGCCCCAGACTCATGAGTTCCTCAAACATGCAAACAGATAAAGAGAATAGACAAAGAGAAAAGCCTTCTTGCATAATCACACATTACTCAAACATTCCACACAAAAAAGGGCATTGGAAATAACCTCAGGCTGCAACTGCAAAACACATCTCCAAGTTCACATTTTACAGTAATAAAAGTACATTTAAACTAAAACCAAGCATTTTACAGTACATTAAACACCACACAATATAAATGAGCATAAAGTCTGTTTCTTTTGGGAACTCAACATAGAAATAAACAGTCATGGTGGTTGAAGCGGGCAGCATTAGGTCATTTCCATGGCAGCCGGCTTCCTGCAAAAGCCGTCCAATGAGAAGCTGCTCCTTCCACCACATGGTTCACCACTTCATCCCTCCCGAGGTGTATCGGCGCGCTAAGGCACTCAGCTAGTACAGTGTATTTTGGAATCTTTTAGGACAGATTTCTATGACACAGAGAGCAATAAAGGCTGTAATCTGATCTCCCAAGCCAGGGAGTATATGGACAGACCGGAATAGCAGCGAAGCTCAATTGGTTGCGAGACCAAAAGACTGTTTAGTGCAAAACACAAATACTCTAAGGCTAGGGTCAGACTAACGCATTTTTCGCGTTGTCTGTGAAAAATGTGTTCGAATGAATGGACGCATTTTTTCACGGAATACGCGATAGCGGTCATACGATGCGCCTTTTCGTCCGTGATTTTGTACGGATCATCAATAAAACACTTTTTGTGTCTGGACGTTATGTTGGCCGGACATTAGCAGCGTCTGACGTCTCCCAATCACGCACACACGCCTCTAGCGGACGCAGCGCACTCTGTACATCCGTACTAGCGGTTTGACGTTCTAGAAAAAATGCGTTTGTTTGCCACATGCGTTGCGCGGACGAACTTCCGTGCGGCCGTTCGTTGTATGTTCCCCGGCATTGGACGTCATTTGCTGCTAGCACGGCCGTGATTTCGTGCGTCTAAACGCACGTTAAAACTGCTTTCGTCTGACCCTAGCCTAAGTGAACGGATACAAAAACGTGATACAAGAAAAACGTGGTCAAGATATGTTCCAGATTGCTGAATATCAATGATCGTGATACATGAAACACATAAAACAGAGGCAACACTTTATCCTTTGTTTTGAAACATACAGAGTAGGAACTTTGAGTTTAGCAGCCTGCAGGGCAGGCCTTCAGTCAATAACTGGATTCTGTATTATACAATCATACAGAGTAGGAACCAGTGGCGTAACTAGAAACCTGAGGGCCCCGGTGCGAGAATCCATGAAGGGCCCTCCTCACCCCCCCATAAAGATCCATATTTTTACTTTTTTTATCCTGAAATCTAAAAGATACTACGCCATTTATATTAATTAGTTCAACTTACTTTAATTAGGTCATTAAATATTTCACCACCATATTGAAAGCACACCCCCCCCCCCCCGTAATCCTGACACACTGAACATTACAGAGCTCCACAGAAATAAAACTCCCTGTAATGTGCGGTGTGTATGAGCATATCACAGAGCTCCACCGCAATAAAACTCACAGGAAGCACTGGGGTGTATGAGCAGGTACAGAATCCACAGCAATAGAACTCACAGGAAGCACTGGGGTGTATGAGCAGGCACATAATCCACAGCAATATATCTCACAGTGAACGCTGGGGTGTTTGAGCAGGCACATAACCCACAGCAATGTAACTCACAGGACACGCTGGGGTGTTTGAGCAGGCACATAATCCACAGCAAGAACCTGCAGGAACCATGACTGGGCCCCCTCACCCTAGGCAAAGACATACCCCCTCCTGTTAACATGCATTGGTCCCCTCCTGGTCCACAATGTTGACTCCAGACAGGATCACATTTTTTTCCAGGTTCACTATGACCTCTTCAGTCCATCCCATTTTTTTTTTTTAAACATATTTTTATTCGTCTCAGATCAAGATGAATTTACAGAAAAAGGGGTAAGTCCATCCCATTTTTAATGTAATTTGCTCTATGTGTATCTCACAGAGCTCCACAGCAATAAACCGTATAGTAATGTGTATTGTGTATCAGTGGAAATCACAGAGCTCCAAAGTATAGCTCACAAATAAGTATAAAATAAATTAAAAGAAGAATTATATATTATAGGCAAGCCCCAGGCAGGCGAGTGCGGGCCCCCCGGACTCAAGGGCCCAGATGTGGTCGCACCCTCTGCACCCCTGGTAGTTACGCCCCTGGTAGGAACTCACTTAGTTCAATAGCCTGCAAGGCAGGCCTACAATCAGAGATTGGATTCTGTAATTTCTCAGCTATAGAGTGGGAACACACATAGTTCAATAGCCTGCAGGGCAGGTCTACAATCAGAGATTGGATACTGTATAGCTAGCAACTAGGAATACACAGATACTTTACAGGATATATGACAGACAATATATTCTGCAACAAGCAGGACAGGACTCAAACCTTGAAACTAGTGGTTTAAGCTACAGCCAGCAGGGACAAACAACACACAACTGGATGCCTTGCAATTAGGACTCAGACCAGATTAATGCAAACAGAATACAGAAAACATGCAACAAAACATGAAAACCAGAAATCACTCAGGCAAAAGTACACATGGGATAAGCAAGAGAATCGCCATTGGAAATAGCCAGGTCACAACAGATACAGGGTCCTCGAACAAAAACAGGTCAGCAACAGATTAATCAGAATGCGTTTGTAAGATAGCAGGCGATGTAGGAACTTTACTCCACATCAGTCCAAGGAGCAGATCCTTTCACTCTGCTTTAAAGGTTGGTTGCTCCTTGAAATTATGCCAAGTCCTGCCCCCTCAGATGCTGATCTGCCAGCTCTAACTACTGGCAAGCAGCCAGCCAGCAATGCCACCGGGCGCCCTGAACCTCCAGGAAGTGCCGCGGGGGCCGAAGACATCACACGAGGAAACCCTGCATGCGGAGCACTGGGAGAGAGCTAGGTGACGGAGCAGTGCGGCCGTCGCCCTGTAATCTATCGCGAGCAGCTCAGCATGTAATGTGCTGACTGCCTGCCTAAATCAGCATCAACCTGCATCTTAAGTACTTTAAATCCAATGGGCATTTCTTTTGAGACACTCAGGGGTGTGCTCTGCTCTGTGCTGTTGCCATTATTCAGCACTGCCTCCACCCAGAAGCTCAATCTGCTCCCCATCCTCCCTTAGCTCCGTCTTTTAAGGCTGGGGTCAGACCAGCGCACTTTTAACGTGCGTTCTGGCGCACATAATCACGGCCGCACTAACAGCAAATGATGGGCAATGACAGCCAATATACGAAGTACGGTCGCACGAAAGTCCGGCCGCGCAACGCAAGTGGAAAATGAACGCATTTTTTCGAGAACGCAGAACCGCTAGTACGGACGTACAGAGTGCGCTGCAGCGGCATAGCGGTGTGTGTGTGTGATTTGGAGACGTCAGACCCTGCTCGTGTCTGGCCAACATAACGTCCAGACACCCAAAGTTTCCTGGTTTGGATCTGTAAAAAATCACACGCAAAAATGCGCATCGTATGACCGTTTTCGCGTATTCCATGAAAAAATACGTCAATGCGTTCGGACGCACTTCTTTACGTTCGCGTGTAAAAATGCTTTCGTTTGACCCTAGCCTAAGGCCCGCGTCAGACGAACGTAATCATCACGTCCATGTCGCCGCACAGTTTAACGTCCGTTGTAGCATTGATTTGTGATCAATAGAGACCAACACACGAAGTACATGCGCACTGAAGTGCGCACGCACCACGCAGGTGACAATGGACACCATTTAGGCTGGGGTCAGACGAGCACACTGACTGCGCACAGTAACGGACATACTTTTTAACCGATGAGATCGTGGTTACATTGTATCAGTTAATTTTGGCGGATGTTGAGAAAAAGAAAAAAAATTGTATGCAGTTGATTCTCTACGTCCGTCTAGCTTTTTCACGTTGATGCAATTTTGGCATCCGCTGCAACATGCGTTGCGTGCACATGAAACAGTGTGCTCGTGCTTTGTGTGTTGTTCTCTATTGACTCCTTTGAAAAGCTACCACGGACAGCAAACAGTGCGGTCAGACGGACGCAAAAAGTGCGCTCGTCTGACGCGGGCCTTAGGCCTCGACATAAAAGCACTATGACGGACGTCCAGAGTGCACAGCGTCTGCGTAGCGGCCTGTGTACGTGATGACGCAACGTCAGATGCAGCGCATTTGTGACGTCCATAACGTTGTCGCCTAGAAGTTTTTTTTCCCAATAGTGGTTTTTCTTTTTTCTGTAACAGACCATTTTATTATCATTCATAGGATCTTATATGTTAATTCTAGACATTTTCATTCAGTAGTTGTTTTGAAAACAGCGGGTGACGGGTTTGCGGTGGCATTCAGTGGCTGATTCCCTGCACTTCAGGGACCCTGCGGTGAATTCACTGGGGAAATTTGATTCCCCAAAGTGCAGGGAACAACAGAACACTGAAATGTCTGTCAGGGCTTTTCAGAGGTGAAAACCTTGAGAATTGACAGGAGAATGAACAATCTAGACCAAATAGCCAATTTGGAAAGTGCGATAAATGGGAGAATTTTTCTGGTTTGACTATTTTGACCTAGAATTTTCAATTCTCCAGTCATTCTCAAGGTTTTCACCTCTCTCTGAATAGCCCTGTGTGTCATATCGGTGCTCTGTGAATATCTCATTAAGGCTAAGGTCAGACTAACGCAGTATTAACGTGCGTTTAGCGGCACTAAATCACGGCCGCGCTAGCAGCAAATGACGTCCAATGCCGGGCAGCATACGAAGAACATCCGCACAAAAGTGCGGCTGCGCAACGTAAATGGCAAACGAACGCATTTTTTTGAGAACGTCAAACCGCTAGTACTGACGTACAGAGTGCGCTGCGTCCGCTAGCGGCATGTGTGTGTGATTAGGAGACATCAGATGCTGCTAATGTCTGGCCAACATCACGTCCAGACGCAAAAAGTGTTATATTGATAACCGTACAAAATCACGAATGAAAATGCGCATCGTATGACCGCTATCGCGTATTCCGTGAAAAAATGCGTCCATTCGTTCGAACGCACTTTTTCACGGACAGCGCGAAAAATGCGTTAGTCTGACCCTAGCCTTAGTGGTGTTTTTTTTGCCGCCCCCTGGAAAGTGCCAGCCTAGGCCTTGCCTACCCAGGACATACTTGAAAATGAGAGAAATCTCAATGTATCCTTCCTGGTAAAATATTTTTGTGTTAAAAAAATTCTATATATATTTTTTAGGGTGTCATCCTAGAGGGTGGTGTCACCCAGTGCGGGCCACACCCCCACCCCCTTGTGACGCCACTGAACCAGAGCCCTGAATCTGAAGGTGAAAAAAATAACCCACAGCAGAGCCCCTGCACACAAGTCTGTAAAGAATAGCAAGGGGCGTAAAAATAAAATCCACTAAAATAATTGAAAAGATGTGCGAGTATCAGTATATCTTTAAATTTACATTATTTCAGTGGATTTTTTTTATTTTGACCCCCCCTTACTATTCTTTGGGGGCTCTGCACTCACAGCTGTGGGTTATTTTTTTCACCTTCAGAGTCAGGGCTCTGGTTTATCAGGACAGCACATGTAGACTTAACACCTGCGCAGGTGTTACTACCAAGCTGAAGCTGTTCGTGTAATACTTGTCCTTTACAGCAAACCGAGCAGAGTGTATGCTTGCCCTCCCTCTCCGACGAAAAGTAGATGTCCCTTTCAATTACTTACAGATTACTGTTTTGGAGATATCGCAGGTGATTAAGAAACTACCTGGAGGACCTTCCCTGGAGCCAACTAGATCCCATAGAAGGGAACACTACACCATTGAAGGAAGATCATCCTGGGACAAAGAAAGAAGTATCACCTCATAGATCCAGAGGTCCAATAGATAGAGCCATACCTTTGCAGGCTCCCCACCTTGGAATGAAACGCTGACTAGAAAGTTCTGTATACTCCATGATAAAGGTTAGGTTTAGGGGGAAATCAAGTGACATCATTAAGTGATGGTTGGAATATTACTAAAAATATAAACAACTATTGAAACTATTAATTATTCAATACATATTAATAACTACATAGTGAATATAACACTAAAAGGAATCACGTAAAAAATGGTTAAACTGTGACGAGAGTCACTTTGAATTTGGGGTACATGGACCTAGAGATGCATTTGGGAGATGCAGGCCTGATGTGCTATATTGTTTCCATGCCCTCTCCTATCTGGAAATTTCTTTGTACCTACAATTCTAGGTGCAGGGTGTTTTTTTCACATGTGCGTCACATGAATACTATTATTGTTATTATCCTCTATGTTAATCTGTTACTCATTTATGATTACTCTGTGTGTCACTGTAGCCTTTTCCAAATCCCCCATCTAGAATATGTGTACATCTCTTAAAGGTTAAAGTCTTTGTATTGTTTGGAAAACATTGCGCCATTATCAGATACTGTAAAATTGAAATACCCGGTTGTGACGGAAACCCGCTCCTTCCGCCTGTCCTGTGTCACGGTTCCTGGATCCCACCACGCAGTACTTAACCCCCAACACTCCACAAAACCCAGAAGCTACCAACAGTGTAGCTGTGAATGATCCCTATCTGTCTGGTCCTTAGAATTGGCCAGGTAAACTAGCTAGACAGAAAAGGGTTAACAATACGGAGAGGAGTCAGCCGAGCCAGAATCAGGAATACAGAGTTCAGAATGGTCAAATGGAATAGCCGGGTCGGTATCAGAGCAGTAGCGTAGTACAAGAAAATAGTCTAGGGCAACAGAAGGCAGAATGGTCAGAACACAAGCAGAGGTCAATAACAGGTTAAATCAATATAGCAGTCAGGTACAAGGAGCTCAGGTATGGATAACCACGATCTGGCAACTTCTGAAACTAACTGAGGGTTTTTAAAGACCTTCACCAGGCCATGCCCCCCACTCAAGCCACACCTCATGCAATCACCTCCCTGCCTGTCTCCATTTAAACCGGGCAGTGGTCAGCGAGCAGCATCAGACTTGCTGTCCTCAAGTACACAGGTAGGGCTGGAAGCCCCCAACGTTACATCCTGGTTCTCCAAGCACCCCCTTACCAAGATCAGCCCGACCGCTGAGTTGCTGTCACGGATCCCCCTGATACCCAGAGTAGTGGTCCCTATACGCAGGTCACTCTCTAACCTTCCGATCCTTGAGTGGTCGGCTCTACTAGACAGATTACTAGAATGGCAGTACAGAGCACATACAAGAGAGAATACCAGATATATATATAAGGTTCTAGGATAGTTCGTTCCCCCCTGGACCCTAGTAATATAAGAGGTAGTCTGATGTGTGCTTCGGGTGCCACACAGACTGACCTCAATACCGGAGTTAGGAGCAGAAGCGTGGGAAGTGTCACTGCCAATGTCAGGGGTCAGACACAAGAATGGTTCGTTTTCCAAATGCCAATGGTCATACACAGGGGTGGTTCGTTTGCCAATGCCAGGGATCATACACAGGGTGGTTCGTTTGCCAATGCCAGGGTCATACACAGAGTAGTTCGTTTGCCAATGCCAGGGGTCATACACAGAGTAGTTCGTTTGCCAATGCCAGGGGTCATACACAGAGTAGTTCGTTTGCCAATGCCAGGGGTCATACACAGAGTAGTTCGTTTGCCAATGCCAGGGGTCATACACAGAGTAGTTCGTTTGCCAATGCCAGGGTCATACACAGAGTAGTTCATTTGCCAATGCCAGGGGTCATACACAGATTAGTTATAAATTTGCCAAAGCCAAGGCTCACAGATAGAATTAAGAAATTCAAACTTGAACACACAAGACACACGAGAGCTCTGCGGGATAATGATACCACGTCAGGGCACCGGTGAATAGTGAAGCTGGGTTTTAAACTTGGCGGGTCCGCGTCGTCACGCCAGTCCCCGCCCCCTGGCGTCCCACGTGAGCGCAGCCGGCTGCGTTATTACTCGGCGCCTGGCCAGCGAGCAGCGAGGAAGCCGCTGCCAGGCGCCCCCTAGATCCAGCGCGGCCCGCGATACCAGCGCGGTCCGTGACAGAACCCCCCCTCCACGGGCGGCCACCGGACGACCCCCAGGAGCACGAGGATGGGCACGTAGAAGGCCTTCACCAACCGAGGCGCATGGACCTCAGCAGCCGGGAGCCAAGAACGATCCTCCGGCCCGTAGCCCACCCAGTCGACCAAATACTGTAAAGTGCCCCTTGATACCCTGGCATCCAAAATGGCCTGGACCTCAAACTCCTCCTCACCCTCCACTGAGATAGGAGGAGGTGGGACACGGACCTTGGTGTACCGATTACACAAGAGAGGTTTTAAGAGGCTCACGTGGAACACGTTGTGAATCCGGATATGGGGAGGCAATGCCAAAGCATAGGAGACGGGGTTGAGTCGTCGCAAAACCTTATAGGGGCCTATGAATCTAGGCGCCAACTTCATGGAAGGCACTAGGAGCTTGATATTCCGCGAGGAAAGCCATACCCTGTCCCCAACCTGATACACAGGTGCCTGCCTCCTGTGTCTGTCAGCCTTGATTTTCTGGATGGCACTACTTTTCTCTAGTGCCTCCTTGACTTTCCCCCAAGTGTCCTTCAAGGACGCCAAATGTTCATCCAAAGCAGGTATCGTGGTATCCGGAAACGTAGTCGGTAACACAGGAGGATCGAAACCATAAACGGTGAAGAAAGGGGAATGTCCTGTGGATTCGCTCACAGCGCTGTTCAAAGCATACTCAGCCCATGGTAGCAGGTCTGACCAGTTATCTTGCTGTTCTGAGATAAAGCATCTGAGATACTTTTCTACATTTTGATTTGCACGTTCTGCTGCTCCGTTGGTCTGGGGGTGATAGGCCGACGAGAAAGACAAGTTTATCCCCACATTCTTACAAAACCCTTTCCAAAATCTGGAGACAAATTGGGTGCCCCTATCGGAGACAATCCCAAGAGGAATACCATGTATACGGACCACGTGGTTAATGAATATGGGCACCAGTTCGGCTGCCGACGGTAGTTTACGAAGAGGGACATAGTGACCCATCTTGGAGAACCGATCGATGATCGTAAGTATAACTGTGTTCCCTCTAGAATCGGGTAACTCCACTATGAAGTCCATAGCTAAGTGCGACCATGGTCGTTCTGGGATTGGCAGAGGTTGGAGCAAACCAATGGGTGCTGTTTTGGGGTTTTTATGTCTTGTGCAAACCTCGCACACGGCTATGTAATCTTTAACATCTCGGCGCAACGTGGGCCACCAAAAGATTTTATTGATGCTGGACACCGTTTTGGTGATTCCCATATGCCCAGACGTTTTACTATCATGATAAAGGTTTAATATTTCTTCTCTTTCACATTCAGGTACATAGAGTTTCGCGGGAGGTTTCCCTTCAGGAGCCGTGCCCTGCACGGTTTGCAACCTTTTCAACAAAGGAGACGAGACATTAATCGTGGTAGAGGCTATAATCCTTTCTTGGGGTACAATGGGATGCTGATCTTGGATGTTGAATTCGTAGGACTCATGCTGTCTAGATAAAGCATCTGCTTTAACGTTTCTGGACCCAGGTCTATAGGTCAGTACGTAATTAAAGCTTGAAAGAAACAACGACCATCTCGCTTGTCTGGAATTTAACCGTTTAGCATCTCCAATGTATGTGAGATTTTTATGATCGGTTATGATAAGGATGGGGTCACTAGACCCTTCCAGTAGGTATCTCCATTCTGCCAAGGCTGATATGACTGCTAACAACTCTCTGTTTCCTATGTCATAGTTCCTCTCTGCCGGGGAGAGTTTCCGGGAATAGAAGCCGCATGGATGCAAGGGTTTGTCGGGTGCTTCCCTCTGGGACAAGACTGCACCAAGACCTATTTCGGAGGCGTCAACTTCCACTTGGAATGGTAGAGCCGGATCCGGATGTCTGAGTACCGGGCCGTAGTAAACTTGTTTGAGTGCTTCAAAGGCTTGACTGGCTTGGGGTGTCCATTTCTGATTACTCACCCCTTTCTTTGTCATGGCCGTGAGGGGAGATACCAAAACCGAAAAATCTTTAATGAACCTCCTATAATAATTAGTGAATCCTAGAAACCTTTGGATGGCTTTCAGTCCTTGGGGTAGAGGCCAGTCAAGGATTGCTGAGAGTTTGTTAGGATCCATCTGGAACCCCTGGGGTGTTATTATGTAGCCAAGGAAATGTACTGTCCTTATGTCAAATAAACATTTCTCTAATTTGCAATACAATCCAGCCTCCAACAATTTTTTCAGTACTTTTTTCACGTGGACATGATGGGTTACGATATCAGGCGAGTATATCAGGATGTCATCCAGATATACTATGACAAATACTTGCAGGAATTCCCGTAAGGTATCGTTTATGATGGTCTTGAAAAACAGCCGGCGCATTGCATAAGCCAAAAGGCATCACCAGGTACTCATAATGCCCACTTCTTGTATTAAAAGCCGTTTTCCATTCATGTCCCTCCTTAACCCTTACGAGGTTGTAAGCCCCGCGTAAATCAAGTTTGGTATAAATATTGGCCCCTTTTAGGCGATCGAATAGTTCTGTGATTAGTGGTATGGGATAGGCGTTCCTTATGGTTATCCTGTTCAAACCTCTATAATCTATACAAGGCCGCAGGTCTCCCTCTTTTTTCGATACAAAAAAGAAACCTGCCCCTGCTGGGGAAGAGGACCGTCTGATGAAACCTCGCTCCAGGTTCTCCCTTATATACTCCTCCATAACGTCATTCTCTTTTTGGGACAAGGGGTATACATGTCCCCTAGGAGGCATAGTACCAGGGAGTAAATTTATAGCACAGTCGTACGGGCGGTGCGGCGGTAGGACCTCAGTCCTGGACTTAGAGAAGACCTCCTTAAATCCCAAATATTGTTCAGGAACTTCTGTGGATAAAGGAGGGGCTGTGGCAACGTTGAGGCTACCGATTACGTTGACCCTCCCCATACAGTGCGATTGACAACGAGGACTCCAGTATTTTATGTCTCTTTGGGCCCAATCAATAACCGGGTTGTGTTCTGCCAACCACGGAAACCCAAGCACGACAGGACAAGAAGGGGACTCAATGATTTGGAAACATATGTTTTCACGGTGCAATACTCCTGTTTCCATGCATACGGAAACAGTGTCGTGGGTAATATGTGGGCAGGATAGAGGGTTTCCGTCTATAGCCTCCACCATAAGAGGTCTGTCCTTGAGAACCAGAGGTATGAGACATTTAGCAGCAAATTGTTTATCCATAAAATTGCCTGAGGCCCCAGAATCCAAGAAGGCCTCAGTTTTAAGGTGGACCTTGTCCCAGGTCAATGATATTGGTACCAGGATCCTGGACTTTTTTTTTTCGTTATTTACGAAAGAGGCATAAAGAGACCCTATAACCTGGGTATTGGCTGGTCTTTGGCTTGATCTGCCACTCTCACCCCTGCTACCCCTAGGTCTCTGAGGACATTGAAGGCGGAAGTGGTCTGCCCCGGCACAATAGAAGCAGAGTCCCTTCTCCCTTCTGTGAGCTCTCTCTGCCTCCGATATACCAGTCTTTCCTATCTGCATAGGCTCAACAACAGGTAGATCTGTTTTAACGTTTTCCTGGTTACCGGAAGCAACGGTAGTTCTGGACGATAAGGGTAAAGGAGGCAAGAGCCTTCTAGGTCTATCCCTGGGATGTCTCCTTTCCCTAATTGATCATCCATAGCTATACAGAAGTCGATCAAGTGATCAAGAGTCTCTGGCAATTTTAGAGGAGCCAACTCGAACATAAACGCGTCGTTCAGACCTTCAGTAAAGGCCAAGGTTAGGACATCGTTCGGCCAGAGAACCTCTGAAGTCAAGGTTTTAAAGTCTATTGCGTATTCAGAGACCCTCCTATTACCTTGTTTAATGTGAAATAAGGATCTCCCCGCATTAGTAGCCCTTCTAGAGGGGTCAAAGGTGCGTTTAAGCTCTGAGGTAAAACCCTCATAATCGTATATGATGGGTTTCTTGTTCTCCCACAAGGGCGTAGCCCACATAAAGCTTTCTCCGTTAAATGATTAATCAGATAGCCCACCTTAGCTTTATCTGACATACATGATCCTGGTTATTCTCGAACAAGATTTCCAGTTGGGTCAAAAAGCCCCGGCATAAATTTGGTGTACCATCATATCGTAACGGTGCTTTCATACAAAGCCTATTCCCTTCGGGAGAGACCGAACTGACCTAGGCAATACTGGGTCTGGAGGGTTTGGTACGTACCTGTATTGGACCATTTAACAGGGTTTGCAGAGCGAGAGAAATCTGGTCCATCCTATGGTCCTGCTCTTCTTGTCTGGCTGCAATACGTGCCAACTGGGTAGAGAGGTCTGCGGGATCCATTGGCCCTGACGTAATGTCACGGATCCCCCTGATACCCAGAGTAGTGGTCCCTATACGCAGGTCACTCTCTAACCTTCCGATCCTTGAGTGGTCGGCTCTACTAGACAGATTACTAGAATGGCAGTACAGAGCACATACAAGAGAGAATACCAGATATATATATAAGGTTCTAGGATAGTTCGTTCCCCCCTGGACCCTAGTAATATAAGAGGTAGTCTGATGTGTGCTTCGGGTGCCACACAGACTGACCTCAATACCGGAGTTAGGAGCAGAAGCGTGGGAAGTGTCACTGCCAATGTCAGGGGTCAGACAGACACAAGAATGGTTCGTTTTCCAAATGCCAATGGTCATACACAGGGGTGATTCGTTTGCCAATGCCAGGGATCATACACAGGGTGGTTCGTTTGCCAATGCCAGGGGTCATACACAGAGTAGTTCGTTTGCCAATGCCAGGGGTCATACACAGAGTAGTTCGTTTGCCAATGCCAGGGTCATACACAGAGTAGTTCGTTTGCCAATGCCAGGGGTCATACACAGAGTAGTTCGTTTGCCAATGCCAGGGGTCATACACAGAGTAGTTCGTTTGCCAATGCCAGGGGTCATACACAGATTAGTTATAAATTTGCCAAAGCCAAGGCTCACAGATAGAATTAAGAAATTCAAACTTGAACACACAAGACACACGAGAGCTCTGCGGGATAATGATACCACGTCAGGGCACCGGTGAATAGTGAAGCTGGGTTTTAAACTTGGCGGGTCCGCGTCGTCACGCCAGTCCCCGCCCCCTGGCGTCCCACGTGAGCGCAGCCGGCTGCGTTATTACTCGGCGCCTGGCCAGCGAGCAGCGAGGAAGCCGCTGCCAGGCGCCCCCTAGATCCAGCGCGGCCCGCGATACCAGCGCGGTCCGTGACAGTTGCTCGGAACTCAATGCCTCGAACAGCCTGATCTGTAACTCCAGACCTGCTTGGTCTGATCCTCTGCCTCTTTGAATTTCCAGAAGGCCGCTCTGTGCCTTCTGAGGGTGATTATGGGTACCCTGAATGAGACACCAGACAAGCTGTATGTTCAAACAGGATTCTGACTTTTATTGAAAAACGCCACTACTTATGCTGAGGTCCAATAGGTATAATTTGCATAAACCAGACCACTGGAAGATGAACTCTGATTACATTAGGTCATTTAGATTTTAGATATTTACAGTAAACATTTGTTAGCATTCAGTTATCACACACATTTGCATAATCTATTGTTCCAATAGATCAGATTACCTTTAAATCAAACACTGCCCCATGACTCCTTAAACAGATAACAAAGAGAAAGCCCTCTAGCATAATCACACATTACTCAAACATTCCACACAAAAGAGAGCATTGAAAATAACTTCAGGTTGCATCTTCAAAAGACATCTCCAAGTGCCCATTCACATACAGTACAGTAAAGTACATTTAAAACTAAAGCTAAGCAATTTACAATACATTTAAAATCACACCACTCAATATAAATGAACATAAAGTTTTTCCCAAAGCAAATGTCTGTGTCTTTTGGGGTTTTTGCCAGGAAAATAAAAGTCTTGGGGTTTGAAGCAGGGAGCGCCATGTCAGTTCTATGACACCGGTTTAATCCCACAATCTACTATTGTTTTATTTCATTGGAATGTTGTGCTATGTGTCTTGGTGACTAGAGCTAATTCTATTATCTGTCCCGGATCTAATTATGTCCCAGACACCAACACAACAGGCAGGAGTACAGATCAGGTGCAGCAATACTCCTGGGAGGGATTTCCCAGGGGCCTCTAAGCCCCTCCAGCCATTGTATACATTTAGCTCATTAAATGCTGAGTCGGAGTCCGACTGTTTTAAACTCAAGATCTGCGTGCTGCCTGATTTCCAGGGGATGCCATCACCACGCTTTGAGTGTACACGTCCATAAGCTTTGGCTAAGGGCAGGAGAAATGCACGAAAGACTGCTGGTGGGAGAACGAGGGTCTGTCAAGGAAGCGGCTTTAACAGATGTGACCCAGTCATGGTATGGACATCTGCTACAGAAACTATTCTATTGTTATGAGTATATCGCAAAAAGACTGTAAGAACTGCAAAACAATAGGAGACTAATAGTGTAGTACAGCATTAAAACAAGTCACCAAGTTGGATGAAACTCACAAGATCCCGAAGGGGAAACTGGCACTGTATTCCTCACTGGATACTCCTCGCACTCTCGAAATCCTACACCGCTGTAGAGCCCCAAGGATGTCAGTACATCAGGATATCACAAGGTAGAAAAGTATTTATTAATACAACAGACCAACGCGTTTCGTCCAATAGTGGCTAAATTAAAATCAGAATCAAAAAACAAATAGTGAGGTAGATTCATTAACCTCTAGATTGTCTGAATATAGACTTTTTCATTTGAAACCAACAGTTAAGAAATTGTTATCGTACATGAAGGATATGAGTGAAATCCTTATAGAAATGGAGAATAGAGTGGAAGTCGACATATAATTGGGCAACTTTGGATCTGACCTCATTTTATTCGGTTATTGACCATGGTTTAGGTATTCAAGGAATTCATTTTTTTAATGAAGGAAGAAGGAATCCGTGAGGCAAAGAGGAAGTTTCTTTGTGACGGTTTTAGTTTTAATTTTGGAACACAATTATTTCTTATTTAATGATCAATTTTGGTTTGAAGAAAGATAATTGATCATTAAATAAGAAATACCGGTAATTGTGTTCCAACATAAAAAGAATGCAGCTTGTAGTTCTTACAGTCTCTTGTGATATACTGATTGTTCTTGGTGGATCGACAGCTACCTCCTGGAGATTATCTGCATCAAAGTTGATTTAGCTGAGTATTTATCATCATATAGATCTTCCTTTTTCAGGTGATACAACTTGTTATAATGGTACAGATAGAAATCTGCTAAATGCTATGTACAGGCATGTTTATACATGTATGAAGAACGGCCGACTCGTCTCAGGGAGGATTTAAAGGAAATAAGGCTAAAACAGAAACAAAGAACAGAAAATTTTTAGATTCGTCCTCACAAAAGGAAATGTTTTATTTACAATCATAAAACAAAGCAAAAATATATAACCTACAGAAAATTAATATGATAAAATATATTAATTGGATCTATGGGCTGTATCTCTAATGCTTAATAATAAAATAACTTCTACTTAAAATCCTGACAGCCCGGATCTGCTGATGAGCAACTGCCTGATGGGCTTGAGGGCAGGTCTGCTGTGTATCTAGGCTACAGGTGTGCCATGTAGCCAGGCGTTTTGTACAGAAAAAGATGGCAATATGTAAGTGAAGTGGCTGGTTGGTTGAGTAGTCCTGTAGGCATTGCTAGAGGTTGGCAGCAGCAAACAAGATCTTGGGGCACTCTTGTCCCTGAGCTGCCGCAGCCTCATCCGGCTTTCCAGAAAAGCAGCAAGACAAAATAGAGAATGATCAAGCATGTGCCAAATGAGAAGTACAATGTGGGCATGGCTAAGTGTGTTAGTCCATGTGTGTGTAAATAGTACAGTGTGGGTGCACTACTATCCTTATAGATGCTAGAGCATAATTTTGGTCCCAGTCCAGCCATGCTTTCCAAATTCATAGCATGCATATGGCTTACATTCTGTGCGAGTTCTCTCGAGATGCAACGTTCTCGGGGAAAAAGGGAATATCCCAATTTGCGAGCATAAAAAAATATTTTTTTCTCAAATTCATGCGGTTGAATTTGCTGAAGTCCTGATTTGAATAAAATGTACGTATGAATAAATTTTGTTTGCAAATTCTGCTGTTTGCAAATTCACTGGGACTTTGTGTCAAAACTCTTCCCACATTCATGGCATGAAAATGGCTTTGCCTTCATGTAATTCAATGGATGAATGACTTCTCTCATGTCGAGTAAGCTTACGCTTTGTTTTAAAACATTTCTTGCATTCAGAACATACAAACGGCTTCTCTCCTGTATGACTTTTCTCATGTACAGTAAGAGTACCCTTTTTCTAAAACATTTCCCACATTCAGAACAAGCAAACGGCTTCTCTCCTGTATGAATTGTGTCATGTAATTAAGATTACCCTTTGCTCCAAAACACTTCCCAGACTCAGAACAAGCGAACTACTGCTCTCCTGTATGCATTCTCTCGAGTAAGCTCACCCTTTGTTCTCAAACACTTCCCACATTCAGAACAAGCAAATGGCTTCTCTCCTGTATGAATTCTCTCCTGTACAGTAAGCTCACTCTTTGTTAAAAAACATTTCTCGCATTCAGAACATCTAAACGGTTTCTTTTCTGTATGAATTCTCTCATGTAAAATAAGATTACTCTTTGTGCCAAAACATTTCCCACAATGAGAGCAAGGAAACGTATTTTCTCCTGTATGAATTATTTCATGGACAGTAAGGTCACCCTTTGTTCTAAAACACTTCCCTCATAGAGAACATGCAAACGGTTTCTCTCCTGTATGAATTGTATCGTGTACAGTAAGAACACGCTTTGTAGCAGAATGCTTGGTTGTGTAGGGAGAGGTATTAGCAGTAGGAAAAGGGAAGTGCTCATGCCACTGTACAGAGCACTGGTGAGACCTCACTTGGAGTACTGTGTGCAGTACTGGAGACCGTATCTCTAGAAGGATATAGACATCTTAGAGAGAGTTCAGAGAAGGGCTACTAAAATGGTGTACGGCTTGAAGGAGAAAAGTTACCAGGAAAGGCTTAATGATCTTAACATGTACAGCTTGGAAAAAAGACGAGACAGAGGAGATATGATAGAAACATTTAAATACGTAAAGGGAATCCACAAGGTAGAGGAAGGGAGTATATTTAAAAGGAAACAAAATAGCAAAACAAGAGGACATAGTCTTAGATTAGAGGGGCAAAGGTTTAAAAGTAACATCAGGAAGCATTATTTTACTGAGAGGGTGGTGGATACATGGAACAGTCTTCCAGTAGAAGTGGTAGAGGCCAAAACAGTAATTGAATTTAAGCAAGCATGGGATAGGCATAAGGCTATCCTAAACAAAAGATAAATCCAGTTAAGTATCCATGTAATTGGGCAGACTAGATGGGCCGAAAGGTTCTTATCTGCCGACATTTTTCTATGTTTCTATGTTCTAAAAATTTCTCACATTCAGAACATGCAAACGGCTTCTTTCCTGTATGAATTCTCTCATGTATAGTAAGATCACCTTTTGTTCTAGAACATTTCCCCACATACAGAACATGCAAATGGCTTTTCTCCTGTATGAATTTTCTCGTGTATAGCAAGCTCATCCTTTCTTCTAAAACATTTCTTGCATTCAGAACAAGCGTATGGCTTTTCTCCTGTATGAACTCTCTTATGAACAGTAACCTCCTTCTTTGTTTTAAAATATCTCTCGCCTACAGAACAAGCAAACAGCTTTTCTGCTGTATGAATTCTCTCATGAACAGTAAGGTCACCCTTTATTCTAAAACATCGTTCACATTCAGAACAAGCGTATGGCTTCTCTCCTGTATGAATTCGCTCATGTACGGTAAGCTCATTCTTTGTTAGAAAACGTTTCTCACATTCAGAACATACAAAAGATTTCTCTCCTGTATGAATTTTCTCATGTCGAGTAAGCTCACGCTTTGTTCTAAAACATTTCTCACATTTGGAACATGCATATGGCTTCAGTCCTGTATGAATTATCTCATGCACAGCAAGGTCATTCTTTGTTCTAAACCATTTCCCACATGCAGAACATGCAAACATCGTCTCTCCTGTATGAGATCTTTCATGTATTACTCTTTATTCTAAAACACTTCCCACATTCAGAACAAGCAAATGGCTTCTCTCCTGTATGATGATTTCGCTCATGTACTTTAAGATGATCCTTTCTTTTAAAACATTTTTCACATTTAGAACAAGCAAATGGCTTATCTACTCTATGAATAAGCTTATGTGCAGTGAGGAAACTCTTTGTTGTAAAACATTTCCCACATTCCGAACATACAAACAGCTTCTCCCCTGAATGAATTTTCTTGTGTACAGTAACCTCACCCTTTCTTCTAAAACATTTCTCGCATTCAGAACAAGCAAAGGGCTTCTCTCCTGTATGAATTCTCTCATGTACAGTAAGCTGAAGCTTTCTTGCAAAACACTTCCCACATTCAGAACAAGCAAATGGCTTCTCTACTGTATGAATGCGCTTACGTGCAGTGAGGTAACTCTTTGCTGTAAAACATTTCCCACATTCAGAACATACAAACAGCTTCTCCCCTGAAGGGATTTTCTTGTGTACAGTAACCTCACCCTTTCTTCTAAAACATTCCTCACATTCAGGACACACAAACATCTTCTCTACTGTGCAAGCTCTCTTTTGTTTATCAAGACTTGCATTTGTGCTTAAATGTCTCGCACTATCAGGGCACAGAAATGTTTTGGTTACAGTATGAGCTGTGTGAGTTTGGGAAAGTTCTGATCCCAAAATGACAGAATTTGTATTATCAGCATAACCCAGCATACTGTATCTCTGAATGGATCAATATTTTGGACAGTCCCATGTGACAGTTCAGAATTCTCTGGTTCTTTCCAGTTTTCTTGGAAATCCAGATGTTCTTCTTTGATTATTATTTCCTCTACCTTTAATACTGACTGAGTTTGAATGAGACTTTCCTCAACATACGATACCATTTCTGCATCAATTGTTTGGACAGTCAGATGTGAAAGTTCAAAGTTCTGTGGCTCTTTTTGATTTTCTATGGTATCCAGAGGTTCATCTTTGAGGTTTATTCCCTCTTGCTTCACGGACAGAGGCTTCATGAGGTTTTCAGCAGTGCACAATGCAGTTTCTTCAAAAATAATTCCTGCAGACATTCCAAGACTTGCTGTAGTCCTGCCAAAAAAGACCATTTTACACCAATATGAAATCATTGCACCAAAAAAAAACAACACCTATAAACAAAGTATAATACATTGTGAGCCAGGTCCATCATATGCATGAAATATAAGAGTCTATTCCCAAAGCATCGAAATTGCATGTAATTTTGGTGCTTGGTTTTTGCCGTAATTCGGCGATTCCATACTGTGAATTCACTATTTAGCGAATGGTGATCATATTTGACAAATTTGGAGTTGCTGCAGGACTTAACGGACTACGGCGATAGCCAAATTCAACGGAACGGAGAAAAAAAAGATAAAATAAAATTTTTATACATATATAAATAAAAATGTATTAAAAGGATAGACAAATATCACTTTTTAGGAGCTGATACCAATTATCGGCAGCCTTTCATGACGATAACCGATATCAGGTGCCGATATTTTGTACAGTACATTTAAATTTTTTAAAAATCTATTTCTACACAAATCTGGTATTAATTGAACATGTTGTAATGTTCAGAATTTTATTAACCTCCCTGGCGGTCTGATTTTTTTCAAAATTTTGTGTCTAAGGCTGGGGTCAGACTAGCGCACTTTAAACGTGCGTTCTGGCGCACTTAATTACGGCCGCACTAGCAGCAAATGACGGGCAATGACGGCCAATATACGAAGTACGGTCGCACGAAAGTCCGGCTGCGCAACGCAAGTGGCAAACGAACGCATTTTGTCGAGAACGTCAAACCGCTAGTACGGTCGTACAGAGTGCGCTGCGTCCGCTAGCGGCGTGTGTGCGTGATTTGGAGATGTCAGACACTGCTAATGTCCGACCAACATAACTTCCAGATGCAAAAAGTGTTTTATTGATGATCCGTACAAAATCACGAACGCAAATGCGCATCGTATGACCGCTATAGCGTACTCCGTGAAAAAATGCATCCATTCGTTCGAACGCACTTTTTCACAGACAACGCGAAAATGCGTTCGTCTGACCCTAGCCTAAAAGTGTTTCAATTTTCTTGGAAAGGAAATATGTTGTTTTATATAGTAGGCCTGTAATCC
Source organism: Leptobrachium leishanense (assembly GCA_009667805.1). Lineage (NCBI taxonomy): Eukaryota > Metazoa > Chordata > Amphibia > Anura > Megophryidae > Leptobrachium > Leptobrachium leishanense. The sequence continues at coordinate 160,953,907 of CM019068.1, forward strand.
GTAGGTATAACTCACTGAAATCCGTGCAAGGAAGAGTCTAGTAAACACATGCAGTCAGAGAAGGTTTGAAACACAAAATAATGGAAATAAATTATATTCAATAATATAATCAATAAAAACAATGGTAGGTATAGTTCCCTGACCTCTGCTGCCAATTCTGAGGTGCACCCAATTTCCTCAATCATATAAAAAAGAAAAAAAAAACAACATAGAATGGCGCAATATAGTGTTTTTTACCCAGTGGGATCACCCCAATCCAGTTAGGGTGGTCCCAACTTATTTTCTGATCTAGAAAAAAATGGAAAGTATATAGTGTAGTATTTTGGTAATAAAAGATATTTAATAAAATTCCAAAAAACAAACACAAATAAAATGCACATAACCAAATGTGCATGTGTACATTGGCCGTAGTGGCCCAAACCTCCCGATTAGTGTCCCATTAGGTCCATCATCTGTCCTCCGAAAGATATAGGTCCATCAATTGGTCACAATCGTGGTTCTTTGGTCCAAGTCTGCGGTCCTTCTTAAAGCAGCTCAACGCGTTTCGTGAGACCCACTCTCACTTCCTCAGGAGCCTATCTTTCAGAGGACAGATGATGGACCTAATGGGACACTAATTGGGAGGTTTGGGCCACTGCGGCCAATGTACATACAGTGGCAAGAAAAAGTATGTGAACCCTTTGGGATAACGTGGAGTTTTGCAGGAATTGGTCATAAAATGTGCTCTGATCTTCATCTAAGTCGCAATAATTTGAAAAACACAGTCTGCTTAAAATAATACAACACAAACATTATATGTTTTCATGTGTTTATTGAACATAACATGTAAACATTCACAGTGCAGGGTGGGAAAAGTATGTGAACCCCTAGCCTAATTACTTCTCCAAGAGCTAATTGGAGCCAGGAGTGAGCCAACCTTGAGTCCAATCAGTGTGATATTATTGGATTTGTTGCTGAAAGCTGTCCTGCCCTTTAAAAACACACACCAGTTATGGGTTTACTGGTTTCAAGAAGCACTGCCTGATGTGAACTATGCCTCGCAGAAAAGAGCTCTCAGAAGACATACGATCAAGAATTGTTGACTTGCATGAAGCTAGAAAGGGTTACAAAAGTATCTCCAAAAGCCTTGATGTTCATGTGTCCACTGTAAGACAGACTGTCTACAAATGGAGAAAGTTCAGCACTGTTGCTACTTTCCCTAGGCCTGGTCGTCCTGTAAAGATGACTGCAAGAGCACAGCGCAGAATGCTTAATGAGGTAAAGAAGAATCCTAGAGTGTCAGCTAAAGACTTACAGAAATCTCTGGCACATGCTAACATTTTTGTTGACACATCTACAATAAGGAAAACATTAAATAAGAATGGAGTACATGGGAGGACACCACGGAGGAAGCCATTGCTGTCCAAAAAGAATATTGCAGCACGTTTGAAGTTTGCAAAAGAGCACCTGGATGTTCCACAGCACTACTGGCAAAATATTCTGTGGACAGATGAAACCAAAATTGAGTTGTTTGGGAAAAACACACAACACTATGTGTGGAGAAAAAAAGGCACAGCACACCAACATCAAAACCTCATCCCCACTGTAAAACATGGCGGAGGGAGCATCATGGTTTGGGGCTGCTTTGCTGCCTCAGGGACTGGACGGATTGTTGCCATTGATGGAAAAATGAATTCCAGAGTTTATCAAGACATTTTGCAGGAATACGTAAGACCATCTGTCCGGCAACTGAAGCTCCGCAGAGGATGGGGGATGCAACAGGACAATGACCCAAAGCATACAAGTACTTCAACAAAAGAATGGCTTCAACAAAACAAAATACGCCTTCTGGAGTGGCTCAGTCAGAGTCCTGACCTCAACCCGATTGAAATGCTGTGGCATGACCTTAAGAGAGCGATTCACACCAGACATCCCAAGAATATTGTTACACTGAAACAGTTTTGTGAAGAGGGGTGGTCCAAAATTACTCCAGATCGTTGTGAAGGTCTGATCTGCAACTACAGGAAACGTTTGGTTGAAGGTTATTGCTGCCAAAGGAGGGTCAACCAGTTATTAAGTCCAAAGGTTCACATACTTTTTCCACCCTGCACTGTGAATGTTTACATGTTCTGTTCAATAAAAACATGAAAACATATAATGTTTGTGTTGTATTATTTTAAGCAGACTGTGTTTTTCAAGTTGTTCTGACTTAGATGAAGCTCAGAGCACATTTTATGACCAATTCATGCAAAACTCCACGTAATCCCAAAGGGTTCACATACTTTTTCTTGCCACTGTATGCACATTTGGTTATGTGCATTTTATTTGTGAGTTTGTTTTTTGGAATGTTATCAAATATTTTTTATTACCAAAATACTACACTATATACTTTCCATTTTTTTCTAGATCAGAAGTGGATCAGAAAATAAATTGGGACCACCCTAACTGTATCGGGGTGATCCCACTGGGTAAAAAACACTATATTGCGCCATTCTATGTTGTTTCTTTTTTCTTTCAATAATATAATCAAACCATAAACACTGGGTGCTGGGATTCCTGTTCAGATGTGGACTCCTTTGCCAATGAGATACGGGACACGGGGGTACAAAAGAAATTAGAGGATTTATTCTCATCAAAGCAGCTTTACAGAAATAAAAATTGTTTGTAAAATGTAATAGGGCTTTCCAATACAAGTTTTGCTGGTGCTTGCCCAGATCCAACTGATGAAGCTGGGCAAGCACCAGCGAAACTTGTATTGGAAAGCCCTATTACATTTTATATTTTTATTTGCCTTTTATTTCTGTAAAGCTGCTTTGAGAATAAATCCTCACATTTTTTTGGTGTCCTGTATTTCATTGGCAAAGGAGTCCACATCTGAACAGGAATCCCAGCACCCACTGCACTGCACAAAGTTCGTTGTACAGTGTTTTTTACAGTATATTTTTTTTTTAGTTTTTATATTTGCCACCTGATCCAGCCCCTCTGCGTTGCGTGGCTCGCAGGGAGCGGAACCTGTAAGCAAGTCACCGGTTGCTGCGATCACACTGCGGCGACTGCAGAGACAGCAATTGAGCGAAGGATGCAGTGAGTATACATGCAGCCCGAGCTCGGGAATACATCCAGCTCGGGAATACCGCCAGGCAGGTTAAACAACTGAGAAAAATAAAGTGCTTGCAAAAGAACTTAAATAGATTTCCAGAACACAGGGAAAAAAAATAGCAAAAAAACCTCTTCGAAGCATCACACACTAAATGTCACTAGTAGAAATCTAAAGAATATTTTGGGTTAAGGAATCACAGTGCTGTGTATGAGCATATCACAGAGCTCTACAGCAGTAAACCAGCGCACATCACTGAGTTTTATTGCTGTGGAGGTCAGTGATACACTCATACACACTGCACATTGCTGCGAGTTTTATTGCTGTGACGCTGATACAGTAATGTGCTCTGTGTATGAGCGTATCAGAGCTCCACAGTGCAGTATCATTGTTCACTTTATAATTGTAAATAATAGTGCTGCGTTAGAGAATTTTTTTTTATTTATGTTTACATAAAACTGGTCGTGCTTGGTATCATTGGAAAGGCCTTACCAATGACACCACACAACCCTTTGACTTCTACTGTTTCGGAAATATGGGGGTCCAAAGTACCCAGTTATCTCCCCCATAGGGAATTCCCTATCCTGCTGATGTCAGTGTTGTGTCAGTGGGTGGATGATGGGTCAGTGGGTGGATGTTGTGTCAGATGATATCATGATATCAGTGCGTGGGGATATGTCCCGCAGACAGGGCTGACAAAGATGTCAGCTGCCTGCGGGAGAGGTCCGCGATTGGTGCCGGATGGGCACCGTGCCACAGATCTTCGCTGATGGGCTGCAGATGCCTTTGCAACTTATCAAAGGAGTGTCTGCTCTGCTGGAACGCGCCGGTACTGAATACCGGTGCATAACGGCAGAAGGAACCCTGTTATCAGTATATCGGCTATGTAGCATGCCGATACCAATAACAGGGCAAAAACCTCAGTATCGGGCCCAATTAATCGGTGGTACCGATATTTTGTTGACCCCCTAATTAAAAGGTGTCTTATTAATAAAAAAGGTCCTCTAAAAAATATTAAAGGTCTGTTACCCTCCCCAACAGACTTTAACCCCATTTGAGCATGTAGTCTGTAGGGGCTCTGACACTGCAGGAGCCATATCGCACATTTATACCCTCTTGCCAATACCTCTCTCCCTATCAATCATTGTGGGAAAGGGATGTGGGTCCCCTATTGCCCTTGAAGAGTGGGACTATATGGGAGGCCTCTTTAAAAGTGACTACTTGTGTACTCCTTCGGCAAAACTGCTATAAAACAGTGGCCCGCTGGAATTTAGATCCAAATCGACTTCACATGATATTCCCAGGGGCCTCGGGACTCTGCCCTCGAGGGTGCAATATGACTGAATTATTATCACCTGTGGTGGGACTGTGCTAGGGTGCAGGAACTGTGGGTTGAGGTATTTAATCTCTTAGCAGTCATACTCTGAGTTCATGTTGCCCCTGACTCTGTATTGACGCTCCTCAATAGTCCCTACAGAAGGTATGGCCTCTCCCGCTCTTCTATTAGTCTAGTTCACAGGGTTTGTACGCCTACTAGAATCTGTATAGCTCATTTATGGAAAACCTCTCTACCAGTTTTGCAGGTGATTATTGCTAAAAGTATGGTATGTGTATAAAATGGAATTTTTGACAACACAACTGCATGATTCTGTCACTAACAGGGTTATTCAGAGAGCGTGAAAAGCAGGAGAATGACTGGAGAATTACTGGAGAATGAAAAATTCTAGGTCAAAATAGCCGATTTGGAAAGTGAGATGAAAGGGAGAATTTTTCTGGTTTGGCTATTTTGACCTAGAATTTTTCATTCTCCAATCATTCTCCTGCTTTTCACGCTCTCTGAATAATCCTGTAAGTGTCACGAAATATAGGAGTCATGGCTCGCCTCTCAGCGCACCCCCTCCCCGGCCCCTGTGATTTTTGTTCGCAAACTTGCCCAGGAGACATGTTACCCCCTCCCCGTCCCATTACTGGACCCTCACTGATGACGTACATGTTCTTGGTCCGGTCTATAGTTTTCACTCTCTGTGTTTTCCTTTTTTTTTGTTTCGCAGCGTCTTTCTAATGCTATGCTCTGTCATTTTTCCTGGTTCATTGTGTCAACCTTTATTGTTATTGCGATCCAGGTTGGCGCCTTCATATCATTGGCGTTGCCTCTATTACCAAGTGTGCCGTTAAGTGTAATACAATGCCACTTGATTTCCTGTGTCACTGTCGTATGCCAAGCCTAAATGTCACTGTAGTCCTTTTGGACTTCTTCCTCTTTGTTTCGTTTTATTAGTAGAACTGAAAAATTTTCAATAAACAGATTTTTTTAAGGAAAAAAAGGGGGGTCTCTTACAGAATAATAATAATAATAATAAAAAAACTTAGAATAACCCAGTCTTCAACCCCTTCACTACCAAGCAATATTTCTTGAAAAAAATGATATAACATTTATTTGACATATGGGATGTGAAGTTAAATAAATAAAGGGTAAAATAGACGTTCTGCATAGAAACGGTTATTCTGACATAGCTTATGGGCGTTTTTAGTGAGCATAATAAGATTATCAGCAATGCAGCTTCCAAAAAATACCAATAGAATATAACATTAATATCTGTATGTGACATAATGCCTGTGTATGGAAATTACAGTAACACTTTGTATCTGTACTGTACAGGGATTTTAGTTATAACCCTCTGAATCGTATCCCTGTACAACAGTGAGTGACCCCACAGCTCTCCCTGTATTCTGCCAAATCCCTAGTAGCTAGAACGCAGTAGTAATCTATTTGAACGTTTTGTTACAGTGAGGTTTGGGGCTGCTATTTCCAACTGGTTTTATGTCTCTCCAGGGGGCTTGGCGCAACATAAAGAAAAGGATTTGGTTTCTCCACAGGGGATACACTAATCTGTCTTTAACCCCTTCCCGACCGCGGACATACCATGTACGTTATGCCCACGGGTCTCCCTTAGACCCTCATAACCTCTCTCCCGCCCGCCGATACTTACCTCCCTCGCTGGCTCCCACGGCGTGTCTGGCAAGCTGGAAGCTTGCTTTGCCGTTTCCTGGGGCCGGCAGATGCAATGACGTCATGCTGTGTGATGATGTCATCGGCAGGCGCCGTGAGTAAAATTCAAGAAGGGGAGGGGGGCTCCTTTGGAGCCCTCTATCTCCCCAACCATTAATGTTAGGGGGGAAAAAAATTACACCGCTGTAAAGGGGAGAGTCTTCCCTTTTCAGTATAACATTAACAAATCCGCTGCCAAATCGTGATTCAAACCTGGAGGTGGCTGACATCTTGGACGTCAGCCAATCCTCTGGGTCACCCCCCCACCCACTGACATCCTCACCATATGTTTTGAGGATGTCAGTGGGCCAGTTAACCCCCTAGCTGCAAACAGGGCCGGCGCTGCCGCTAGGCCAGCTAGGCGGACGCCTAGAGCGCAGTGCCCGCCTAGGGCGCAGCCGGCCCGACCGATTAAAAAAATAAATAATTGGCCGCGGGGTAGCCTGGGGTGGCCGAGTGCTGCAGCCAGCCCCAATACGTGCTGGCGTCGCCGCCGGCGTCAAGGACACAGAGGCGTGGACTTGGTGCTTCCAGCTTCCTGCACAAGTCCACGCCTCTGTCTCCTTGACGCCAGCGGCGACACCAGCACGTATTGGGACTGGCTACGAGGAGGGAGACGGAGGCGGAGCTGGAGCGGCAAATATCCATGTGTGAGCTGGGGCAAATATCCATGTGTGAGCCTTGGGCAAATATCCATGTGTGACTGTGAGCCTGGGGCAGATATCCATGTGTGAGCCTGGGGCAGATATCCATGTGTGAGCTGGGGCAAATATCCATGTGTGAGCTGGGGCAGATATCTATGTGTATGCTGGGGCAAATATCCATGTGTGAGCTGGGGCAGATATCTATGTGTATGCTGGGGCAAATATCCATGTGTGAGCCTGGGGCAGATATCCATGTGTGAGCTGGGGCATATACCCATGTGTGAGCTGGGGCAGATATCCATGTGTGGCCGGGGCAGATATCCATGTGTGTGCTGGGGCAGATATCCATGTGTGTGCTGGGGCAGATATCCATGTGTGTGCTGGGGCAGATATCCATGTGTGAGCCTGGGGCAAATACCCATGTGTGGCCTGGGGCAGATATCCATGTGTGAGCCTGGGATAGATATACATGTGTGGCCTGGGGCAGATACCCATGTGTGGCCTGGGGAAGATACCCATGTGCGGCCTGGGGAAGATACCCATGTGTGGCCTGGGGAAGATACCCATGTGTGGCCTGGGGAAGATACCCATGTGTGTGCTGGGGAAAATACCCATGTGTGAACCTGGGGCAGATATCCATGTGTGAGCTGGGGAGCATGGGGCAGATATCTATGTGTGTGCTGGGGCAGATATTCATGTGTGAGTCTGGGGCAGATATCCATGAGTGAGTCTGGGGCAGATAGCCATGTGTGAGTCTGGGGCAGATAGCCATGTGTGAGTCTGGGGCAGATACCCATGTGTGAGCCTGGGGCAGATATCCATGTGTGAGCTGGGGCACATATCCATTTGTGAGCTGGGGCACATATCCATTTGTGAGCTGGGGCACATATCCATGTGTGAGCTGGGGCAATATATCCATGCCATGTGTGAGCTGGGGCAATATCTCCATGTGTGAGCTGGGGCAATATCTCCGTGTGTGAGCTAGGGGCAAATATACCCATGAAAGAGCTGGGGGCAAATGCACCCACGTGAGAGCTGGGGCAATATATCCATGTGAGAGCTGGTCGCAAATATACCCATGTGAGCTTTCTTTTTGGGGGGGAATGCAAGTAGCTGGTCTTGCCTAGGGTGCAAAATAGTCTAGCACCGGCCCTGGCTGCCAAGTGGAGATAAGGGGATCTTTAGGATGGCCTTTCCAATGATACCAAGCATTAACAGGTTGGTGTAAAAAATAAAATAAAAATAAATAATAAAAAATGTTGTTTTTTTAAAAAATATTTTTGTCTGGGGGGGGTTAATTAAATAGGACCTAGGCTGTCATCTAAAAATAATGAGCATAAAACAGTCATAATGAGCTCAGAGCACATAGGTGAAGGGGTTAAAAAGCAAAAACATGTAGAAATTGGGTATTTCTATTCTCGGGACAACATTTTGAAACTATTTAGCTGGGGTCTTTTTTGGTGGTTGTAGATTTTGGGGATAAAATTATGAAAAAGTGTGTTTTTACCATTTTTTTTTTTTAAAATTCAATAGATTTTTATTGTATGAGAATACACAGTACAAAGGAAAGCATAGATACTGGAAAATCTTGTGTCACATACGATGCAGAGAGGATACCGGTAATCACAGTATGCCTTGTTGCAAACTCTACTCCCCTCCTCCATTCCACTTATGCTATAATCAATAATCAATACGTAGGTTAATCCACTACTGCTAACAGCAGAATATAGAGAACGTGAGAAAAGCTTCGCAAAAAAACTAAAGAAGAAAGAGAAAAAAAAAAAAAAAAAAAAAAAGGGGGGGTAAAGGGTAAACTGAGAAGAAAGGAGAAGAGAAGAGGCGCCCTTGGCGAAATGTACTATCTGTAACGAGGGAGAGGTCTCCCTTAAGTGCCCTCAGAAGGTTTTAAAGAGGATGGGAAAAGAGAAGTAAGGAGAGAGGAGAGGAAGCAGGTGGGGAGAGCTGCGACGGAACTCCGGAACCGCGGGCCCGCCCCCTCCGGGTCTCCACCTAACCCGAAAAGGCAATGCGAGCAGACGCCGGGGAGGCAAATATCGCCAGCCATGGCGTCCAGACTGCTTCAAAGTGAACCATTCTGTCAAGTACCACTGCCGTCAGGCGTTCCATTGTAATCATGTGCCAAATTTTGGCCTCTATCAGCTGGCGCGGGGGAGGGGGGCCCTTCCAGGTCTTAGCCAAACAGATGCGTACCGCGGCGCACACCCTAGAGACCAGAGAATGTTCGCCTCGTGTAAGGCGTGCCTCAGGATGCGGGCGGTTAAGGAGTGCCGTCCAGGGATCCGGACGTAAGTGTGTCCCTAGTGCCCTGCTCAAATCACCAAACACCTCCTCCGTCAATAGTGCTGACCATGCCACAGTCCCACCATGCATGCATATACGTCCCCTCCTCGCCGCATCCCCTGAAGCAAGTCGACGGCGTCCCTGGGTACATTTTTGCTAGTCGCTGCGGGTGGATATACCACCTTGCCATGACCTTGTAACAGTTCTCGCGAACCGCTGTACAGATTGTAACCCGGGAGGTTCTGTCGATAATGTCCACCCACTCGTTCCCTTCCAAAGAGCTTCCTAAATCTTCCTCCCACCGTGTAATATAAGATGCATCCTGCGGGAAGGTTGCTTCAAGGATGAAAGTGTACAGCGAGGATATCAGACCTCGCCCTCTATGCTTCCGTCGACAGCAGGTCTCGTAAAGGGTCAGTCTGCGGTCGGGCGTCTCCCTGAGAGTGCTTCTGACAAAGTGTAGCAGTTGGATGGCTCTGAATGTCTCCGAGGGGGGTAGCGCTTTCGATTCCCTTAGGTAACCGAGGGTGACCGGGCGACCCTGCAAAATCAGGTCTCGCAACTCTGTTATGTCAGCCCTGATCCACCACCCGAACGCCCCAGGAGGGTTTCCCTCCGGGAACTTTGGATTGTAAAATAGAGGTTGGAGGCCCGATCCCGGTGGGGACAAACCATCGCCCTCTCTACAGAGATTCCAGAGGCGCAGCGAATGTTGCAGCGTGGGGCTATTGTGTAGTGTCCGAGGAGTAGCTTTCTGGGTCCATTGAAGCGTGCGCAATGGCTGTGGCCCCCCCATATCCTGTTCCAGGGTAGTCCAAAGCGGGGCCCCGCTCCTTAGATTAATCATAGAGAGCATCGCAAATTGGGCTGCCTTGTAATAAGAGTAAAGATGTGGGACCCCCATGCCTCCCCTTCGCTTGGATTGAAACATAAGGTTTTTAGACAACCGGCCTCTGCGGCCTCCCCATATAAAAGAGTGGATAGCTGACTGGAGGAAAGTCAAGTCCGCCCTGCAGATAGGAATTGTCAGTGTTCTGAAGAGGTATAGCAGCTTCGGGAGCAGGGTCATCTTGACCGCGTATATTCGGCCAAAGAGCGAAAGGTGTAACTGGGACCATGCCGCCAGCAATGCGTGAAGGGTAGGGAGCAGTACTCCATAGTTAGCCTTGTACATCTGGCTCCAAGTAGGAGTCAGCTGGGTCCCCAGAGATCCCATAGACGAGCGGCACCAGCGAAAAGGGAACCTATCACGAATCACCGCCCTCTCCTCCTCTGCCAAGGTGAGGTCAAGCACCTCGCTCTTATCTGCGTTAAGTTTATAGCCCGAGACTCTTCCGTAGTCCTTCAGGGCCCTCATCAGGTTGGGGAGGGTGGTGATGGGCGAGGTCAGGGATAGAAGGACATCATCAGCGAAAAGAGACAGCTTATACTGCTTTCCCCCCACCTCCATGCCCCGGACATCAGGATGTTCTCTAATATATGCCGCCAGTGGTTCTATAGAAAGGGCGAATAGAAGCGGCGACAAGGGGCATCCCTGTCGGGTCCCGTTCAAGATAGAAAAGGGAGCCGAGAGGAACCCTCCCGTGTCAACCTGCGCCCTGGGGCCCGCATATAAAGCCTGTATTGCCGTCAGAAGGTCTCCCCGTATGCCAAAGGAGGTCAATGTTGCCCACAGGAAGTTCCAATCCACCCTGTCAAAGGCCTTCTCGGCATCTAAGGAAAGGAGAAAAGAGCCGCTCCCCGAGGCTGTAGCAACCTGGATCAGATTAAGTGCCCTTCTGACGTTATCCGGGGCCTCTCTACCGGGGACAAAGCCCACTTGATCCGGATGAACAACCTCGGCGATGTAGCGACCCAATCTGTTAGCTAGAATCTTAGCGTAGATCTTCATGTCCACATTAATCAGGGAGATGGGCCTATAACTGGGGCAAACCGCTGGGATCCTTGCCTGGCTTGGGGATGACCACAATGCGGGCCAGGAGCATATCGGACGGGACCTCCTTTCCCTGCATGTAGGTGTTAAATAATCTGGTCAGGGCTGAAGGAGGGCTGGTTCAATCCCTTATAGTAAGGGACCGAGAATCCATCTGGACCCGGGGATTTAGAGGAGTGTAAGTGTTTAATCACCTCTGCAATTTCCTCCGCTGAGATGGGAGCTGCCATATCTCTACGCTGCTGGTGGCTGAAGGAGGGCAGAGTGGTGCGACTGAGAAATTCCCGGATGTGTGTCTCCCGTGCTGGACCTGGCGTTGCAGTAGTGCCGTTATATAGGGACGCGTAGTAAGAATAGAAGGCCCCTGAAATGTCCCGAGGGTCAGAGGTCATCTCGCCAGAGCCAAGGCGCACTGCTCGCACAGTACGCTCCCGGGTCTGCTGTTTCAGCCTACGGGCCAGAAGAGTGTCGGGTTTGTTACTCTTCTCAAAAAACTTCCGACCCGTCCACTGAAGAGCCGCCTGGACCTGACGAGACAGCAATATGTTGAGGCTCCCCCTGGCCTCCAGCAATTCCCTTAGTAGAGTGGCGTCCCCAGTCCGTTTATGTTCTCGCTCCAGGTCTCCCACCTTAGCTGTAAGTGAAACCGTCTCAGCTGCCCTCTCTCGCTTGCGGCGAGACGCTATAGCGATTAATTTGCCGCGCATGAACGCCTTGTGCGCCTCCCACACAGTGGTGGTAGCCATGCCTGGGGTAAAATTACGTTCAAAGAAGGCCGTCAAGTCAAGGTTCATGGTTTCTTTCACACCAGAGTCAAGGAGGAGTGAGGCATTAAACCTCCACCCTCCGGCCGAGCCCAATTCCCCCCAACCCAATAATGCTATCTCGACCGCAGCATGGTCAGACCACGAGATTTCGTGAATGGTGGAAGAGGCTAGGGCCGTAATGTTGTCTCTACTGCAAAAAACATAGTCTAGTCTGGAATATGAGTCATGGGGATTCGAGTAAAAGGAGTAGTCTCGGTCTCTAGGGTGGAGCAACCGCCAAGAGTCGTACAAATTGGCCGTCTGGACTACGCCCCGGAAGGTCTTAGAGCGGCGGGTAGGAGCGCGTCTGGCAGCGGTCTGACTCGATCTAGGTAAGGGTCCATAACCGCATTGAAGTCTCCCCCTACAAAGACCCCCTGTTCGGTAGCTGCGCGAGGCGCTCCTCCAATGCCCTCCAGAAAGGTCCCTCAGGGGGAGGGGTAAACGCTAACAAAAGTGACTGGCTTGCCTCCAATCGTCCCAGTCACCCGCAGGTATCTACCATCCATCGCACGGACTCCTGCTGAATGGAGGTGGAAATGGAGACTGCCTCTCATCAGTATAGAGACTCCCGTCTTGCGGGAGCTGCCTGCGGAGTGGTAGTGTTTGGTGTATCCCTCTCCCCAATATCCCGGGACTCTATTCCTGGTAAAGTGGGTCTCCTGTAGGAGGACCATGTCTGCCCGAAGCTTCCGGTAATATCTGGTGGCCCCTCTTCGCTTATTCGGGGATAATAGGCCCTTCACATTGTGAGAGACTACCTTAAGGCGGGCCCGCGCCCCTCCACTCCCCGTGGCCATGAGGAATCAATTAGAGGGGAACAAGGGAAGGAGGAGTGAGAGAGAGAGAAAAGAAGAGAAAGAAAGAGAAAAGAAAAGAGACAGAAGAGTTAAAAAAAAAAAAAAAAAAAAATTTTTAGAAAAAATGGGGGATGGAAAAAAGACACCGAAAAAGATGTGTCTGGTGGTGGATTGTACCGACCACTAGGTACGCACTCGGGGGCGAGAGCGACAGAAAGGAGAAGGCCGCCAGCCCATAAACTCCCTAAGGAGGGACTAAGACCTACCATACAACCGTTAAACCTGTAAAACCTTTAAATCAACCCCGCCCAGCCAACCCTTCCCATCAACAGGTGAACCAATGTTCAGGTGCGGCTCGACCATCTAACCCCCCACCCCCAATCCCACGGCAAACGGTTCCAGGAGCTGCAGAAGTCCCCGGGACCCCAGAGGCATCCGCCCGGAGGCTCCCAGCCCTCGGCCGGGTGTCTACCTCCAGTCCTAGGTCTATCCTGAAAAGACCCCGTCAGGCTTGGGCGCCCTCTAATTCTCAGGCCCTCCCTCCAGCCCTCTAGACCCACCCTGCGAGAACCCAAAAAGTTGTCCATCGGGGCAAAGTAAAGCTCCTTCCATAGAGTCCCGTGGAGAGGATGAGATGATCTCTTCCATGTGGTGTAGAGGAGGCGGGGGGGCAATGTCAGCAGCCCCTTGTAAGCTAACGCACCGGTGAGCGCCTCCGATCCTGCCTCCTAGGACTGCCTCTGGCCTCCACCTGCGCAAAAAGGTCCGGGGGTTCCGGGATGCCCAGTGTCTCCAGGACAGTCGAGCTATCCGCAGGGGTACGGAGAGATAGGAAAGTACCGTTGTGGGGAATGAGAAGGCGGAATGGGAACCCCCATCGATATCTGACATCTCTCTGGCGGAGAAGATCTGTAAGGGGCTTAAGTGCCCGGCGTTTCTGGAGCGTGGACGGAGCCAGGTCGTTGTAGAAGTGAGGAGTGATCGTCGTCGAGGGTCGGAGCACGTTGCGCACCGCCTGGAGTATAGCTTCTTTGGTGGTGGAGTAGTGGCATCGAAGTATCACATCTCTAGGAGGTTCCGTCTCCGATGGTTTCGGGCGTAAGGCTCTGTGGGCCCTGTCAAGTAACAGTTCTTCCTCGGGTGTCTCGGGTAGAAGCGCTTGGAAGTACCGATGTAGGAAATCCCGGAGATTCACCACCGACTCAGGAATATTACGGAGCCGAAGGTTGAGCGGCGGGACCGATTATCCATGTCCTCGACTGCCTCCTGAAGGAGTTCGTATTTGCTTTGAAGGGCCCCCAGATCTGCTCGTACCTCCGTGTCCGCTGCCTGGGCTTCGTCCACTCTCTGCTCAAGGGCCGCCGTGCGCGTCCCGAGGGTCCCCAGGTCTGCTCTCAGCCCATCAATCCCGGCCCTGAGATCTGCCTGCAGGTCATCTTTAATGGTCAGAAGGAGTTGGCGCAAATCTTGTATGTCCCTGCGCGTGCACGGCGCGTCCTGAGTCGCCGACTCCTCTGCCGGCGTCGCCATCTTCGGAGATGCAGTGGTTGCGGCCCGAGCCGGGGTGAAGCACCGGGAAATATCTTTTTGTCCCGGGTTACGTCCAGATTTAGTTCCGGGCATGGCGAGGGGGGACGCCTAGGGAGTGCGTAACGTAATAGGTCGCTTAGAAAGCTTCAAGGGAGTCTCTTAGGCTTGGCGCTACAGCTTCAGGTTGTCATCCGTGCTGCCCAGCAGGGCTCCGTTCTTTGAGAGAAATCGCTTTAAGGGAACTCTCTCTTGTAGGAGGGACCTCCTGGAGTCCGTACAGGAGACCAGATCAACTACAGTGGACCCGTAAGTTCAAACCAGGATAGGTGAGAGACAAAAAAAAAAAAAAAAAAAAAGGAGTTCTCGGGGTGCGCTCCCAATACAATGTGGTTCAGTGTCCCGAACAAGATGCTTTTCCCCTCGCGTCCCCCCCCTGTCTTCTTGTACAGTAATGGGAAGGTGATCCGTGCTATGCGCCCGGAAGGCGTACAATATGGTAGGGGTAAAAATTAAAGAAAAATAAAATCAAAAGCAGGAAGCAAGACCTGTTCAGGCGTTCTCCTCACCCCTTCCTCTCTCCTTTCCACCCCGCTCCACCGCAGGGCCCGTTGGAGTCGCGGTGCGGGTCCGATGTCCTCGTGGGGGGTCGCGTGGGACCCAAGGAGCCACCCTGGTGGTGAGCAGGCCTGATGGTGACCGCAATAGGGAGAGGGAACAGGACCCCCCGCCGCTGTCGTTGTCCTTCCGAGCTGTGAAGGCCGCCCCACGTGTCCCCCCCCTGCAATGTCTTCCGGCGCGGTGGAATGGCCGACACCGGGCTGTGCCTGTCTGTCGTTTATGGCCCCTCTTCAGCTCCGCTGGGCAGGCCGCTGGTGAGACCCGGGCACGCAGCCCTCTCCGGTGGATGGCGCTCCCCCCTGGCTCGGGAGGAGGAAGGCAGCCGCCTCTCAGGCCGAGCGTCTGGGTGGGGGGGGGGAAGCTCCGTCCGGATGCGTCTCCCTACCTCCTGTCCCCCACGTCTTCGGCTCCTGTCTCTCCTCGAGGCCTCCGCAATGGCCGCCGCCTCTAGGCCGCCAAAAGAAAGACGGGCCGAGTGTCCACACCAGCGGGCGACCGGGCAGTAAGAAGCGTCCCAGACCCGTCCCCACTGGTTCGTTATCGTCCGGGTGAGTGAGAGAGTCCTGTGGGGTGTCAAGACATCCACCGAGGCACCAGGAAATATCTTCACCTCGCGGAGCTCACAAGAAACGCGGCCATTCACCTCGCCGTGCAGCTCCGCCCCCTCTGTTTTTACCATTTTTTAATTATATTTCATATTTTTTTATAGTAAATTATATGATATGATGGAAATAATGGTATTTCTAGAAAGTCCATTTAATGTCGGGAAAAACGGTGTATAATGTGTGTGGGCTGCATAAACGAGTAAGAGAAAAATTTGACCTAAATACTAACAGCGCAGAAATGTAAAAACTGCAACGGGCACTAAAGGATGGATTTGCATAAAACCGCCTGGTTACTAAGGGGTTAAAAAAGGTGTGGAAATGGTCTTTTGATATGCTAATGAGTGCTTTTCAAACCATTACAATGCAAAACGAGATAACTCTATTTTGGGTGTGGTTAAAAATATTTAAAATATATTATTTATTTATTTATTTATAAAGGATTTTACCAGGATGGATACATTGAGATTTCTCTAATTTTCAAGTATGTCCTGGATTCAAGAACATTGGAATGTTACAGTCGTTACATTTTATTACTTTGTATTTCTGTAAGATATTAAAAACAAAACACAAATATACAGATTAATACAGAAAATAAATATGTAGGAAATATAGTCAGTATGTTACATGTTTACAGGTGCATTCTGTATATAGTCACTATGTAACATGTTTACAGGTGCATTCTGTATATAGTTAGGGCCGGATTTACACCTCAGGAGCCTGTAGGCACAGAAATGTGAGGCGCCCCTACCACCCCCCCAAAACTGAAGCGTTTTTTCTCCGTGGTCAAATCAAAAGAAGAGGCAGAATCTGTTGCCTTAGTTGAATTAGTTACAGTTACAAGTATTTATAAAGCGTCAAGAAATTCCTTAGCGATGTACAATGGGAGAAACAGAATAACAAATATACATACTGTACATGTTACACACACAGAACAGAACCCTGCTCGAGAGCTTACAATCTAAGAGGAGAGCGGTGACACATTAGGTGAGGATGAATAGGGTATTTGAAGTAGCGGGGTGTATGAGGGCTGAAAGGGAAGATGGAGCAGGAAATGACAGTGGGGATCATGGAGTGAGCGGATAGGCTTCTCTATAGTAATGCGTTTTCAGAGACTTCTTGAAGGACTGGAGAGACGGGTGAGTCTGATGTTGCAGGGGAGGGAGTTCCATAGAAAGGGTGCAACTCGGGAGAAGTCCTGAAGGCAAAAGTTGGGGGGTGCAGGTACGAGGAACTGATAGCATCAGATCATTGGCTGAGCAAAGTGGTGGGGATGGGATGCACCTGCTAATAAGGGAGGAGATGTAGGCAGCGGCGCGGTTACGGAGGGCGTTGTATGTCAGCACCAGCATAATGAATTGGATTCTAAAGGAAACAGGGAGCCAGTGTAGAGATTGACAGAGAGGTGAGGTGCAGGAGGTGAGGTGTATGAGTCAGAATTCTGATTTACACTCCTGATGAAGTGTGACAGATGTTCCCACGAAACGCGTCGAGTGACTTATTGAAAAAGATTGAAACATCTGACGGTGTGCTCGGAGACCCCGGGGAGGAACGCATCCGAGGAGACCTGGGACCTTTGGAAGTGGATCCTGTATGTTCATCTGACGTTTAATTCGGGAGGTCTGAGCCATTGTGGGAAATGTTTATATGCACATTTTGTTATGTGCCTAAAAGAATGTGAGTGTGCTTTTTGTTGAAGAGTTTTAAAGATTTTTTTATTAAAATACTACGCAATGTACTCTCCTTTTTGATTTTTTTTCTAGATCAAAAGTAAAGACGGAGTACAGATTTGGTGATCCAACTGTGTCTGGTGATCCAACAGATTGGTATTTAACTGATATATGCATGATTTTGCACCATCGTTTTTTATTTTTTCAATTTTGATATTTTTAAAGGTTCCAAGGTACCTTTTACTTTGTGCTGCAATAGATTAAGAACGAAGACAAAAACTGTTTATTTGAACATTTAATAGAGTCTGGATTAAGAAAGGGACGGATGCGCGCAATGTTTTTTAGGTGGAAGTAGCAAGATTTGGTTAGAGACTGAATGTGAGGAGTAAAGGATAGATCTGAGTCCAAGAGGACTCATAGAATCATAGACTTCAAACTAAGTAACAATGTGCAATGTCAAACAGCAGCCGCCAAGGCAAGCAAAGTATTCGCATGCATTAAAAGGGGAGTTCACTCACGGGATGAAAACATAATTTTGCCTCTGTATAAATCAATGGTCAGGCCGCACCTTGAATATGCCGTGCAATTTTGGGCACCTGTCTTAAAAAAAGATATTATAGCGTTAGAAAAAGTGCAGAGACGGGCAACTAAATTAATAAGGGGAATGGAAGGGTTAAGTTATGAGGCAAGATTAACAAGCTTAAACCTGTTTAGTTTAGAGAAACGGCGCCTTAGAGGGATCTGATAACCTTATATAAATATATACGGGGCCATTATCAACCATTGTCTGATAACCTATTCATTAACAGGACTATACATAGGACAAGGGGTCATCCATTTAGACTGGAAGAAAGAAATTTAGCTTAAAGCATAGGAGGGTTATTTTACGGTGAGAACAATAAAGCTGTGAATTCTCTGCCTGTTGAGGTGTTGGGTCAGAGTCTGTACAGACTTTTAAAAACGACTAGATGACTTCCTGCAGACACAGAATATTAAGGGTTATAATATTTAATATGTGGGTAAACGCTTCTTGATCCAAGGAGAAATCTGACTGCCATTCTGGGGTCAAGAAGGATTTTTTTCCCAGTATGTTGCATATTGGCAAGTATTTCAGACTGGGTTTTTTGCCTTCTTTTGGATCAACAGCAGTAGGTTATGTGGGAGAGGCTGAACCCGATGGACGCATGTCTTTTTTCAGCCTATATAACTATGTAACTATGTAAGGACCCTGAGGCAATGGAGCTTGAGAGGTAGAAGTAATGGTGGCACCATTCACCTGAAGAGAAATCTGCGCAGGAATAGAGGCTTTAGAGGGAGGGAAGACGAGAAGTTCAGTTTTCGAGAGGTTCAGATTTAGGAACTGGGAAATCATCCAGTCGAAGATAGGCAGGCTGTAACACGATCCAACACCGGAGGAGAGAGATCGAAAGGAAAGGTAGATTTGGGTGTCGTCAGCATAGAGGTGATATTGGAATCCATAGGAAGAGATGAGTTTGTCCAAAGAGGCCGTATAGATTGAGACGAGTAGGGGACCCAGAACAACTGAAAGAGGAACTTGTGGTGAAGAGACAACAGGGAAGAGACACTGAAGGAGCGAAAATAGAGACAGGAAGAGGACCAGGAGAGAGTGAGGTCACTCTGGCCAAGTTGGCGCAGGGTGAGGAGCAGGAGAGGGTGATGACCATTGTTGAATGCAGTGAAAAGGTCAAGAAGAATAAGGCTAGGGTCAGAGTGGGGCAGTCGGAACGCGCGTGCAGGCGCACTAAATCACGGCGGCAGTAGCAGCACATAACGGCCAATGACGGCCAATATATGCAGTACGTGCGTACGAAAGTGCGCCGACACCACGCAACCAGCAAATGAACGCATTTTTATCAGAACGTGAAACCGCTGCTACTGACGTACAAAGTGCGCTGCGGCCGCATAGCAGCGTGTGTGCGTGATTAGGAGACGTCAGACGCTGCTAGTGTGCGGCCTACATAACGTTCAAACAGCCGGATTTCCCTAGACTTCTTTTCACCCCATCGTCATGAAATACGTCCAGAATTGCGCATCGTCTGACCACTTAAGCGTATTCCGTGAAAAAATGCGTGCGCACGCATCGACGTACATTTTGACGGTGGCTGCAGAAAATGCGCTCATCTGTCCCTAGCCTTAGGAGGGAGAAGTGACCTTTGGTTTCAGTGGCAGCTAAATCATTAGTCACCTTGGTCAGAGCAGTCTCCGTAGATTGTTGGGAGCGAAAGCCAGACTTGAGTGTATCGAGTAGAGAGTTAGTAGTAAGAAAACTGGTGAGCTGGTTATAGACCAGATGTTCTAAGATTTTGGAGGCAAAGGGGAGTAGAGAGATGGGACAGTAGTTACCAAGGATCAAGAGATGGCTTTTTTAGAATGGGGTGATCAAAGCACGTTTGAATACAGAGGGGAAGATTCCAGAGGAGAGGGAGAGGTTAAAAATATGAGTCAAAGCAGGGACAGTAACTGGTAGGACAGGCCAAATAAGGTGTGAGGGGGTGGGATCAAGCGGACCGGTGGTGGGGTAGGAGGACATAAGAAGTTCTGTTACATCCTTCTCCGAGAATGTACAAAAGGAAGACATGGTAGAAGAGGGGGCAGGGAGTGAGGGAGTCAGTGGGGTAGAATGGTTAAAGGAGGAGGGCAGTGAATGCAGCAGCATTATTTGTTTTATATGTGAAAGCATATATTGCCTCTGCTGTAGAACAGAAAAAAATATTTAGCATTTACTTTTTTCCTTTTTTTTATTTTTACAAAGAACATGGTCATGTTTGGTATCATAGTAAAGACTAAACTCTGACCTTTCCAATGACACCTCACTTAACCTTGTGCGGTGTACAATTTATTTATTTATTTATAAAGGATTTTACCAGGAGGGATACATTGAGATTTCTCTCATTTTCAGGTATGTCCTGGGTTCGAGAACATTGAATTGTTACAGAAGTACAAAGTTACAGTTACAAGTACTTATACAGCGCCAACAAATTCCATAGCGCTGTACAATGGGGAAGCACAAACAGCAGACTTACATGATACAAGAGGAAATACAACCCTGGTCATAGGATAACTGTTCCAAAGTCCCCCTGTCCCTCCTCACTGCAGCGCCACGGTCTAGGTTTTGAATTAAACAATGCATTGCTTCACCAGATACACAATTGCTGGCAGTATGGTAAATGAGGTGAGTTAGTGCAGCATCACTGTTCACTTTATAATTGTAAACTGAATAATAGTGTAGTGTTAGAATAAAGAGAAAAATATTATTTTAATAGATATTTTATTGTTACCAAACATAACCAGGTTAGATTTATGTATCACTGGGAAGGCTATAAGCTGATCTTTCCAATGATAACTCATATGTCCCTCTAACCCTTAGGGCTCCAGAGATACAGTGGTCTAAATTATTGCAAATTGTAAAAAAATATATATTTTTTACACACAGAGCAGGGCACCCCCTTGTGGCAGGCGCCTGTAGGCACATGCCTACTCTGCTTAATGGTAAATCCGGCCCTGTATATAGTCACTATGTTACATGTTTACAGGTGCATTCTTTATTGAGGTATGTCAATAGGGAGTGACTTTAGACTGGGGGAAGATTTGATGGCAGTGCTCGGTAGGAAAATGAGGATCGAGCAACTTTCTTTTTGTATTGTGGTATTGCAAGTAAGGTGCTGGTCCTGGATCGGAGGTTATAGGATGAGGGAACTGCTAAGGGAAGCAGCCTATTCAGGTAGGGTGGTAGCTTCCCAGAAAAGCTCGTAGGCCTCGTTCACACCTAAGCGGTTAAAGCGTGTTCCTGCGCGCTATAAAACGCATGAACGGGGAAATCCCATGATTTTCTATGGGACCCGTTCACACCTAAGCATTTTAAAGCGCACAGGAACGTGCTTTAAAACGTCCTACGCACGAAGAAGTACAGGAGCTTCTTTGGTGCGTATAGCAGCGCGTTCGTGGCCATAGACATAGCCGCGAACGTGCTGCAATGCCCGTCCGCGCGTTTTTCGTATTCGCGATACACGCGTAAAAAAAAACGTGAGTAGTGCGCGCATATAAAAAACGCCTAGGTGTGAACCCAGCCTTAAACAAAAGGTTGGAAAGGTGACGCCTACATTCCAGCAATGGCCAGTTTAGCTCTTTTAACATGTCACAATGATGGTTCATGTAGTTACATTGTAGCACAAAGCGACAGAATGAGTTATACAATGTGTTACATTTTTACATTGAACCCTATGGGATTTGCCTGTATAAATCTATCAAATTGAAATACCGAAAATCAGCCCATTTCGCAGAAATGTTGGTGCAATTCTGCGTTCCGTGAATAGAAGACACATTAGTCTTCTAAGGGGCAATTTCAGTGCTGCCAAATTGCACCGTATTTCGCTGCTAATTTGACACCTTAGTGAATAGACGCATTGACCGGAAATTGCAGCGAACGGTGAAAGCCACCTTTCGGTGCAATTCGGAGGTTAGTGAATGACCTAAATAGAGAGCACATTCACCTTATACTGTATATAGAAGATATATGGAGCAGCCAGTGGGCAGAGTTAGAGCCCCCTACTGGTATGTGTGCCTGGGGTGTCTCCACGGATTAAGAACATTTTTTTAAAAAGGGGTTACACAGCACTAACTAACGTAGGGTCAGATTCGCAACACGGTGCACTCGATTGGATTCTTCCCACATTCAGAATGAAGAAAACACCAAAAGTCCCAGCAATCGTGGGCTCTGTTAAAGTGTCAATTTATTGGATGCCTTATACGCCAAGGTGCCAGGAATGTTTCAGCCTACTGGCCCTTACCAAGCTTGATAAAAGCCAGTAGGCTGAAATGTTGCCGGCACCTTGGTGTATAAGGCGTCCAATAAAAAGACACTTCAATAGAGCTCACGAGTGCTGGGAGGTTTTGGCGTCTATGGTTAAAAGAAAACACAAACAGAAAAAAAATATAGGGGGTTATTCAAAGAGATCCGAATTGTGGCCGAAATGTAACCGAACAGTGAAATTCAGCATACGGTTACCTTTCCTGGCCATTCGGCTATCCAGAGAGCAGGCAGTTCGCCAAATGTTGGCAAATTGCCTGCACATACGGTGCCTGTTCATTGCTTGATCGAAGGCAGTGAAATCCCCATAGAGAACCAATGTTTCGTCTATTTAGAGAACACAAAACAGCAAAAAGTTGTCAAAATGCCCTGCTGTTCGGTGGTCTCATTCGACAGATTTATCATTCTTTGGATCTTATATGTAAATTCCAGGCATTTTCGTTCAGTAGTTTTTTTGCAAACAGCGTTTTAAACATCAAACTTTCAAGCGTACTGTTTTTTTTTGTTTTTTTTTCACCTTATTCATCTGGGTGTCGGGTTTTCCGGCGGCTGCTCTGTACTGTAATTGGTGGCTAGTCGGGTTTGTTGGGCGGGTTAATCCAGCTGTTTTCTGCGGGTTTGCAGCGAGTGTTTGCCAGGTTTTCCCTGCACTACAGGGGCCCTGCGGTTCTTGCTGAATACACCGCAGGGTCGGTGAAATAGGATCGCCGAATCGCCCTGAAGTGCAGGGAACGAAAAGTCACTGATCGTACGGTGACTTTGATTCTTTTTGACCCTGATAGTAAATAAAATGAGGGAATACAAGAGGAATTTTGTAATTAAAGCAATTGTGTCTTTTTAAGAAGACTTTACGTATAAATTGAAGACTTTTTGTCCTGTTTTGTAAGGATAGGAAGTAGATTTTACCCAACAGGAGAGCAAAGGTTTCAAAGATAAAGTGAAATGGGGAATTCTGTTTAGGCTATCTGCCGAAAAGGACAACCTCTCTAAAGCAGGTTGGAAAATCAGAATATTCCTGATTATTTTTAACCCTTTGAGGCTAGGGTCAGACTAACGCAGTATTAACGTGCGTTTAGACGCACAAAATCAC
The DNA here is from genome assembly GCA_009667805.1 of Leptobrachium leishanense. NCBI lineage: Eukaryota > Metazoa > Chordata > Amphibia > Anura > Megophryidae > Leptobrachium > Leptobrachium leishanense. The sequence continues at coordinate 160,976,854 of CM019068.1, forward strand.
GGCCGTGCTAGCAGCAAATGACGTCCAATTCCGTGAACACACGAAGTACGGCCGCACGAAAGTTCGGCCGCGCAACGCAAGTGGCAAACGAACGCATTTTTTCTAGAACGTCAAACCTCTAGTACGGATGTACAGCGTGCGCTGCGTCCGCTAGAGGCGTGTGTGTGTGATTGGGAGACGTCAGACGCTGCTAATGTCCGGCCAACATAACGTCCAGACACAAAAAGCGTTTTATTGATGATCCGTACAAAATCACGGACGAAAAGGCGCATCGTATGACCGCTATCGCGTACTCCGTGAAAAAATGCGTCCATTCGTTCGAACGCACTTTTTCACAGACAATGCGAAAATGCGTTAGTCTGACCCTAGCCTTAAAGTCAAGTTCCCCTGCCGCTCCATGTCCTGAGCTCATTTTGTGCGCATGTATAACAGTGATTTGGGTAGAGGGGTTTCTAACGGCCTTGTTGAGCGGTCTCGAAAGGAGCTCTGTGATACCGCTCGGACAAATCCAATCTTGCTTTCACCGGAGCTCACCTAGCTCTGAGGGTCCTCCTAAAGTTCAGAGGACCCTGTAGGCCTCCCGATCAGCATGAGAAGAGCGGTGCTGACTTCTGCAAGATGACTCCAACTCAACTCGTTCCCTCGAGGATCCGGAGGAAGTAGGCCCATCCCAAATTTCTGATTCTGTCCCTGCTACTGGGAGGCAAAATTTCACGGCTGGTATCCGGAAGGATGTTAAAGAGTTAGGTGACCGAACTGATCATTTTGAATCCAAAATGGCCGAGCTTTTCCCATAACGAACTGGTGGATACATCTAATTCTCTGAAAACGTCTCGTGAATCTCTGATAAAAGTCGCAGATATAGAGGATCGCTCCAGACACAATAATGTTCGTAATAGAGGTATCCCTGTTACAAGTCAAACCTGAGGCCCTGACCAATTATTTGACCAAATTATTTCAAGTGATGCTGCCGGAATACTACCGTGATCAGTTGCAGCTCAACTGGGCACACCGTCTACCTAAACCTAAGGCGCTGCCAGAAACGGCCCCTTAGGATACGCTGGTGAGGATTCATGTCTACTACACTAAAGAGACCTTGATGAGCGCGGCGCATCAACCTACTCCGCTACAAGACCCATATTCCAAGCTCCTATTTTTTTCCTCATCAATCAGTTCCCGCTAGCTAAGCTGAGGGAATTTTTGCCGGTGATGAAAATCGTACAAACCCATCAAATTCCATACCGCTGGGGCTTCCCTATAAAAATTCTTGTCTGGAGAGGAGGTGCTCTTCATGTATTTATCACACTATCAGAAGAAATGAAATCGCTCCAAGAAAGGAAACCTCTCAGGACAATTTACCCCCCCCCCCGCCAAGATTCTCGTTCTCCTTCGACGGCATCACCAGTGGCATAATGTAAATGCTTTCAAATAAATTCTGACCCAGTGGAATGGTTCTATCTAGGTCATCCTAGCTATCCTTGGATGCTCAGGACACACTTGTAGGCTTTGTTCCGACTTGCTCTTGGCCTGGCGGGACCCACGTTGGCTTCTGCTCCTTGACTTTCACAATTATTGATGGGGTCCTCCAAGGCTCAAGACGCACAGACACGTGCATTTTGCTACCTCCACACGAATGGAGTTCGCCTCATAAGATCAGTGAGGTTATGGAGAACGTTCATATATTTGTTTCTGTTTGTACATGTCTGGTTGACATATTTGGTTTTATGTGTAGCATCCTTTGGTTTCGAGGCATGGGAACCGAAGGTCCTCTTTTATATTATACAGCTGTCATGGGTCGTTCCCCCATGGGATTTGCCGGTGGGGGGGGGGCAAACTGGTGTTCAACTGAGGTCAATGTTCTATGAAAATCATCTCCCATAATATCAAGGGTCTTAGTGTCCCTTTTCAGTGACACACCCTTTTTGCTGATGTACGGAAAAGTTCCCCTGATGTGCTTTGTTTACAGGAGACCCATTTTAATCCATCACTGCCGCCAGACGTTCTATGCCGACCAGCGACCTATACACTGCGGGACGGCATAGAACCTCACGTGGCGTTTGGTCCGCCCCGGCACACTACTCTTCCCAGAGTGCAGATCGCCAGGTGGGGGGGCCTGCCTGATAACACAGACAGTCCCCCAGCAGCAAATAACGGTGATCCCGGTCATGTGATAATGGTGCTAACGTGTCACTGCTGTCATGGTCACAATTTGTCAGCTAATGACTAACATTGACCTGAGGCAAGGGGGGCAGAGTATCTTTGCAGACAACTGTCACAGCATAATCCGAGTGATCAGCCTGACTGGGACAATCTGTAATTCTCTCTCCCACCCCCCATTTACTTTAGGGTCAAAAAATAATTATTTGACCATTCTTGTCAGCTGCAGCAGTTTTTTTTACTTTTTTAACCCCTGCTGCCTGATCGCTAGTGTACATTATTAGTCAGTATGGTACTGTAATACTGATCATTGTTTTCAGAGGGCTCTCTGAGCAAGCTGACCTTTTTTTGGTGGGTATATAAAAACGTTTCTTTTAGCGCTTGCCGCAGGTGTGTAATCTGCGATTTTTAAAAAAAAAAAAAAATCGGGGTTGGGTATTGGGTTGTGTGTGGGAGGAAGTGGGAGGTTTTGACCATTTTTTTGTCAGCTGCAGTTTCTTAACCCTTTTCAATGCTACCGGATCACAATACACAATTGTGTACGATACCGTGTCAGCAGGGCTTGAAAAATGCGCTCGTCTGGGACGAGTGATATACTGAGCCGCAGTCACAGGACGAGTCCCTGATAAGAAGAAAGGTGTTTGTTATCTCCTACTCAGATAAAGTCTTTTTAACTCCTTAACCCTTTCGCTGCTGAGCCTTTTCACACCTGTGTGCTGAGCTCATTTTTACCGGTTTCGCTCATCATGTTTAAATGCGATTTGAAGTCACATTTTATTATGCGACCCAAACATATTATATATCGTTCTTTCTGGGAGACTCGGCAGATTCATAATATATCATCATTATTATAAGTATACGTTATGTCCTGTCTGTATATTATAACATAAAATGCAATAAAAGTTGAATTTTCAATCATTTACAACGTGTAAAGTGGGTTTTTTTCACATTTTAACATGCGAGCGTTTGTGGTTATATTCTCTATGGGTTGCGCTTGTTAAAAAAATTAGAAACGGGGAATCGTTACTTTTTTTGGGGAAAATTACGTGTTTTTTAGCAAACACCCCCATAGAAAAAATCGGCGTGCAGCATCATTGTTCACATTATAATTGAGCTGGGGTCAATAATATCCATGTGAACTGGGGAAAATAGTCTGGGGGCTCAGTGCTGTGTATATTATTCTGGGGGGTGTATATTATGCTAAATGTTCTTTTGCTATACATGCATGTATTCTGTGTGTACTGTATTTGTACATGTACTGTGTGTGCACTATATATGTAGGGCCCCATCACCTCCTTAACGCTAGCACTTACACACATGTGAGCGTTGGTGCTAGGTTAAATGAGGTTACTGCATGCTGCCCATATCACATCCTAGCACAGGACCCTCATATTACCATCCGAACGGTAACAGGTTAAAAAATCCAGGAGATTGTGCTTTTCAGCGCGAGGTTACTGTACTTTGCACTCCCTATACTTAACATGGGGAGCGCAAAGTCCTATCGCTAATTACCATCCCGCCATAGCTACAAAAGTTACCCACAGCTAGACGCCGGTGCTAAGTGATGCCGCTTCTGCAGCATCAGTCAGCACCAGCTGGAACCCCCCAAAAATCACATACTTGCCTCTCATCCCACAGCGCAAAGGGTGGTCCGATCCACTGCTTCTGGTCGCGGGGAGCATCCAGGAGCTTAGCACTGCGCCACTGGTCGGGGACTCTGATTTTTAAAATTATGTGGGGGGGGGGGCACAATTTTCTGTTTTTGCCTCGGGTGCAAAAGGAGCTAGCTACGGCTCTGGTTCCAATGAACCCCCTATCTCCACCATAGGTGGCAGCAAGGGGTTAATTGTGAAACTGGCGCCATCGCGCTTGACAAGCCAACTGATGAAGCCCTAAGTATATTACACCCCAGGTGAAACGCATTTTGGCATACTTTTTATTTGTTTTTATGGAATAAACGTTTTGTAATTTATCCACTGCTGAACATCTGCGACTTCTTTCGATGGCCATGGGTTTTGATGGAAGTTGTACCCTCTAAACCAGTGGTTCTCAACCTGTGGACCCTCAGGACCCACAATTGTCCTTGTTCATTAAGTCGCAACCCAAAAATTTAATTTCTGAAACATTAGAATTTATTTCACAAAACGTGTGCAATATTCTACAATATATGCACTTTTTGAACAATTTTGTAAACAGGGATTCTCTCCAAAAAGGATAGTGCAGTAATCACAGCACTAGTGAAAATGAAAGTGTTTGCTGTAAAATAATTTCATATGTTTCAATTAGTTTAAGTACAACTTATTGGAAAACTGGGGATGCTTCTTGCTCTTAATAAGTGTCTCAAAGTCTGGGGTAATGGCAGACAAAGCAACTCTAATTTAAGTCACTACTGAATGAATAAAATATTATATATAAAAAAAAAAAAACTTTGCAAACTCACCTGCTCCATGCTCCCCCGCCATCTGTCTCTGTGCACATTATTTTATCGCAGCAGTCTGCCCTTCCAGAGCCTACGCAATTTGCGTAGCTAAACGCTACTCTAATCGCATAAACTCAAGCTGGCCAAGAGATTGAGGTCTGCGGCGCGTGTCTGGCTCTGCCTACTTCCTGAACCTACGCTCTGCAGTGCCTCAGAGAGGAACTGAAGAACAATGGAATAGATTGGATGAATGGAAAAGCACCATATGTCCAAGCCATTCAAAAAATGCCTCCATGGGAGGCTGGCCTCCCATGCAATGATTGATGCAGGACAGTCATGTGACTGTCCTTGTCTCTCAAAGTCAGTGGGTGTGGGGCTGTGCTCGGGGTGTGACTGTTCACTGTGTCGGCACCTCCTCCCTGCAGGTGGAGGGGGCAGTGCACGGCTGCCTGGAGTGGATGATGCAGATCCTGGGGAGCACTGAGAGTAGCCACTTCCTGGGGAGCACTGAGAGCAGCAAGATTTTGGGAGCACTGAACCTATGCAACCTGTGTATATCTGGGTCTGATACTAGCCAGTGCCTCACCAGCCACTGACCTCACCACACGTCCCTGATATTCAGGAAGGCCAGTATCAGGAAGCAGTGTGTGATTCTGTGATTCTGCTGAGAATTCTCAGTGTACAGTTTTCTGCAGGGATTATCACATCAGGAGCACGGCAGGAAAGGAAGAGGAGAGATTTATAGAGTAAAAGGGAGAGTGTGATAGAGGGAGAAATGAGAGAGAGATGAGGAGAAATGGAGAGTAAGACATAGCTACAAGGACAGATGGAAAAATACACAGAAGGATACACACAGATATAGATGGACAGACAGAATACCAGATATTCAGAAAGAAGGCTGCATAAATAGGTAAAAGGCTTGCTTCACTGAGATGTGCATTGTGCACAGTGGCTCATGGTGTTGGGAGTACAGAGCTGCTGCCAGGCACTGAGTCCCACCCCCACACCTTACCATTACAGAATCCCCCCCCTCTTTGCCATTACAGAGTATCTTACCGGATGCAGCGAGCCTCAGGTGGCACCTGGGAACATTCAGAGGTAGCCGCACTGCCTGGGACCCACTGCTGCAAGTAAGATGCATCAGTGGGTCCCATGCATTAGAGAGGCCTGTGGGTATTTGCCCCGCGACCCAGTCCACCCCTGGTCGCGACCCACTTTTGGGTCATGACCCACCACTTGAGAAACACTGCTCTAAACAACCTACCTAGGCATATATTCCTCGGACCCGGATTGAGGTCCTGAACCACGTGAGTGTTCCTTTGTCTTATTAGATACTACACTCACGGCAACAGTCTGCACTATGGTACACATTTCTCTTTAAGCTACTGGAGCCGACCTGAAGAGGGCGATAGGGTGATTACTCGCCACCCAAAGGCGCAAGATCCCGGAGCCGGTGGCTCAGAGAAATGTGAGTGAGACCATAATACATGGTATACATCTTGAGTGTGTTATGTCTGCACCATGAAAGTTTTTCTCTTTTTTATCCTTTGAGGTCTGGTTAGAAGAGCAAGCTATCAACCAAGACCTGCATTTCCCTTTGCGCTACACTTATTTTTCCTGTATCCATTCTTTGGTTGTACCGGACAAGGACAACCCCATCAAGTGGACAGCAGCATCAGGACTTGTTATCTCCATCTTTAGATCAGCGCCTATCTATCTCCTGAAAATATGGTGTATGCTCGAATGCAGCCAATAAATAGAGTGTGCATACCTGCAAAAAAACAAACAAACAAAAAAACTCACGCTCATACACACCACACATTACGGAGTTTTATTGCTGTGGAGCTCTGTGATACGATCATACTCACCACACATTAAATCATGGGCAGACTGACCACAGCTGTAAGAAAATGACAGACTACAGGGATTTATTTTTTTCTTACAGAGCTGACATTGATAGTATTTTTATATTTATTTTTGCGACTAATATGTATTAGGGGGACCAAGTGTATAGAATTGGATATAAGCAGGGATCACTATTTGTATGCATTTTAGTCATGTTATTTCAGTTTTCATATATATTAAATTATTGTTGATTTGTGTCACATTTATTTAGCAATTTTTTTTACAGTATTTGCATACACACTTTACACAATTGTTTAACTTTTTCATTACAACATATTTTAGTTAAGGACATTTTTATTTATTATATTTTTTCCCTTTATTTCATTATCTAGTAATTCATTCTATTCCTCTGCTTATGGATAGTTAATAGATTCTATGTAATCTTCTTTCTGGCCCCGCAGAGTCTGCATTTCCAGCTCTTACTTCCAGTGATTGCTCTACAGAAGATTTATGTTGTGGAGGCAGGAGGTTGATCTTAACACTTTTGAACCAATGAGGCAGCCGGAGTGTCTGGGTGAGGAATTGACAGGCTGCAGCTGGCTGCCAGCTCAGAGATGTTTGGCTTGGTCCATGCAGACAGTGGGATTCCCACACTGACCAGCTGCAGGATCAATGCATGGACCGAAGGCAAGGTGACCCCATCTCTTGAGCCGACAGGCCACAGATCGGTTTAATTTTGTTATAGCAAGCAATTTGTAAACAGTCTGAGAAGGACTCTGGCGGTGCGTTCATCACGTGTTGCAGGCAGGCAGCTGAGGCAGGCAGTGTGCGGCCATAGTGAGTGAGACAGACTGAGAAGCGCCAGGATGTCTATTTATAGGGCTGGCCAGTGACGTCAGATGGCCAGCGTGGAGCTCCCTGTGGCATCCCGCGTCATCAGAAGGGGCCGGCCAGCTGCGCCATCTTTGATTTTGTACACGGCCGCTACACTGTACAGACTAAAAAATTGCTTGCAAGTGTGCAGCGACTGGGGTAATTCGGGGAGGGGGTTCATCTGTCCCTGCATTGGCTCTGACAATCAGAACCATTCGAGAGCAAGCATGAGCTCCCGAGCACTTCCGATTCCCTGCATGTCCCTGCTGGAGGAGGGAGGAGCATCACGCTCCTCTCCTTCACTCGTCATTCGGGCTGCTGGCTGGTGAGGTGCTGGTACTGCGTATTGGTGTGTACTGCCTGAAAAAAAAACTGATTATTCACATTTTTTCTCTTGTCATTCTTTGTAGACCACCTCTGCAGGGGCGTACCTAGAATATTTGGCACCCGGGGCAGATCCTATATTTGGCACCCCCCCACCTTTAAAATAAATTTTAAAAAATCAGACGCACTTTTTTAATGTTTTCAAAAATATGTTTCGTTATAGCATCCTGGCAGGACATGATGTATATATATAACAATGATATATTATGAATCTGCCGATGGTGGATTATGTGTCCTCTGTGCTGTGCAATAAGAGGCGAGTGTAGATTTGTTTTGAATAATTGTTATTTTTAAGTGATTTTGCAAACGCGCAACATATCAATCCTCATGCTTTGAACAAAAGTACACATGTGGCTTGTTTAGTTGATGGGAGTTGTGTGTGTTGGGGTGGCTTGTTTTGTGTGATAGGAGTTGTGTATTGGTGGCTGGGTTGTGTGTTGGTGGCTGGTTTTGTGTGATGGGGTTGTCACGACCTCTACGCGCGCTGCTGTGAAAGACGCCGGGTTAAGCCACCCACTATCTGTCTCTGCACACTTCTCTCTCGTAACAGGGATGCAGAGCGCGATACTATGATCCCAGGATTGCAATGCAGTACAAGTCTTCTCTTGAAGCGGGTAATGACTACGTCTCCCACAATCCCTGGGCTCACTTTCCTATTCCATTAGTTATGCTGCCACCAGTCCTCATGGACACTACGCGCGTCGCAGCGAGAGACGCAGGGCTAAGCAACCGCACTGTCCCTATCCCTGCCGTCCCCCAGCAACCGCAACGCACGCTTTCGTATCTACCCGAGCTTAAAACAATCAGCAATTACTCCAATCTCTTAGTTAGCGTGGATCTCATCAGCCAGAAGCAGGTCTTAAAAAAGGAATATTTATTATGATATAGAAAAATCACAGTGCATTGTTACAGAAAAAATTATAGCTAGAATAAATCAATTAATTACACATTACACAGCAAATAAAAGAAAAGGATTAACACAGAGCATTACTTACGAACCATAAGCTAGTGTCGGTAATAGGGAGGCACTATTAAGAGCTGGCAATATTCCCTCAATCCTCGATTGACCTCCAAGGAAATAGCACCGAGCCATGCTTGATTCAGACTATATGTAGGGCTGCCTTTTTCTAAGTTCAGCCTCCTAGCTGGCAGAGCCTTTGCCTACAATCCCCAGAATCCCCCTCTCCGGAGCATGCTCAGTACGCTTCGTCGTTAAATCTTTAAATGCCCAAAGGTGTCCATCTTCCCCCCAGATCCCCCTTAGGGATCAAGGATGTGCTTCCTGTCTTTGAAGATAGGGCCTAAATCTTGGTGCCGGGCTGGCTCCCAAGGTGCGACTAACAGGCTACACGACATGTCAGTTCACAAAGACATTCCATTTTACAGCCACGTGTGATATCCTCCCCCCAGGGGAGAAAGCTAACCATTTTAATTACATTTTAGCACCCACTCGCAACAGCTGTGGACACAGAGACACACTCCCCAAATGGTCAGACACAAATATGAATATGACTCTATATGGAGGAGATATGTATAAACAGGCACATATACACAGAAATACAGATCTAATCTGCCCCATCTCCCATCTCTAATCTGCTACAGGGGTTGTGGGTTGGTTGGTTTTGTGTGATGGAGTTGTATGGGTGGCTGGTTTTGTGTGATGGGAGTTGTGTGTGTGGGTGGCTGGTTTTGTGTGGTGGTAGTTGTGTGTGTGGGTGGCTTTGTGTGATGGAGTTGTATGTGCTGGGTGGCTGGTTTTGTAGATTGGAGTTGTGTGTGTGTGCTGGGTGGCTGGTTTTGTGGATTGAAAGTTACTGAGCAGAGAATGGGTGTGTGTTTTGCAGGTATAAGATGCTGCTATGGTATTTTTTCTTTACTTCTCCAGTTTTTTAAGACTCCGTCTTCCCTGTCCCTGTTTACCCTGGGCTGCCTATTCACTGGTGATGCAGTGAATGCAGTCTGGCACCCCTCTATGCAGGACCTCACCAGGAGCCAGGCAGCTCAATGACAAATTTCTATCACTGCAGTGCTGGTTAAGGAAAGGGCCACTTTAAACCGCAGTAAGCAGACAGGGCTTCATATTCTGCTGATACCCCTCCCCCTTTACCTGCCGTTTACTGTCATGCTCTCTCTCTGCACACAAATCACATCCCCCTCCCCTAGAGCTATTCCTCATGCAAACGCCCTGCTTCGCTGCTCGTTGTTTGAGAACACAACTCAAAGCTGACACACAGTGACAGTGGCACCTCCTAGTACCCCCTAATGACACCCCAATAATCACTGGCACCTGGGCTGACCCGCCCCTCCCCTAAGTACACCACTGCTCTGTGATCTGTTCACACGAAAATTTTGGCAAACTGCCAGCAAGTACAGTGCCTGTTCGAAGGCAGTGCAAATCCCCAACAGCAGAGAAATATCAGTGAAATGCCCTGATGTTCGGTGGTTTCAATCAGCAGGTTTTTTCAGGCAAACCCCATAGGTTTCAATGTTAAAAATATTCCCATTTTTATGCAATATCTAATAATCCATTTATTATTTTAAACATAAAAGCTCCAAGGTGGAAAAAACCATTCTCAGAACTGGAAATAGGTTAGATAATTACAACAACAATATATTAGAAACATATAAAATTGCACATAGATTGTTGAATAATAGGTGATGAGTTGGAAACTGTAAAAAAGCTGTTGACTGTTGATAATTATCAATGGATCACTGCTAACATAACATTCACCTGGCTAGTGGCGAGAAAAATGTCTGTAGAAAAGCCAGTTACTGCAAAGTAGCCCTAGCACAATCAGGTCAGTATAGGTCTTATATTGCAGACATTAAATGACGCTTGAGTATCAGAATGCAAAAAAAAAAAAAACATTCTATGAGTCCCAGAAGACCCTATGGTAAAGTATCTGCAAATGCAGAAAATGAATTAAATAGAAGTCATACAATGTAAATCTTGACTAGTGTACTGGACTACTGTCCCAGAAGAATCAGTTGGATAAATTCTAATATAAAGAGCAGATAAATCAATGTACACTTGTATTGAAATGAGTCTAATGAAGTGCAACAGTCAGCTGTTGCTAATATACTCAGACTAAACCCAAATAAACCTAAGGCAATTAATATTCATACACAGAGTACTTTTATATTGAAGCCTCAAAAAAGGGGGAAGAGAATGAAGTATACAGAACCATGTGATTATTGTTCATATTCTAATGAGGGTTTAATCCCATCTGAGAACGCTCTCTGAGGCTAGGGTCAGATGAGCGCATTTTGTACGGACTGTGCGTCCGTGCAGTACGGACGTACTTACTGACTGACAACAAGGTAGTGGCCACACAGTCCGTATTTTATGACTGATGTAGCCGGGAAAATAAATTAAAATGAAAAAACATTCTGTCCGTCAAAAATGCTGGACATATAAATGCAGTCCATCTGACCTGTTTCATCACTCACACACAAAGCTACACAGATGTTGCAGACGTGGCGCACTCCGCACGTCCGTTCTAGCAGTATTACGTTCTTGCCTAACCTGCGTCCGTTTGCTGCGTCCGTCATGCATCCGCACTTCCGTGCAGACGTACTTCGTGTGTGGGGCTCCATTGGTCAGAATGCTATGCTGCCACGAATGTACAAATGTGCGGCAACACGGACGTGAACACTGCGCTCGTCTGACCCCAGCCTAAATTGTTCACCATCTCTTAGGAGATAGGTGAACTTTCTTTTCTTTCTTGCATTTATTATTTTAATCTGCAGTAAAAAGTCTTTATTTATTGATTTTGTTTTGTACCTTTTAGTAATTTTTCAGAATTTTTTCTGCAAACTTCCCCCCCCCTTTTTTTTTAATAGCGTTTTTTCTTTCTTCTGTTACAGAACTTTTTATTATCAATCATAGGATCTTATATGTAAATTCCAGACATTTTCGTTCAGTAGTTTTTTCTTAAAAGAGCAGGCTGCCAGGTTTGCGTTGGCGGCATTCAGCAGCCGACTCCCTGCACTTTGGGGACCCTGCGGTGAATGGTGAATTCACTGCAGGGCGGGGAAATTTTATTCCCCGAAGTGCAGGGAACAACAGAACACCAAAGTGTTGGCGTCATTTGGTGCTCTGTGAGTAACCCCTTTAGTGGTGAGTTTTTTTTCTGCTCCCTGGAAAGGGCCAGCCTAGGCCTTGCCTACCCAGGACATACTTGAAAATTAGTGAAATCTCAAATGTATCCTTCCTGGTAAAATACTTTGCAAAAGTAAAAAAAAAAAAAAAAACAACATTTTTTTTTAGTGTCACCCTAGGGGGTGGTGCCACCTGGTGCGGGCCGCCCCCGGGTACGCCCCTGCACCTCTGTCTCTTTGGGGTCCATTCACAAAGCACTGAAATGGAGTTTGATGCTTTTCATTTCGACTCACTTCACCCAAAAAAATATGATGAATTCACGATTTAGTGAACGGTCACCAGGGGTGTGGAAATTTTAAAAAAATCTACTTGTCCAACGGACTAAGTAGTAGTCCAATCTACTTGTCCCTCAGGACGATCTACGTGTCCTGATAAGAAAAATAATTTCAACAAAATAGTGTTTAAATAGAGGTCTTTATTCATAACAATACACATCAAAAAATGGTAAGCGCCACACAACACATCGTGACCGCCAAATCACCAAACCAATTGATGAAGCTGCTTTGAGAGGCGAAACACATCCTGGAGGTACCGACTGTTTGTTTATTTTAAATTATGTTTTAATAAACCTTTTAAAAAGACCACGTCCCAGAATCCAATGTGGTTTTAATCGGGTTTTTCCTGAAAAAATCCATAGGTGCTCCACTTCGAGCTACTGTAGCTCCACCGAGTAAGTTACCATTTGGCAAAAAACTGCATGTATACAAAACAAGCCCTATTTGCACTAGGAAAGTGCCTGTCTTGTCTTTTGTCTCTTCCAAAATATGGTGATTGGAGAACAACATTTAAGAAAGGTGGGGGTCACCTGCCAACAAGGAGGAAGAAAAACTATCCAAAAGCGCAGTGCCACTCAGAGCCAGTGTTGGGGCTCAGTGTTTGTGAGTGGAATAGTTTACATAAAATTTGTCCACGATAATCAATTCATACTGCACCATAATGGTTTTTATATTTGATTATTTTTTATAACCTAATGATGGATTGCGGATCTGCAAGAGTCCTCCAAACTCCATAAGCATTTAGTGCGCTCACCAGATACGTATAAAACTTTATTCATAACAGCCTAGAGAGGCAGCGTCAGATACAGGTGATGAATAAAGACCTCTATTTAAACACTATTTTGTTGTGTGTATGTATATATATTGAACTTGTTATCAGTATAGGTATAAGTATAAGACACCTGTCCACAACCTCAAACAGACACACTCCAAACTCCACTATGGTCAAGGCCAAAGAGCTGTCGAAGGACACCCGAAACAAAATTGTAGACCTGCACCAGGCTGGGAAGACTGAATCTGCAATAGGCAAGCAGCATGGCGTGAAGAAATCAACTGTGGGAGCAATCATTAGAAAATGGAAGACATACAAGACCACTGATAATCTCCATCGATCTGGGGCTCCAAGCAAGATCTCACCCCGTGGGGTCAAAATGATCACAAAAATGGTGAGCAAAAATCCCAGAACCACACGGGGGGACCTAGTGAATGACCTGCAGAGAGCTGGGACCAAAGTAACAAAGGCTACCATCAGTAACACACTACGCCACCAGGGACTCAAATCCTCCAGTGCCCGACGTGTCCCCCTGCTTAAGCCAGTACATGTCCGGGCCCGTCTGAAGTTTGCTAGAGAGCATTTGGATGATCCAGAAGAGGATTGGGAGAATGTCATATGGTCAGATGAAACCAAAGTAGAACTTTTTGGTAAAAGCTCAACTCGTTGTGTTTGGAGGAGAGAGAATGCGGAGTTGCATCCAAAGAACACCATACCTACTGTGAAGCATGGTGGCAGAAACATCATGCTTTGGGGCTGTTTTTCTGCAAAGGGACCAGGACAACTGATCCGTGTAAAGGGAAGAATGAATGGGGTCATGTATCGTGAGATTTTGAGTGAAAACCTCCTTCCATCAGCAAGGGCATTGAAGATGAAACGTGGCTGGGTCTTTCAGCAGGACAATGATCCCAAACACACCGCCAGGGCAACGAAGGAGTGGCTTCGTAAGAAGCATATCAAGGTCCTGGAGTGGCCTAGCCAGTCTCCAGATCTCAACCCCATAGAAAACCTTTGGGAGTTGAAGGTCCGTGTTGCCCAGCGACAGCCCCAAAACATCACTGCTCTAGAGGAGATCTGCATGGAGGAATGGACAAAAATACCAGCAACAGTGTGTGAAAACCTTGTGAAGCCTTACAGAAAACATTTGACCTCTGTCATTGCCAACAAAGGATATATAACAAAGTATTGAGATGGACTTTTAATATTAACCAAATACTTAATTTGCAAATAAATTCTTTAAAAATCAGACAATGTGATTTCTGGATTTTTTTTTCTCATTTTGTCTCTCATAGTTGAAGTGTACCCATGATGACAATTACAGGCCTCTCTCATCTTTTTAAGTGGGAGAACCTGCACAATTGGTGGCTGACTAAATACTTTTTTTGCCCCACTGTATGCCCCAGCTCTCATGGGTATATTTGCCCCCTAACTCTCATGGGTATATTTGCCCCCCAGCTTTCATGGGTATATATGCCCCAGCTCTCATGGGTATATATGCCCCAGCTCTCATGGGTATATTTGCTCCCTAGCTCTCATGGGTATATTTCCCCCAGCTCTCATGGGTATATCTGCCCCCCAGCTCTCATGGGTATATCTGCCCCCAGGTCTCATGGGTATATCTGGCCCCCAGCTCTCATGGGTATATTTGCCCCCAGCTCTTACCTCCTCCTTTGCTGGGGGCGTTCTTCTCCCCTACCCACGAGGCGAGCGGCCGCTGACACGATGCAGCTAGGCCGCTAACACGATGCAGCTAGGCCGCTGACACGATGCAGCTAGGCCGCTCGCTGGGAACCACCTGATCAGCCGCGTTCTCGCGAGAACGCGTGCTGGTCAGGTGGTAGGGTCCTCCTTTCCCAGGTGAGTGGCCAAACTGCATCATGCCAGCGGTCGCTCACCTCGTGGGGAGAGGAGAAGAACACCCCCCCACAGGATCCGCCCCTGTGTGGTCCACCAGCCTGCCGCGATCTCGCGGCTGGCTGGTGGAACTCATGTGAAGCGGCAGGGCACGTGCCTCCCCTCGCTATGCCAGTGGGCTCGGGCCACAGTGGGAACCTGTGTTCCCGCAGCGGGAGAAGTGTAGGAACAGCGTTCCCGTGCGTTCCCGCAGGACTCGAGCCCTGTATATAAATGTGTTTATAACGCGTATGTCGCCGGCTGCTCGTGTACCCATCACAGCTGCCCACTCAGCCCTCCCACTCGGCAGTTACAAAAACTCCTCCCAGTGTTACGAGTGGAAACCGCCCCATTTTGAACAAGTCTCCAGTGACTGTATCCGCTGCCCAGTTTGTAGTCTCCCATAGGAACTCCCATAGCCCCCCCAATAAATATACCCTCAACAAAAACTAAACCCCCCCTTCAATAAATATCCCCTCAGGGAAAAAAAAGAAAAAAAAACCCAACCCAATAAATAGACCCTCAGCAAAAAAAAAAAAAAAAAAAAAATAATACACTCCCGGCAATAAATACATGTGGTGATTTACATACCAGTGCTCATTTACATCTTTTACACTTTCCGACGAGTGGAAACCGCCCCCTTCTAAACAAGTCTCCAGTTATTGTCTTCACTGCCCAGTTTCTAATCTCCTATATAGCCACCCCCCAATAAACATCCTCGCAGTAAAAACTAACCCCCCAACCCCCACAGCAATAAATATCCCAGCAGGAAAAATTACCCCCCAACCCAAAACAATAGACCCTCAGCATAAAATACACTTCCTGGCAATAAATACATGTGGTGATTTACATACATGTCCTCGTTCACCACTTTTACAATAGATGGTGTTGTTGCATAAATAAAGTAGAAAGAACTTGATACACACACGGGGGAATCAATGGAACCAGTGTCTAAATGGGCTTATCCCTAGATAACAGAAAAATTAATGAAGGTAGACATCGGCTACCTGTATAAACCTTTATTTAACATATACATTATACCAAAAAATATATAAGACCAGTAAAAAGAGAAATATGATTACTCCTCCCTGAGCAGGGTAGATTACCACTACGTAGTTTGAAAAAAAGATTTTGTATCCCTTAGTAGTCATAGATGAAAAAATCCCATTAGATCACACAGAAATAACAGACTGCAATATAATGGAATGACAAGGGGAAGTGTATAGATTGTACTCGTAATTAAATGCCTCCTTGAAGCATAAATAGAGGGGGAGTGTACTCTAAATAGTCAATCATAGCTAGGCATAAAATCCCAGTTGTATCATAGAACAGAAAGCAACAGAGACAACACTCAGAGGTAAAAATCACAAGGTATGCCGTCAGCCATACAAATAGGATACCTAACAATGCCCTCATTGACTTGGGGCAAAAGTACTAAACCGGCTGGTAGAATAAACACAAAGGACAGAATCTGTTAAAAGCCTCTCATCTCGACGCGTCGCGCCGCTCACAACTGCGGCTTTCTCAAGAAATGATGATTATTTATCAATGGGGAATGTGAAAGGGGAGTTGGGGCTCCTTGTTGAGCCCTCTGCCTCCCAAATGGCTCCATATAGGTGAAAAAAGAGTGGCACTGCCCTTTTCAGCGGTGCCTCTCTTTAACACCTTAGGTTCCCGGATCGTGATTCGGCGCCAGTCAGCAACGAATTCTGATTTGAACCTGGAAATGGCTGACATCTTGGATGTCAGCCAAGCGTCCGGGTCATCCCCCACCCACTGACGTCGTCGCCATATATGCGATGACATCAGTGGGCCAGTAAACCCCCTAGCTACCAAGTGGAGATAGGGGGATCCAAAGGATCCCCCTATCTCCCGATCCGTGGTAGCTAGAGGGTCATGTTTGGAATCATTGGAAAGGCCTGATCATGACCCTTTCAATGATATCAAAATGACTAGGCTTGGTGTAAAATATTTTTTTTTAAATAAATTTAATTAAAAACAAATTAAATTGTCTGGGGTATAAAAAAAATAGGACAATTGGGGTTTAAACATGATGAGCATAAAACGGTCAAAATAAGCACAGTAGATAAAATGGCTCAGCAGTGAAGGTTTTAAAAAGCAAAACCATGTAAAAATTTAGTATTTCTAATTTCAGGACAAAATTTAGAAACTATGTAGCCGGGGTCTTTTTTGGCGGTTGTAGATTTTGGGGATTAAATTTCTAAAAAGTGTGGGCTATTACATTACATAGTTGGTACTAACTTAACCAGAGCTGTTGTAAACTTACCAGAGCCATTATAGCCTATGGAGCTGTTAAGTTAACAACAGCTGTGGTTAAGTTAGCACCAACTTTGTAATACTGCCCTGTGTGTTTTCCATTTTTTAACAGATTTCATAATTGTTTTTATAGTAAATTATACGATATGATGGAAATAATGGTTTCTTTAGAAAGTCCATTTAATGGCGAGAAAAACGGTATATAATATGTGTGGGTTGCATAAACGACTAAGAGGAAAATTAGACCTAAACGCAAACCACGCAGAAACGTAAAAACTGCAGGGAGCACTTTCGGACAGACATTCGTAAAAACCACACGGTCAATATGGGGTTCATCCGATAAACTAAACCACAGCACCCAGGTTGCTATAGGTGCATAGGGTGCACCGCTTTCAATTTTATGATACCTGATAAGGTATTTTGCCACCCGCACAGTGGTAAAAGGTATACATTTTGCCACCGTATTACGTGTACAACTAAATATGTAATGTACCGACTGACCTGCTCAATGCGGCCTTAGGTACGTTGACAAAACCGATAATGGGTTACGGGAAAGATTGGCAAACCATCAGACAGCCACACGGGCCACATGGGGGGGTGGTGGTAGAGATAACTCGCAACTAGAGGCACGCAATTTCCAGGAGATGCAACACCCATTGTCGTCACCATGAGTAATGGGGATTGATCACCCCCCCCCCGCTAACACGAGGGGGGCAGGGTGGTGGAATTGTTCAAACGTGTCATTCTGGATCTTCACTCTGAACACTATGGCCCCCAAAGGGTTAAATGAAAAGAATTTAATGCATGGTTTCCTTGATCCTCGTTGAATGCCTTGTTTATAATGTATTTGTTTTTTTTGACGATGGTAACATGAGGTTTAACTCCCGTTGGAGAGTCTGGTGCGTCTTTGTGTGTGGATACACGGTGACAGTTGACTTATTTTGTCTGTCAGGAATGTGCTGCTCCTTTTGGTTGCCGGGTGACGGGATGCGTCCTTAACTGTGGATGAGGACAGGTTTTTTTCGGGTTCAGGCTCTCACCTGATTGTTATCTCTGATTATCATGGTTATTCAAAGAGAGTCGATCTGGCCCCAAATTGTAACCGAACGCTGAATTTCAGTGAACGGTGCCATTTCAGGGCCATTCGACTATTCAGAGAGCAGGCAATTCGGCAAATTGTGGCTAATTGCCTGCACGTACGGTGCCTGTTCGAGGACAGTGAAATCCCCGATAGAGAAGCAATACTTTGTCTATTCAGAGAACAAAAACAGCAGTGAAAAGTTGCCAAAATGCCCTGCTGTTCGGTGGTTTCATTCGACAGATTTATTCAGGAGAATCCCATAGGCTTCAATGTTAAAAATATTCCCGTTTTAATTCAATATCTAATAAACAGCTCATTATTTTATTCCGCAGTAAAAAGTCTCTTTATTTTTCGATTTTTTTTAGGATCTTTTAGGCATTTTTTGGGATTTTGTAAATTTTTTTTGTTTATTTTTTTTCTAAATCGTTTTTTCTTTTTTCTGTTTTATTATCATTCATTGGATCTTATATGTAACTTCCAGACATTTTCGTTCAGTAGTTTGCAAACAGCGTTTCACTTTTCAAACACTCAAGCGTACGGTTTTTTTTTTTTTCCACTCCATTCGTCTGCGGTGTCGGCTTTCTCCGGCGGCTGCTCTGCGCTGTGATCGACGGCTGCTCTGGTTCTCCGGCAGGGTTAATCCAGATGTTTTTGTGGGTTTTGGTGTGCGTTCGCCGGGTTTTGCGGTGAGTGTTCGGCGGGTTTGCAGCGGCTTTTCCCTGCACTAAGACGGCCCTGTGGTGCTTGCTGAATACACCGCAGGGTCGCCGAAATGGGATCGCCAAATTGCACCGAATTGAAGAGAACGAAAAGTCACTGAATGTGCGGTGACTTTTCGATTCTCTTTGAATAACCCTGTATATGTGTATATAAGATGTTGTGCATACGTGTGTGGTTATGTCCTAAGCAAAGTTCGTTTTTTTCTTTGGACTGAAACACCAACTTC